>CM045991.1:10839505-11439505 GCA_025175895.1 Wurfbainia villosa | reverse complement strand
TGCTAACCCTAGCAGTCGAGTCTCGACTCCATTCTGTGCCCGAGATCCCGAGCACCAGTCGACTGATCACAAGATCAGTCGACTGCCCACCTCTGGCAATCGATTGCTAGGGCACTCCCCGTAGTCAAATCCTAGTTGACTCACACCAGTCGACTACCACATGGTACAAGTCGACTAATACACCTCAAACATGAGGTTTTAACCTCAAACATGAGGTTTAACCCAAGTATGGTGTTGGATCGAGAAGCGTCGCTAGAGGGGGGGGGTGAATAGTGATCGTAAATCTTTTCTTTTTCGTTCGTTCGATACGCAAAGTAAGCACAGCGGAAAATAAATGAACACATTTATTTTACTTGGTTCACAACCCAGCGGTTGCTACTCCAAGGCCCTATCGGCCCTAGACCGCGTATGGAGGGCAAAGCACTATAACGTCTCCTCCTCGTTGGAGGTAGGAGACAACGATCACAAAACCGAATATACGAGGATGAGGCAACAAGCCTACCTCACCTCGTTATGAAGAAAAACAAAGAATACAATATCAAAAATATTACTTGATTCTGCTGCCGATGAAGAAGATCGAAACTTGACGTCGCGTCGGCGTTATGACGATGTTGGAGCATTGGCGTTGTAGGAGCACTTGATGAATAAACTTGATGTGATTTGGAGATGGAATCCTCCCCTCCTTTTATAGACTTTGGCCTCTGAATTTGTCTCCTCTTATTTCGGAACGGATCATGAAGTTGTCCAAATTTTATCGCGAAGTGGTCGCGTCAAACGTTATCCGTTTTGACCTAGCGCAAAAGCTGAATCGTAGTCATCAATCGACTGATGCCTCCCATCAGTCGACTGATGGGCATCATCGATCGCTTCCATTTTCCAAAGAATGATGCCGACCTTGGCCACTTCCCTGCAATAAGAGGTTAGCTCAGAAAATGATAAATACGACGGTTTCTAACCGTCCGATCTCGACCTAGACCTTCCACAGGAAGTCTTAGTCGGATCGCCGCCTACGGTCATCCCCGTAAAGAGGACACGACCTTACAATCTCTCACTCACACGAGCTTACCTCGATAGTAGCTCTCGCTTCCGACCTTCCACTCGATTCCTTCGGCTCCCTCCGAAGTCACTCGAGTGTCGCCCGACCACCGCGGCTTCCTCCGGGTGTCGCTAGCCTTCAGCTCCAGCTTTAACACTTTTCTGCACACTTGATTTAGCTCGTGAGATAACAATGTAGACTTAACTTTGTGTCTTTGCCATAATCAAAACACAGGTTCGATTATCTAGTGCCCCTGCACCAACATATGGTTCCCCCATACTTGCTAGACCACCCGTAGCCTAGACTTAAGCCTTCTAGCCACCTCTGTCAGTCTCGCGCCTATCGGATCCCTCCAAGTCATCCATGACTTGTTCATCCATACGCTAGCCTTCAGGTGCTTCCATCGGCTATGTCATGCTAATGGTGTCTACACCGCCAAGGCACATTGGACTTACGCTGTCAAGACTCTGCTTGGACTTTACGTCGCCAACTATTGGACTTATGCTACCAAGACTTCACCCTTGGACTTTACGCTGCCAATATCAAACCCCTTAGACTTCTCAAATGCCAAGTACGCTTGACTTGGACTTTCACTGCCAAGACTATACCCTTGGACTTATGTGGCCAAGACTACACCCTTGGACTTTCCAAATGCCAACCCACGTTGGACTTTTCCTTGCCAAGACCCATGCTTGGACTTTACATTCCAAGTACTCAAGACTTGAACTTTCCCTTGCCAACCCATGTTGGACTTTCCATGCCAAGACTCATGCTTGGACTTTTCCTTGCCAAGACCCATGCTTGAACTTTACATGCCAAGTACTCAAGACTTGGACTTTCCCTTGACATGGTCAACTCCAGTCAACCATCAAAATCCTCCTCGAGTCAAACTCGAGTCCAGTCAATCATGACTCGGGTCGATTGCACCAACAATCTCCCCAAAATATTATCAGACATCAATGTCAAACCTCTATGTCAAACATCAAAACATCGCTCGAGTCAAACTCGAATCCAGTCAATCGTGACCTGGGCCGATTGCACCAACAATCTCCCTTTTTTTTATGTTTGACAAAAACACATACCTTTGAGTTAGAACACTAACTCAAATCTTCTTACCAATTATCCCAAATTGGTAATCCCATAAATTTTCCCAAACATTCTTCCCCTTTTTGACTAACATCAAAAAGGTTCTCTCCAAGGAGGTCAATGTCTCATGTCCTAATGAGATCTTACAATCTCCCCCTTGGTCCAAAAATACCTAGGGTGCCTACCATCTTCCTAGTGATAAGTCTCATATCACTTAAGAGAGGCAATCCTATACACTCTCCCAATTTCCAAATTTCGTATCTCCAAAATCCATTTTCCCCCTCATGAGGAAAAATATCATCCATCATCCCATGATGGATACCTCCCCCTAAAGGCTTGCTTCCCCTTGACCATTGCACCAACAATGTCCTTAGAAAGTCCCTAAGCCAATAGGAACTCTAAACCATCAAAAATAAGGTTCAAAGTTTAACATTGAACTTTTCAACCCCTTAAATTTGATACATCACCCTAACACCTCTCCTAATCCATATCCAATGGATTTTTACCCTTTATAATGCTTCCCAAAGCATATCCTAAGGTTAGAAGTGGTTAGAGAACTTTACCGTAGCTGAACACGGGCTAAACAACCTTATTTTTCTCGAATCACGATCGACTTTATCATAGATCGATCATTTCTCCATCGATCAGTCGCTAAGCGGCGATCGATAATCAAAATTTTGATTTTCAGTTATCAGAAACAAAATTCAGAAATGCATAAATAATTATACGTAATTTGAAAAATCATGAAACTTTATACGTATAATACTTATGACCAATACAATGGGTGAAAAATGTTTTAAAAATATTTTACTCATAAAATAACGAAATTGATACAAAGTTCAAAAGTGAAAAAAAAACTTCAATGTTTTAGCGCACTTTGTATCAACTTCATTAAAGGGTGATTGCTATCAAAAGATAGACTTCACCAAGGTTTTCTAAAATGATTTTAAAATGACTTTGAAAACCTATATTGGATCATATTCCTTGGGCTTAATGAACATGACTTGTACACATGCTTTCCCAATGATCCACCAAAAATATAAAATGAGTTTTAGTTCATTTAGATGCAAAAACTATGCACCTTGAATTCAACTCATATCCTAGCATCTCACATGTATCTAGGGTGTATAAAACACACTCAAGTCAATGTGATGTGAGATGAGGATTTTTGGTTTATCTTAAACTAAGGTCTCATGCATTTTCTAAGGCAACACTACTTGATTCCCTTATAAATAGGGCTTCAAGCCATGCCATAGTCCTTAAATCAATTTAAATTATTTTAAATGCATGAATGATCATGGCATAAATGATAACAAAATTAAGCATGACTAATGATCATGATGTCATGACATATGATATAATCTAAAAACACATGACATTAAACCTTAATCCTAAACATGATCATGACATATTAAATGGTTAAAAATAAATATGATGTCATGATATGTTATATGACAAATCAAGGTATGACAAATAAGATGTATAGGTATAACAATACCTAAAATTTAATATTAATTGTCATTTGATATAATTAAGTATATTTTGTCATATTATCACTTTTCTCCCAAGTGTGCCAAAAATCCAAAATGACACACTACAACCTCTAATCCTAAATTGTGCCAATTTAAATTATTTTTCACAATCCCAAAAATGTATTGGTACATCCTAAAATCTTTTAGAATCATAATATCAAATTTATTTCTAAGGTATCCATAACCTTGAAAATTACCTAAAGTGCCACCTTTACCATGGTTAGGTTAACTACCCTTCCATTTAAAGTTGACACACCCTAAACTCATCTAGTGTGAATCAATCACGCTCTTAGGAACCCAAAACCTATTTGAGCTCCTAGGGTTTATTAGGTATTCCTTAGGGATAACCTCCCTAGATATCTTCCTAATGACCCTTCTAGGCTTGTTAGCCTTGGTCATTTGGGTCTTGCCATGGTTAACTCTAGGGGTGACTCCACTTATAACCTTCTTAGTGGCTTTCCTAGGTTTCCTTGAAATCCTTGCCACTAGGCACATTCCTTGGTTACCCTTAGGGATGACTTCCCTAGTAACCTTGGTCTTCCTAGACCTAATTTGTGTTCCATAATCAAATGAAACACTATGATAGGTCACCTTAGGCTTAGGTTTATGACCCAAACCTCTCTTGCCCTTGGTTGACTCTTGTCTCCTATGCCCTAGGCCTTGACTCTTGGACCTAGACCCTTGACTTTGATCATTTTCCCCTTTTATTTGGTTTTGCATAATCTTAAGGGTATTCTCAAGTTTTTCAAGCCTTGACTTCAAGGCTTTATTCTCTAATTCTAGTTTCTCTAATTTTGTGGGCCCATTGTTTCTATGATCATTTTTGTCCTTCCTAGGCATGTGTCTAGAATTCTTGAAGTTAAAACCTAGATGGTCCTCAATTTTCTTAATGCTTGTCCTAGGTAAAGTTTTTCTAGGGACATTAGTCCCAAATTTCTCCTTATTTGTAATGTGGACATTCTTAGCTCCTAAACAATATTCACTATTTCTAGCATGCTCTTTATGATAAATTGCAAGAAAATTAAAGTTTCTAGCATGCTTTTTGACATTTAAATTAGAAGGTGCACTACTAAAATGTACCTTAGGGTTAGCCTTAGCTCCCCCTACTTGTGATGCTCCTTCTTGAGTCTTTTTGCTCCCCCTAGGACATTGATTCCTATAATGCCCTCTTTGACTATATTTGAAGCATATAATGTGCTCCTTGCTTTTGATGGTTGGAGAATCGACATCCTTTGACTTTTCTTGACTTTTAGGTGCCGGTGGAGCTTTCCTTACTCTCTTTGAACACTTGCTCTTATAGTGCCCGGTTTCCCTACACTCAAAGCAAATTATATGAATTTTATTTTGAATTAAATTGCTTGAGTCACCTAGGGTATTTGTGGTGGTCGGAGTGGATTCTTCATCTCTCCCGGAGGTAGATGACTCCTCTTGAGGTTGCTCCGGTGTGGGAATTCTCTCCTCCCCCTCAATCCTAGAGGTGGAGGCTTCTTCCACCTCTTCCAATTCCTCTCCCATCGATCTGGAAGTTGACTTCCTCTCAACTTTCGACTCCTCACTTTCTTGTGAGGATAATGAAGCTTCTTCTTCGATTTCCTCCTCTTCCAAGTCTTCTTGGACCAGTTCGGGATTTTCATGAAGCTTGGCCAAATCGCTCCAAAGCTCTTTGGCATCCATGTAATTACCTAACATACACACAATGTTGTTAGGAATCAAATCAACCAAGAATTTTATTACCTTATCATTCTTCTCGAAGGCTTAGAGTTGCTCCTCGGTCCATCTCTTCTTTTTGAGGAAGCCTCCCTTTGGTCCTCTTGGATATTCGAATCCTTCCATCAAAATGGACCACTCCTCAAAATCTCTCATCATGATAAAATCTTCAATTCTTCTCTTCCAGGAATTGAAGTCTTCTCGTCTATATAATGCGTATGGGACTGGTGTGTTGATGTCTCATCCAAGTTGTTCTTCAACTTCCATCTTCTTCCTCTAGCGGTTTGCTCCCGGCGGTTAGTCCGGAGAAGAGCTCCTTGCTCTGATACTAATTGTTGAGGATTCGTTGACCGCTAGAGGGGGGGTGAATAGCTCGTTTCATTTCTCGATGGAATTTATTCGCGCTTGTCTCTACAATCTTTGTTAGTGCAGCGGAATATATATAATAGCAATAATAAAAACTAAGACAAACACAAGTATGCAAGGATGTAACGTGGTTCGGAACCGAAGGGTTCCTACTCCACGGATCGAGCTCTAAAGAGATCTAGCGATGCCAATCACACACCACTAATAAACACTCCTTCTCGACACAAGTCGGAGGCGGAGAAACCCCTTACAATGATTACACTAAGTAATACGAAAGATACAAGCTAATATAAATATGAAATACAATGCAAGTAAAGAAAAATACTTTACAAGAGCACTTTGGTTGCTTGATCTTTGATTGCCTTGGACTAGCCTTGAAGGACTGGAAAGCACCAACTATCCCGTTCAATTCGCCCAAGAAAAATCGCTGCAAAAACCCTCCTTCCGAGCTGCCTTTATATCCTGTGTCTAGACATGGCAAATCGGATAATGGATCGGATTCGTGTCTCGACATGATCTAGAGACGATCCGAAAATGTTAATCCATATCTAATCCGTTTAATTTTTCGTGTCAATGGGTTCAATCCGAACACGAACCGCTTAATTTCGGGTAGACACAATATGATCCATTAGACACGAAAAAAAGACATGTAAAACAGATTGCAAGATATGATCCGAACCAATAGACACAAAACAACCCATAATTACACAAAAATGCAATAACTTAAACAAAGTATAAAATAGATTACTAGACATAATCCACACTAATAGATGCAAAAAGACCCATAAGTACACGATAATGTAATAAATTAAACCAATGAGCTTACAAAAAATTAACAATCTCCACAATCCACGCTACCCAATTATGATTATAAGTGCATGGCTATAAAATATACATCCTAGAATTATCATAAAAATATAAAATAAATTTCAAAGATTGCAACTTATAGAAATTATGCAAATGTCATTCATCTTATTTCCTTTTCATGTCTATATTTTTTTAAGTAAAAGAAAAGTAAACGGGTCTAACGGATCTAACAGATCCAGAAGACAATACACTAATCTGACATGAAATTTTTACGTGTCTAAAAGATAGATACGAAATATACACGAATCCGAAAATGCACGATCCATATACGAAAAAAGCGGATCATATTCGTGGCGTGTTTTCGTCGTGTCAATTGAGTCTACTGCGTCGTTTGGATTTTCGTCGATCGATCATTGCCGCCATAAGGCACCGGTCGTGATGCCATTATCGTGAGACAACGGCTAGATCCAGGAAAAATCCAGCGGATTCATCATCGTGATCATACCCATTGATCGGTGATGGAGCCTTCACCATTGCTAACACTAGGCGAATGAGTTTCGACTCCGATACGTGCTCGAGATTCCGAGCACCAGTCGAATGATCACAAGATCAGTCGACTGATCAGTCCAGCGACTGCCCACCTCTAGCAATCGACTGCTAAGGCACTCCCCGTAGTCAAACCCTAGTTGACTCACACCAGTCGACTACCACATGGTACCAGTCGACTGATACACCTCAAACATAAGGTTTTAACCCCAAACATGAGTTTTAACCCCAAACATGAGTTTTAACCCCAAACATGAGGTTTAACCTAAGTATGGTTCCCCCATACTTGCTAGACCACCCGTAGCCTAGACCTAAACCTTCTAGCCACCTCCGTCAGTCTCGCGCCTATCGGATCCCTCCAAGTCATCCATGACTTGTTCATCCATACGCTAGCCTTCAGGTGCTTCCATCGGCTATGTCATGCTAACGATATCTACATCGCCAAGGCACATTGGACTTACGCTGTCAAGACTCCGCTTGGACTTTTCACCGTCAACCATTGGACTTATGCTGCAAAGACTTCACCCTTAGACTTTAGGCTGCCAATATCAAACCCCTTGGACTTCTCAAATGCCAAGTACCCATGACTTAGACTTTCACTGCCAAGATTACACCCTTGGACTTTCCAAATGCCAACCCATGTTGGACTTTTCCTTACCAAGATTCATGCTTGGGCTTTACATGCCAAGTACTCAAGACTTGGACTTTCCCTTGCCAACCCATGTTGGACTTTCCATGCCAAGACCCATGCTTGGACTTTTCCTTGCCAAGACCCATGCTTGGACTTTACATGCCAAGTACTCAAGACTTGGACTTTCCCTTGACATGGTCAACTCCAGTCAACCATCAAAATCTCCCTCGAGTCAAACTCGAGTCCGGTCAATCATGACTCGGGTCGATTGCACCAACAATCTCCCCAAAACATTATCAGACATCAATGTCAAACATCAATGTCAAACTTTCATGTCAAACATCAAAACATCGCTCGAGTCAAACTCGAGTTCGGTCAATCGTGACCTAAGCCGATTGCACCAACACTTTTGTCAAAGCAACAATGTTTTTAGATACTCAATTGAGCATGATAATGGATTTGAAAGGTATGATCTCTCTCTTGATTTGTACTTTACTCGATAAATTTTTATCTCGGTTTGTACTCTATGGCATCGATTACAATTTACTGTACATAAACCTACCTTATGTTAGAGTTCTAACGGGTGTAATTATACATGTAGGAGCATCCCAAATTATCTAATCGCTTACATCATCTCTATCTTGAGGTATCAAAGAATGGTAAGACAGTGTGATTTTAATTTTTATTTGATCTCTTGTTTATACAATTTTTTAAATGTTGTTTTTAATACAAGGGAAAATATATGTTGGTTTTGTTGGACGTCAATCAGGTATTTATCATACTTGGATAAAGCATCTAGACAAGTTAATGATTTTAAGGGTGCTATACATTAATCTTTCAAGAATATAGAGGAGGCAGAAAAAGCTTATCAAGTACACTTGGATAAAAATTTTACTCTCACTTCATTTACATTAAGTGGGAACGAAAGTTCATGTGCAGTTTCAGGTTCATTATCAAGTTCAAATTCAAGAAGACAACTTTCACAATCTGAAAAAATAATTAAGTTAAAAGATGCATTGGAAGAGACAAAATACCAATTAGATTCTCTACAAATAAGTGATGATAATTAGACATGTTTCAAGTTGTCATGTGAATTTAACTACAATATGTTATTTGATTAAACATATTATTTCAAACTGTTATTTGTATTTTAAGTTGTTGTAAGTATTGTGTTGAAGTTGATATAATAATTTTATCTAAATTGCAAGTGTTGTGAATTTATCTAATTTTTTTTTATCTAAATGGTTATAAGCGATGGGTTGAACTTGAACTTTGTGTCGAACATGAATCACTATAGAATATTCCCTCTTATCCGTTTGAAATGATCTGAACCTCCTCAGGTGTAAAATTTGTGCTGTAATAAGACTTTCAAATAGACGTTAACCACATCCATACATACAAGGGTGAGAAATGTATTTAAAATCTTCAGATCTTTCAGTTCTGTAATAGACATTACTCATTTTTCCACCATACAAGGGTGAAGATTTCACCACATCCAGTCGAAATGGTTCCACGCCTGATTAAAACCATGAAATATGAAATAATACATATGATACATGATTAATGAAGAACTAAGCTTCTACAAACAAATAAAAGATCCCCCAAAACATTTCAAAAAGCTTCTTGAATGTGAACCTTACAATAGTAGCAAAAACCAAAAATAATAACACGATAAGTATAAATCAGTATAAATCCACAACAAAGCCAGCATAAACAAGGACCGTGAAATAATTAGCTCTGCAGACTAGAGGTATGCAACACTGACACCAATTCAATATTAATATGCTTTATTTCCTAATAGAAAAACTAGAAAGCCTCGACGTACATACATAGGATGGTGATCGATAATCACTCTAACTCCTCGAAATCAGTGCAAACAAAAACACACGAAACGTATGGATGTCAGCCCATACAAGCTCAGTCCTCACGAAACGTATTAGTTTTTACAGAAGTTTAGATAGAAATCTCACTAAACTAACAAAACACACCACTATATTGTGTCAAACAACAATACATATGCATCATCGATAATATTTCATCTACAACTATTTAACAATTTATTCAGAGGTTAGTAGGACATAGAATCATATCTGATGCTTCATATCGGAGGCCATCTGAAACCATAATAGCTGTCCAACTCAATTTGTTCGCCTGAAATGCCCAACTCAATTTGTTCACCTGAAATTTGAATGATAACGTAAACAATTAAGAACTTGATAACATAGAATGCAACATTGGTCCAAATAACCTATGCAATATTAATAACATACAATGTGACATTGATCCAAATAACCTATGCAACCTATGCAACCTATGCAGGCTCCAAGAAACAAACAAACAAATATGAAAGTGCCAATCAAGGTATTGTAAATTGTGACAATCTGCAGGGCATGTGTGCCAATCTATCATAATCACAATCAAGGTATTCTAAATTATGGAAAAGGGTTATGGAGTCTAGTAGAAATTCAATATTGTTCCCAGATAAGTTGAGGTACCTCAAATGTATTAAATTTCCTATGGATGTTGGCACTTTCCTGATATGATTGCCAAATAAATGTAACACCCATAAGAATTTCAGTTTGGAGAGGACTATTTCAAGTTGGTTGCAATTTTGACTTCAGAATTCCTATATACATTTGCAGATACTGCTCGTGCACCAGGTTGCATGACCATCATCTCCAAAATCATGCTCATTGGAAGGTGACAAGAGAAAGAATGACCTCATTACTAGAACATCAAAGACACGGTTGCCCACTGTTTCAGCTTCAAAATTCCCTTCTGAACGTACAAAACCATTTGCTATCCACAATTTTATCAATTCTTCCTTTTTCATCGTAAAGTCCTTCAGATAGTTACATGAACAAAGTGAGATGATAAACTAAACAACAAACCTTACTGTCCTGCTGAGACAAGTAGAAATCATGTAAACCATCCACATTGTACTGAGGCTAACAAAATATTCTATGTTAGCAATGCAATTGAAAACGGGAAGAACCTAAGAAAAGCATTTTAGGACAACATATGTAATTACATGAGAAAGCTGATAATTTGAACATAAAAGCTGATAATGAAATTCAAGTCATACACCACACAAACTATAAACAAAGAATTGTAATTGTATCAAAAACAGGAGAAATGATTTATTTATTTATTGGTCAGATAGAATAAATTACTTACCGTGTGATTTGTTGTTTACTAATTTTGGTTGTTTGCTAAACCTTCATTTATCCTGACGCATGTTGTTAGAACCTGCAATAATAAAGTCAATTATTAATTTAAATTTCTCAATCAATAAATCACTATAATTTGATACAATGAAACTTGTATAATACTAGCTATAGATGTCAAATCTTCTTCATATGTGGCTTCATCATTGTTATAATGATTATCTATAGTTGATCTGATAATCAACACATCATCATTTTTAAAAAAATTACTTAATTTATTTGATTTGTAAATAAATTTAACATAGAAATGCAGAATTAATTAACACATACTTTTCCTATAAATTCGGACAATTACGTTTGTCATGTGACACACCTCGAAGTTTGTATCCACGATATAGCCTAGACTTTGAAGTTGAATTCTCCTTTGATGATTTCAATCTCTTCACACATCCTTTTGTTCTTACTAAAGAAGGATCGATAATACCAGGGGCTCCATCCATGGAATTCTTCCTTTGACTTCTATTGCTGCATGTTCTACTAATGTTCATCTCTTGAATTTTGCTATAGATACAGTCAAATTGTTCAGCCAAAAAGTTTATCCTCTCATCAGTCAAAGATGCATCATCAATTAATACTGAAGCTTTATAGGATAACCTTGCATGTCTTGACATCAAAAAATTTTCTGGATCATTGTTGAAGAGTTGTTCTTTCCCCAAAACATATATTGCTCTAGCCTTTGCATTTTGTGTCCATCTTTTGAGTATATACTTATCAGGAAATTGAAACACTTGATTGATACGGAAAAAAGCTAACATATGTCTGCATGGAATGCTCTCGAACTCAAATTTCCTACAGTTACAGGATATGTAGTCCCTCAGTTTGTCATGGGTGAGTACCCTTGGTTTAGTGGAAGAAGAAGTTTGGAATTTCATCACCTGGTAAATCACTAACTCATCTTCTATAGATGTTTGTTGCACATAATAAGCATGACTCTCACTAATTTCACTTTGAAACTCCACCCATTTCTTTTCGTGTATAGCCTAATCATTTGAGTTTCCATTGGTCAGTTTGACTGGCTCCTGGGATGCTCATTAATATCAATATGGTCAGCAGCTAACTCATTATGTCTTTGGTGTCTCAATGCCCTATTGAAACAGATGATAAAATTCATCAATGAGTTCTTATTTGAGACATACCTCTTGAAAAATATATGTGAACTTTCAGATCTTTGACTACTTGACATTCCAACACAAAATATATAACTAAAATATGTTGGCACTCACTTATGTCGTAATTCATACATCAATGACAACCAATCATTTTTTTCCAAGTTAGCACACTTTATAACCTCTTCCCATGACTTTTCAAATTCATTAGGTGTTGTAGTATTTCCAATGACAATCTTTATGCTTTAATAGTGTTCATGAAAAGTCGAAGGGTGTAATTTCTCTGGGAATTTATTAAGTATGTGCCACAAGCAATATCGATGCACCATCTGAGGAAAAACTTGTGCAATAGCTTTCGTCATAGTAGGATCCTGATCAGTAATAATCACATTTGGAGCTCCTTTAGGTATGACTTCTATGAACTTATTAAACAACCAAACAAAAGAATTACTTGTTTCATCACTTAGAAAGCTGTAACCAAAAATAATTATCTGATGATGATGATTAACTCCTACAAATGGTGCAAAAATCAACTCATATTTGTTGGTGTTGTATGTCGTATCATATACAACTACATCACCAAATACAATGTTTATTGTCCTTGATACATGGTATGCTCAAAAACACCTACTAAATTTGTTATTTGAATCAATCTCGTAATCAAAGAAAAAAACTGAATTCTTTTTTTTCAGATGCAAAAAACTTGATCAATGTTTCGGCATCCATACCCTTTTGTTCATCCCTTAGATCTCTCTTAAAGTTTTTTAGATCTCTTTCTGTGCAACCTACCTGCTCAGGTCCTCCATACTCTATTTCAAATAATCGCATTTGTTGACAAGTTGACACATTGACCTCTGAAAACTATTAAGACAATGCTTTCTTTGTTGCTAAAATATTACGATGTGAACGTAACAAATGCACCTTTGAAGGAGTTGAGAGTGGATGATTATGATCTTCCATGAGGTTACTGACAACCCAATTAGGTCCAGTTTGTTCTTTGACAAGTGAAATGTTTGACTTACAACCATTTATAATATCACTCTTTCCCTTGTCTATTGATCATCTTTTGCATATTTATTTGACCACACTGATTTATATGACCTTCTTTAAAGCATATAAATTTTTTCCATACAACTTCATTTGTAATCTTATTTTTTTTGCTATTGTTTATCCTTGCAATAAACCTAGCTTCTCGTGCATATTGGTTATAGAACGCAAATGCCTCTTCTAGTGATGAGAATTCTATTCCAACTTTCACGGTCTGAAAAAATAATTAAGTTAAAAGATGTATTGAAAGAGATAAAATACCAATTGAATTCTCTACAAATAAATGATGATGATTAGACATGTTTCAAGTTGTTATGTGAATTTAACTACAAGATGTTATTTGATTAAACATATTATTTCAAGCTGTTATTTGTATTTTAGTTGTTATAAGTGTTGTGTTGAAGTTGATATAATAATTTTATCTAAATTGCAAGCGTTGTGAATTTATCTATTTTTTTTTATCTAAATGGTTACAAGCGATGGGTTGAACTTGAACTTTGTGTTCAACATGAATCACTATAGAATATTCCCTCTTATCCGTTTGAAATGATCTGAACCTCCTCAGGTGAAAAATTTGTGCTGTAATAAGACTTTCAAATAGGCGTTTACCACATCCATACATACAAGGGTGAGAAATGTATTTAAAATCTTCATTCATACATTTACCTGCAGCAGATCTTTCAGCTCTGTAATAGACGTTACTCATTTTTCCACCATACAAAGGTGAAGATTTCACTAGATCCAGTCGAAATGGTTCCACGCCTGATTAAAACCATGAAATATGAAATAATACATATGATACATGATTAATGAAGAACTAACCTTCTACAAACAAATAAAAGATCCCCCAAAACATTTCAAAAAGCTTCTTGAATGTGAACCTTACAATAGTAGCAAGAACCAAAAATAATAACACGATAAGTATAAATTAGTATAAATCCACACCAAAGCCAACATAAATAAGGACCGTGAAATAATTAGTTTCGCAGACTAGAGGTATGCAATACTAGTACCAATTGAATATTAATATGCTTTATTTCCTAATAGAAAAACCAGAAAGCCTCGACGTACATACATAAGATGGTGATCAATAATCACTCTAATACATCGAGATGACGACGATAACAAATACCCTAAGACTCCGATCACTAACTCCTCGAAATCGGTGCAAACAAAAACACACGACGAAATTGATGAGATAGCATTATGAATATTCCCAGTTCATACGAACAATCAAGATCAAAAGTTGGAAATCTCCACGATTTAGACTATAATAAATTTGCAAGAAACAGCAGGAATTGAAGATCTTCGAGACATCAACGTTCTTCCATTCCAGTGTCCACTGACCCTTTTTGAGTAACTGAAGAAACATTTGGATGAGTAGCTGAAAGCCAAGGTTGAATTCCTGTATCGTAAATATCCTGATGTAAGCGTGAAAATTTATTAGCATTGTTTTTGAGCGAGGGAACTTTGAATAGAAATTCAAATAAAACATATGGATGTCAGTCCATATAAGCTCAGTCATGAAACATATTAGTTTTTACAAAAGTTTAGATAGAAATCTCACTAAACTAACAAAACACACCACTATATTGTGTCAAACAACAATACATATGCGTCATCATAATATTTCATCTACAACCATTTAACAACTCATCCAGAGATTAGTAGGACATAGAATCACATGTGATGCTTCACATATTGGAGGTCACTTGGAACCATAATAGTTGTCCAACTCAATTTGTTCACCTGAAATTTGAATGATAACGTAAACAATTAAGAACTTGATAATATAGAATGCAGCATTGATCCAAATAATCTATGCAACATTAATAACATACAATGTGGCATTGATCCAAATAACCTATGCAAGCTCCAAGAAACAAATAAATAAATATGAAAGTGCCAATCAAAGCATTGTAAATTGTGACAATCCGCAAGGCATGTGTGCCAATCTATCATAATCACAATCAAGGTATTTTAAATTATGGAGAAGGGTTATGGAGTCTGATAGAAATTCAATATTGCTCCCAGATAAGTTGAGGCACCTCAAATGTATTAAATTTCCTATGGATGTTGGCACTTTCCTGATATGATTGCCAAATAAATGCAACACCCGTAAGAATTTCAGTTTGGAGAGGACTATTTCAAGTTGCTTGCAATTTTGACTTCAGAATTCCTATATACATTTGCAGATCATACTGCTCGTGCCAAGTCATGCATCAAATCATGCATCGTGCACCAGGTTGCATGACCATCATCTCCAAAATCATGCTCATTGGAAGGTGACAAGAGAAAAGAATGACCTCATTACTAGAACATCAAAGGCACAGTTGCCCACTGTTTTAACTTCAAAATTCCCTTCTGAACGTACAAAACCATTTGCTATCCACAATTTTTATCAATTCTTCTTTTTTCATCGTAAAGTCCTTCAGATAGTTACATGAACAAAGTGAGAAGATAAACTAAACAGCAAACCTTACTGTACTGCTGAGACAAGTAGAAATCATGTAAACCATCCACATTGTACTAAGGCTAACAAAATATTCTATGTTAGCAATGCAATTTAAAACAGGAAGAACCTAAGAAAAGCATTTTAGGACAACATATGTAATTACAGGAGAAAGCTGATAATTTGAACATAAAAACTGATAATGAAATTCAAAAGTCATACACCACACAAACTATAAACAAAAAATATGTAATTGTATCAAAAACAGGAGAAATGATTTATTTATTTATTAGTCGGATAGAATAAATTACTTACCGTGTGATTTGTTGTTTACTAATCTTGATTGTTTGCTAAACCTTCATTGACGCATGTTGTTAGAACTTGCAATAATAAAGTCAATTATTAATTTAAATTTCTCAATCAATAAATCACTATAATTTGATACAATGAAACTTGTATAATACCAACTACAAATGTCAAATCTTCTTCATATGTGGTGTCATCACTGTTATAATGATTATCTATAGTTGATCTGACAATCAACACACCATCATTTTTAAAAAATTACTTAATTTACTTGATTTGTAAATAAATTTAACATAGAAATGCAGAATTATTTGATACATACTTTTGCTATAAATTCGGACAATTACATTTGTCATGTGACACACCTCGAAACTTGCATCCACGACATAGCCTAGACTTTGAAGTTGAATTATCCTTTGACGATTTCAATCTCTTCCCATATCATTTTGTTCTTACTAAAGAAGCATCGATAATACCAGGGGCTCCATCCAAGGAATTCTTCCTTTGACTTCTATTGTTGCATGTTCTACTAATGTTCATCTCTTGAATTTTGCTATAGATATAGTCGAATTGTTCAGCCAAAAAGTTTGTCCTCTCATCAGTCAAAGATGCATCATCAATTATATTAATACTGAAGCTTTATAGGATAACCTTGCATGTCTTGACATCAAAAATTTTTCTGGATCATTGTTGAAGAGTTGTTCTTCCCCCAAAACATATATTGCTCTAGCCTTTGCATTTTGTGTCAATCTTTTGAGTATATACTTATCATGCAATTGAAACACTTGATTGATATGGAAAAATGCTAACATATTGTTGGACCGTCGGTGACCGGCTAGAGGGGGGTGAATAGCTTTCTTTCGCTTATGCGGTGGAATTCACTCGTTCTTGATCGTCTACACTTAAGATTATCGCAACGGAAATATAAACAATAAAGACAATTAAGAACAAGTGCTAACAAACCGATATAACGTGGTTCACGGTCCTTGCCGCTAGTCCACGACCCGATTCGTTCCAAGGTGAATCACGCCTTAAGCTTTCCACTAATTTCTCCTTTGCACAAAGCTAGGCGGAGGTAACCTTTCTTACAATCTCTCTTCTTACAATAGGATTGAAATAAATGCAAGTAAGAAGAGTAGGAAACGTGTTGACACTTGGGAGTATGTTTGGATTTCAAGCATTAGACTCCCCAAGTGTCCAAAGGCCCCTTCTTATAGGGAAGAGCTCATTCTTCCCGTTGGGCGCCTGACAGTCGACTGATGCCTCGATCAGTCGACTGCCTCTGTAGCCGTTGTCCTATAACAACTTTTTCCACGTTGGATTTCAACCAATGGCTCCCACATCAATCGATTGATCCGATGGAGCCAACAAATGAGAGCTTGATTATCAACCATTCTCCCGAAACCTCGCGACTGCCGATTGTCGCCATCGCCAATGATCGATGGTTTCGACAGTCGACTGTCAATCCTTGGCAGTCGATTGCTAGGACAAAAATCAGACTCGAACACTAGTCGAGTCTCCAATCGACTTGGAGCAGTCGACTGTCATATCATGGCAGTCGACTGATGTCGGGAAAATCCATCCGACACTGAGCCAATTAGCCAAGTTCACCTAACTAGTTATCCGTCATATGTGGGTTACATTCACTCGGAGTCTCTTGCCTTCGAAGTTCTCTTCGTCCGACCACATCCCTTGGATGCGCTAAGCGCACGGCTTCGCAGCGCTATCCTTCGTGTCTCGTCCTGAAGTCTACTTCCTCCGGCTTCACTCCAATGCTCCTCGTCCGATGGTCCCTCGGATGCACCAAGCGCACGACTTCCGCAATGCATCTTTCACCGACTCAAGAACCGAGTCATGAGATGGTGAATCTTGCCAATGCTCCATCCATGTGCGAATTACTAAGTCCTGCATGACTTCAATGCACATATCAAATCCATATTAATTCTAACTTAAACCCTTTGCTACACACATCAAAACCATATCACATGGATTGATTGCCCTAACAATCTCTCCCTTTTTGATGTGTGGCAATCCGTTTAAGTTAGGTAAAACAATTACAATAAAAACATAAGGAAAGAAAGCATGTAAATAATATGAGTATAAAAACTCCCCCTTAAACATGCAACTCCCCCTTAAGACATGTTAAAATTTCCCCCTTAGCATAATTAACTTTAAACCTATCATTTCTCCCTCTTTGACACCATCAAAAATATTGTACAAATGTTATACACGCATGACATCAAGTCTAAGGAAGAGAAATACCCAAAAACCACTCAAAACCTGATAAAATAGGTTACTGTGCTCGTGCATAGTACATCAGTCGACTGACACTCAATTTTCAGGTTTTTTTGATTTTTCGAATGAACTTCAGAAATGCACCAGAAATTACAGAAAATTCGAAAAATCATGAAATTTGAAATACATATTTCTAGTGAGTTCCTTTATCAGTGAAAAATGATTTTCCATGAAAATTCATTTTATTTTTGAAAGTTTGGCAAAAACTCAAAAGTTGCAAAAATGTCTAAAGTTTGTATCTACTTTTAAACCTAGTTTTGCCTTGAAACTTTTTAAACATGAACTCATTGTTTGCAAAGTATAAAATGGTTTTAAAACATTTAAAATATCCAACTATGATCTATGGGCAATATGCCCATTGATTAAACATTTGCTTTCCCCATAGTTGGTCTATGATTACTCTATTGATACATTTAATAACCCATCTAAATGTCATAAGCACTAGTGGACCATTTGTATCATCCTATCATCTCACCAATTGATATGTTCTCAATCAAGTTAGCCTTATAGTGGGTGTGAGATGTTTCTAAAGGTATTTCATACTTAACCAAAATTTCATGCAATTCTACCCATGGTTAAGTATCATCCTAAAAATCCAATCATGAACATGCATCAAGAATTATCAATCATGATCACAAATTATCAATCATTGCATATCATGATTATAAATTATAAAATTAAGCATGAATCGTGATTTAAGCATTGAATTCATGGGTTATACATTATCATCACTCGTCACTATGTTAAAAATTTATAACCCTCTCCATCCTAAGTCAACCATATAATATGATATAAGTAAATCCACTCATGGTTGACTAACGTAGGGTTTTTCTAACCCTTAAGGATGGATTTAGGAACCCAATATAAGTTCTTTCCTATAGGGTTCACTAAAAATTCCTTAGGGATCCATTTTCTAGCCATCGTTTTATTTTTTGCTTGACCCCTAGCAATTAAACAATAATAGGCCTTTTCATTTTTGTTTCCCTTATATCCTAGGCCTTTCCTATTGAAACTTGCCTTTTGGCTCCCTATGATCATGTTCAATGTGTTGGAGCCTATGGTGAATTTCTCTAGGACCTTAGTTAAATGGTCTATCTTTTCCCTTAAGGCATTATTTTCATCCATACATGCATCACTAACATTAAAAGGAATGTAATCATTATGTGAGCATACATTTTCTAGTTTTTCCTCTAGGGCTTTAATTTCATTTTGAATGCATTTATTTCTCTTTTTAGCCCTAAACAAGTCCTTAGTTAAACTAGTAATAATTGAAATTACTTCATGGGAGGGTAGTTTCGTTACCTTACTTACCCAATCCCCTTCCGATGATGAGGATGAAGATGAGGATGCTCCCCTTCACTTGAGCTCTCTTCCTCACTAGTGCTTCTTTCTTCTTACTCGGAGGAGGTGGAGTCCAAATCATCTATCCCCATTAAGGCAAGGTTTGTGAAGACTTCTTCTTCTTCGGATGATGATGACGGATCATCCCATGTGGCCTTGTGTGCCTTAGCCTTCCCTTTTTCTTTGGCCATCTCTTCATCCTCCTTCTTGTTCCCTTTCTTCTTCTCTTCTTTCCTCCTCCTTTCTTCTTTGCTCTTGTTCAAGAGAGGACAATCATCCCTTATGTATTCCTCTCCTTGGCAATTGTAGCATATAATTTTCCGCCTCGATCTTCTCCTCCTATCATTAGATTTATTAAATTTAAAATTTTTTAAAGCACGTCTTACCTTCCTTACCATGTAGGCTTCTTCCGTGCTATCCATGGAGGAGGAGGAGGAGTCTTCATCCGATGATGAAGGTGGCGTCTCCTTCTTCTTCTTCCCCTTGTTGGCCATTAGTGTCACTCCCCTTGATGGTTTGATACTTGGTTCTTCATTTATTCCTTCAAGCCTTGTTTCATGTAACTCCATGGTAGAGAAGAATTCTTCTAGGGTGCTCACCTCTAGATTCTTTGAAATATAAAAGGAGTCCACCATGGAGCTCCACTTTGAGGACCGGGGAAAGACATCTATAGCCTTCATTATCATGTCCCGATTCGATAGCTTTTCTCCTACACTTGATAAACCAGTTATGATTTCCTTGAAACGAGAATGTAAAGAAAGTACCTTTTCTCCCTTTTCTAGTTTGATGTTGTTGAGTTGGGAGTAGAGAAGGTCCCTTCTTGCAAGCTTTGCCTCGAAAGTTCCTTCATAAAGTTCTACCAATTTTTTTCACATTTCCTTGGCACTTGCACACTCTCCAATTCGGTTTATTTCTTGTTGGGGGAGCACATTGAAAAGGTGGTGCTTAGCCTTTGAGTTTACAAGGTGCTCCTCCCTTTTCTTTTTGGTCCACCTTGATTTCTCTATTGGATTCCCCTCATCATCCCTAGGTATATCAAAACTGGATTCCATTATCAACATGATATCAAAATCCGTTTCAAAAAATACCTCCATGCACTTCTTCCACCATGCAAATTCTCCCTCGAACTTTGGTGGATGAATGTTGGAGCCGACCATCGTTGTTGTCGTGCTTGTTCTGGCGGTGAGTCCGATGACAAGCGACTTGGCTCTGATACCACTTGTTGGACCGTCGATGGCCGGCTAGAGGGGGGTGAATAGCCTTCTCGCGTATGCGGTGGAATTCACTAGTTCTTGATCGTCTACACTTAAGATTAGTGCAACGGAAATATAAACAATAAAGACAATTAAGAACAAGCGCTAACAAACCGATACAACGTGATTCACGACCCTTGCCGCTAGTCCACGACCCGATTCGTTCCAAGGTGAATCACGCCTTAAGCTTTCCACTAATTTCTCCTTTGCACAAAGCTAGGCGGAGGTAACCTTTCTTACAATCTCTCTTCTTACAATAGGATTGAAATAAATGCAAGTAAGAAGAGTAGGAAACATGTTGGCACTTGGGAATATGTTTGGAGTTCAAGCATTAGGCTCCCCAAGTGTCCAAAGGCCCCTTCTTATAGGGAAGATCTCATTCTTCCTGTTGGGCGCTTGGCAGTCGACTGATGTCTCGATCAGTCGACTGCCCCTGTAGTCGTTGCCCTATAACAACTTCTTCCACGTTGGATTTCAACCAACGACTTCCACATCAGTCGACTGATCTTCCCATCACGATCGATGGAGCCAATAAAGTGTCAAGAGAGCAATGACTATCAACCATTCTCGAAACCTCGCGATCTGATCACGCCATCGCGATGATGGTTTAGCCGACCATCAACCTTGGCAATGATCGCTGGGATAGAAATCGATCAAACACCGAGTCTCCAGATTGGAGCAATCGATCATATATCATGGCAATGATCGATGTCGTGAAAACTCATCCGACATTTTAGCTAATTGGCTATGTCATCCCCGAGAGTATGCGTCTTTGAAAAATAAATCTGACGGCATCTCTCAGACGCGAAACATATCGTTAATACAAGGCCGTAGGCCCATACAATAACATATGATATACACAGATATCATCATATCAAACATAATAAACACAAATGAAATAATACAACGATCAACAAGATACAATGACCCAAGCTGCACTCGGAGTGACTTGACACAACAAGAAACATAATAGAAGTCGAATCAAAGACCAAATACATACCACACATCCGTATATCACAGATATTTAAACAATACGGCGTAAAACCCCAAAACAACAATCCATAGTAATACAACAATATGGAAAACATATCCTCCGTCCGGTGTGAGATGGGATCACCGGTGAGCTCCAACGCCCAAGGGAAATCTTCTACATTATCCGAGCGACAGAAGCCTGTGGTCCCGGGGTGGTGAGTATAAACTCGGGGTAATATATAGAAAGTGCATGAACAACATATAAGGATAGATCTACAAGTATACATGTGAAGATCTACAGTGTATACAAAGATGAGTCCAATAGACATACACCCTATCCAACTCTAATAACAAGTAACTACATGAAGTCATACATTAATGTATATATTAAAGCTCAATCAACATAAAGTAATGTACCAACGTACTGACGATCGCAACACCATAAGCTATATCATCCGAGATATACCATAACATAACCCATATAATGTACTGTGTCAATCCCATACGACCAATACTGCATATATGAGCGATATGATCACTGTATAATAACCTACCACACACAATGACATGATGCTAATCAAATGCATATAATGTCAATCAACGCATGTATCATGCTCAACACATAGCAGTAAATAAAATGCAAATGGCATGTATCATGATGTACAAGCATGTGCAACAATCATAGCTCAATCAAATGCAGCATCTCACAGGCATATGTAAAACATATATCAAATACATGCATACATATATATCAGCAATGCATATGCATGGTCACTGTCATGACCCGTCCCAACCACGACCCGAGTGGCCAGGTGTGGCGACAAATGACAACTAGCCCGACTAATCGCCACCACTCTCGAGTGGCCGAGTTGGGTAGTATGACTGAGTAGCGTATAAGCGTAAAAAGCTAACTACTCCTAGGGGACCCTGCTGCAAGCCACGTTGTCCCTACCCATGAGTAGACAACCGCCGCACACAGGACAACTGCACCTCACACAACCACCGTCTATAGTGGGCGAGTGCTAACACCACTCTGCACAGTGGCCAGGTGCGCATCTCCAGCTACCACCATCCATAGTGGTAGCGCGCACATCCAATGCTCGCCTCAACCGCTATCACTACCCCGAAAGTGGCGGGAGGCGGGATGATGATGACACGCCTCATCCATAAGGGAGACCCGGGCCAAGATGCATGCAAATGTAATGATGCATAGCTCCATACATGTATCCTCGCCTCACTCCCTATCCCATGGGGAGTCCTGGTCAACCAAAAGTCAACTATGCAAGGACTACAATCACAAGACTCTCTCTATCGCACAAAGAGTCATACTCATCTGATAGTCCACCACCTTAAGACCTCTAGTCAGTAGCGATATACAATCGACCGTCCATATAACCATACACAGGCACACAATCCATAATGGATATACCATCGCGCTAGGACCTCTAGTACATGGTCACATACTGACAACCATACACTTATCTATGCACAGACAACTAGATCCACCATAAATGCACAACTAACACGGTTACGATATCACGATCGACTCCATAATCCAATCCATCACCTAACTCTAGTTAGGTAACACAGTAACCCTATCTGAGGTCACAAAGATAACCCTAACCACATGTACTTACTGAACATCTATCAGCTAATACATAATAGGGTTTATAGTTCCTATCCGTGCTAGATAATCAATGAGTAACAGAGTATATATCTCAAAGGTCAAGGCAGTACAAGCATGTGATTAAATAAGAGTGGATTTAAGGTAAACAGGTATAAACATAAATCCAAGATCATGCACTAGAATCGATCAAATTACCGGACCAGGTAGATATTACCCACCTGCTATGTAGCTCGTATCAGTCATCCATAATTATGAGCATCATCCCTAATCGAAGTCCTGCCATTAATAGTTAGTTAGCTGTAGATCAAGCTAACCAAATCCATAACTCAATCCACAACACCTACTCTATTCACAACTAATAATCCACAATCAACTACAAAAACAGTAAGTATCAGTATCACTTAGATATATACTTACCTCATGTTGCTTTAATCTCTCCCAGCTTGTCCACCCAAAGAAAATTGCGATTCAACCAATAACATCGCCACCAGGAGCTACATAACACAAATATCACAACAACAATCATACAACATACACTAGATCTAAATCCATGAACCACCTACTTTATTTCAATCAATTCACTTCAACGCACCAATTCACAATACCTTATTGTCAATACCTCCAACCGTAGCTCAACTAGTGCAGCTTTAATCATAGCTGCCCCATTCCAAGTATAGGTATTAGATCTGCATCAACCAACCAAATCAACTATAATTATCACTCAACAACTACAATTCAACCCAAATCTACGCTTACCTTGCTTACCCTCACCCGCGCAGCTTCAAACCCATCAGCCTACCGTTGAGCTACAAGAGTAGCATTCATCCACCAAATCTCAGAATGGATTTGGGATTTCCAGAGCAGTCTCTGATCCACTGATCGAGCCACCAACGACCACCACCACCTTAGATTCCCTACAGTGGTATCAAGTAGCTGTGATGCACCCGCAAGAACCCAGCAGCCAATGCGTTGATCGTAGCTGAGGCAAAGGCAGCTGATGGTGGAAATCAATCGGCGCTTCAAGTAGTGGCTAACTGCAAGGTCGATCAGCCAAGCGCAGGGGAAGAAAAACACCATCGACGAGGAAGAAGAGCGTCGACGAGCTAAGCTTCGCGATAAGAACTAGATCAGGATCGTGATAATCAAGGCGCCGCCATACGATAAAACAGAGGAAGGGGAAGAACACCAGCGTGGCCGACGGTCGATCCGTGTGACCAAAAGCAACTATGACAGTGAAGGCGAGCCAACCTGTCAAGCAGCAGATAGGCAACGATCCTGCGTAAAGATCCACACCGATGACAATCGATACTAGCAGCAGATCAGGCGCTTGATGAGGCGAGAAGGCCAATCGCAAGGTGCAACGACCGAGCAATCCATAGCGTGAAAGCTAAGAGCGACGGAGATGGTCGAGTATCGCATCCGACCGACTAGAACAGCGGAGGAGTTGGCTTGGTGGCCGCGGTGATCATCCCATGGGCCGGAGCAACCTCGAATACTGAAGAAGCTCGTTGCCGCCGGAATCGAGAGGGAGAGGCATCGGCGACTGAGCACCGGGGAGAAGAAATCGCCAGCAGCAGCTGGGTCGTTGCTTGTGGCGAAGAGGGTGGCAATCGAAAATGGGAAGAAGAAATCGGGGAAAGAAATCGCGATGAGAAGGGAGAAGAAGGAATCGGGTTAGCGGATATGGGTTGGCTCAGGCCTTTTAAAAATAGTCCAATGGGGTTCAGCTTGTGGTTAGGCTAACCCATGTCAATCTTAAACTAGCTCAAGTTGACCTAAGACTAACCATATGAACTCCATTTAAATCCCAGAAAATTTCTGAAAATCCCTAAAAATTCCATGAGCTACTTCTCAATTATCAAGGCTATTATTTTATTTTATTTAAATTTTTTTTTTTCGTATCTTACATTCTCCCCCACTTATAAAAATTTGGTCCCCAAATTTCCGACTTATATTCTTGTACGATATGTCAAAATAATCATCTCAAGTATCCGGAGAAAAGTCACACCTCAAGTGACTAAGTGGGGTACTGAGCTCGAATATTATATTCCAGCTCTTATATACACTCTCAACCAACCTATTAAGAGGTCAATAACTATACCAGAGTGGAGCTCTATACCCGTAACCGATGGGAGACTTTGCTAGAATTGTAAGGTGAATCATGAATCACTATCAGAAATGATACCCAAGGATACTCCATGGATATAATTCCATCAAGCGATCCCACGGAGTCCATCTTACGACTCGAAAGAAAATGAGCGGACCTAGCTAATCGATCATCGACTACCCAAATCCTATCAAGTCCTTTCCGAATTCCAGATAATCTCCCAACACAGTTTAACGTACTAGGCTCCCACTTTATCACGGTACGTAACCTTACCGATCCCAATATTCTATCTTTGCTTGTTGGCATACCCAACATCCTAAAACCGTGTCCCATATCGTTCCACCAACATGAACATCTCAATACTCACTATTTTCGGATACACTCCGAATAAATCATCACTCTCGAATGAAAAGTCTCCTGAAACAACTCTTCCTAAATCGAAATACAACTCTGTAACTCACTATTCTCCTCAGCAACGGAGAATTACTTTCTCACAAGAGAAATTAATCTATTGTTCCAAAATTCATTATATCACCCAGAACTGAAAGTATCTGGAAGACTATAATGACTGATCTCGCTGGTTTCTCAACCAGCATACACATAATATACGTCTCATTCAACTGCATCAGGATCGCTCCTAATCCTTGACATGATGCATCTACGTACAATACTCTTCCATCCATATCGGACAGATTAACTAACACTGACCCAAAAGTCAGTCACCTTCTAGGCCTTGAAACCTAGCTTCCAACTTCCACTGTGATTTCCATCACCTTCTTGGTCCAACAAAACGACGGTATAGTATCGCAAGAACATCCTATCCTCATCTATGGTAAATAGCAAATCAATCTAGGAAAACCACAACTTCCCTCATGATTGGGAATATATCCATAAATATATTCTCCCCAGATATGATGACAATCGATCTCAAATACTCCAAGAGTACTTGATTCCTCAAGTCCATGAACAACTAAATCGTCGATAAGTCTAACAACATTATCAACATCTCCTAAATTCATACCAAGTATGAAATATCATCTTCTACACACCGCATCCTTTTACTCTAAGCCATGATAGCTCAATCATCACACCGACAATGATAATTGTATGACATTAAGTTACTACAATATCAAACATCCAGTCGTAGACCAACCCTAGGATATACACAGGTGTCATTTAGCTGATCTAAACAGATCATCTATCCATGACGAAGGATACTCATTCTCAACTACTGCCTTCCAATCATCGATAATCGATGCATAACCTCAAAGGTCTGACTCTCTTGTAACAAAGAGTTACAAGTCTTCTCAAGAAGAACACTGAGGTAGATAAATCTCCCATAGTGTTTAGCAACACTGATACCCTTAAAATCATCTCCCGGTATGAGGTCCCCAATATCAGGACTATTCCCGAAATCACCTCAATCGCATATTCCACTTGCCCATGCAGTGACCAGCCCGAGAGTTCATCCGTAACTACATCCGAATACTCTCGAATTATATGTACATCCGAGAGTCCTAGTATACCAACGCTCCAACAATCCAACTATCCGTAAGGATATGTCTATAGTGGAGGTAGGTCTAGCAAAAGCTAAGGGTATCCCTTGACTTCTTGGTTGTCGATCAACATCTCACCTAACGGTAGAGAAAAATCACCAACCCACAAGTCGATAGGAACCCTTCGAACCCTATCAAAGAATGTTCTAGACAAAGATACTTATACCTACTAGTATCTCTCGATATATCCGCAAATAGGATAACCTAAAGTAATACCCCGAAGGACCGATCCTTCGGTCTTCTATACTTCTTCTCGAGTAATCATGTAAACTTGTCCAACATCTGTTCTGGATGGCTGAGCTCATGTAGATGCAAAGACTATCATGGAGGAACTGAAGTCAACTGCTGAAACTGGTGTACAAACTGTAACAACTGCAATGGAGATGATAAACAACTGCCAGATGTAAAAGATACACATCCAGATAATATCAAGAATCAGTAAACATCATAGCACGCTCCATTTCTGTGAAAGGTATAGCTGCAACTGGAGAATACTGCATAGATACGACTATCGTCGTAAAATCTCTCTCCTCTATATAAATCATAACTACGCCTGGGAAGGTAACTGTTGCTGTCGTCTGAGAAGGTACAATTATTGTCTGAACGCGTCGAGTCTTCGAGATGTCTTGGTGACATCGCCGAGTAACTTACTTCTTCCGGATGGAAGTATCAAAGAACTCCAACTATATCCGAGGGTAGTAGATCGCGATGTGATAACCTAATCTTCAGAATAATCTCGCTTTCGAGGTTGTGGATCGTCCCGCCGAAAGCATCATCCATAGTCTTCAATCGAGTCTTCAAAGTACATACTCTCCTCGAGATACCTACGCTTATAGTAGAACAAATACAATGGTCCATCGTAACCCGCTGACCGCGACACACACATAATCTCCCTTCGGAGTCTTTCCTCTGAGTTCACTGATAAACATGAGAAGCTGCTGACAATATGCAATCGGTCTTCTATGATCGAAAACTCTCCAATAGTCGCCCGTGACTCACGACTTTAATCTCGCTCCTTTTTATCCAAGATACGAATACTTCTGATTCCAATAATTTGACTTGCAATATATGCTTATCAAATCTCAAACTCTTAAAACACTTGCTACGGAGTCATTTCTATACACATGACTCGGTCTAAGGACTTCCGGTAGGATCTAGTAGGAGATCCAAACATCCTGATCAAGATGTCAACCGATACTCCGTGGGTGGTCAAAACCAACCCAATCACATTCTTGGGCTATTAAATAGTCGTAACCTTCGCAAGTCTAACGACTCTGCATAGTGCCTTCGTCACCAAACTATCACTTGACCTAAAGCCCAAGAATTCCTTGACAATGAGTCAAAGAAAATGATGTGGGAAAATACTCTCTCACAACATCACTTCACCTTGGCCAGGTGATGTGTGATTTCCCGTAGGTTATTTCCTACATCTTACACCAATTACCGGCTAAATCCGGATAATGGTATTCAACAAACCCTACTATCTTCGTATAACCCGAGTCAAGTACTCTAAAAGTACTCCCAATGCTATACAACTTAGAACGACCAGTCCAGGGATCAAAATCCCCATGAATATCATATACTAATTTTCTACTATCTGAATCAGTAATAGTATACTCGCTTAGTCCATTACACCATAGGTAATGATCTGACTAAAAAAAATTAGTGGAAATCCTTAGGACTATTACCCTTGATCTCCACAAGAGATGTGCCTACCTAATCCCTTCTTTCCGACTCGATATCAGTCGGCTCTCAAAGGTAATTACCTTTTCGATAGCAGGTACATATCTAATAACCTCAACATATCGTTCTCATGGTCAAACTCAAACCACGGTTACGAATACTAACCAATATCCTACAAGTCATCCATGTTATAAGCAACTAAATGCATAACCAATAGAAGGATATGTAATAACAATTAACATACCTTAAACCTTGTAGCTCGGAGATGTCCGCAACAGCCAGATCCCAGAACTCACAAAACCAAGACCGAGTAAAGCAAAACTCGATGTCCGAACGAAATAAAATCCAAAAATGGACTTCGCAACCTAGGGCTCTGATACCAATAAAATTGTCACGCCCCGAGAGTATGCCGTGCCGAAAAACAAATGGACGACATCTCCCCTGTACGTGGCAACATATCGGGTTAATACAAGGCCCGTAGGCCCACAACAACAATATGATATACACAGATATCATCATATCAAACATAATAAACACAGCGGAAACAATACAACCAGATCAACAAGATACAATGACCAGCATGCACTCGGGTGACTTGACACAACAAGAAACATAATAGAAGTCGAATCAAAGACCAAATACATACCACATCCGTATATCACGAATACGAAACAATACGACATAAAAACCCCAAAACAACAATCCATAGTAATACAACAATATGGAAAACATATCCTCCGTCGGTGTGAGATGGGATCGGTGGAGACTCGAGCGTCGAAATCTTCTACTACATTATCAGGACGAAGCCCAGTGGTCCCGTCTGGGTGGTGAGTATAAACTTAGGGGTAATATATAGAAAGTGCATGAACAACATATAAGGATAGATCTACAAGTATACATGTGAAGATCTACAGGTATACAGCATGAGTCCAATAGACATACAGTCCTATCCAACTCTAATAACAAGTAACTACAGTAAAGTCATACGCAATGTATATACTAAACTGCTCAACTGAACATAAAGTAATGTACCAACGTACACGCGATGCGCAACACCATAAGCTATATCATCACGCGGATATACAATAACATAACCCATATAATATACGGTCAATCCCATACACGACCAATACTCGGACATATGAGCGTTATATGATCACTGTATAATAACGGTCCGTACCACACAATGACAGCTAATCAAATGCATATATGATGCGAATCAACGCATGTATCATGCTCAACACATAGCAGTAAATAAAATACAAATGACATGTATCATGATGTACAAGCATGTGCAACAATCATAGCTCAATCAAATGCAGCATCTCACAGGCATATGTAAAACATATATCAAATACATGCATACATATATATCAACAATGCATATGCATGGTCACTGTCTGCGGACCCGTCCAACCACGACCCCAGAGTGGCCAGGGTGGCACGACAAATGACAACTAGCCCGACCACCACTCTCGGTGGCGGGTTAGGTAGTATGTGAGTAGTGTATAAGCGTAAAGCTAACTACTCCTAGGGGCCCCTCACAGCCACGCTGTCCCTACCCATGAGTAGACAAACGCCGCACACAGGACAACTGCACCTCACACAACCACCGTCTATAGTGGGCGAGTGCTAACACCACTCTGCACAGTGGCCAGGTGCGCATCTCCAGCTACCACCATCCATAGTGGCCGAGCGCGGCACATCCAATGCTCTGCCCTCAACCCTGCTATCACTACCCCGAGTGGCCGGGGAGGCAGGATGACTGATGACACGTCTCATCCATAAGGGAGACCCAGTCGTCAGCATGAATGCAAATGTAATGATGCATAGCTCCATACATGTATCCTCGCCTCACTCCCTATCCCATGGGGAGTCCTGGTCAACTAAAAGTCAACTATGCAAGGACTACAATCACAAGACTCTCTCTATCGCACAAAGAGTCATACTCATCTGACAGTCCACCACGCTAAGACCTCTAGTCAGTAGCGATATACAATCGACCGTCCATATAACCATACACAGGCACACAATCCATAATGGATATACCATCGCGCTAGGACCTCTAGTACATGGTCACATACTGACAACCATACACTTATCTATGCACAGACAACTAGATCCACCATAAATGCACCACTAACACGGTTACGATATCACGATCGACTCCATAATCCAATTCATCACCTAACTCTAGTTAGGTAACACAGTAACCCTATCTGAGGTCACAAAGATAACCCTAACCACATGTACTTACTGAACATTTATCAGCTAATACATAATAGGGTTTATAGTTCCTATCCGTGCTAGATAATCAATGAGTAACAGAGTATATATCTCAAAGGTCAAGGCAGTACAAGCATGTGATTAAATAAGAGTGGATTTAAGGTAAACAGGTATAAACATAAATCCAAGATCATGCACTAGAATCGATCAAACTACCGGACCAGGTAGATATTACCCACCTGCTATGTAGCTCGTATCAGCCATCCATAATTATGAGCATCATCCCTAATCGAAGTCCTGCCATTAATAGTTAGTTAGCTGTAGATCAAGCTAACCAAATCCATAACTCAATCCACAACACCTACTCTATTCACAACTAATAATCCACAATCAACTACAAAAACAGTAAGTATCAGTATCACTTAGATATATACTTACCTCATGTTGCTTTAATCTCTCCCAGCTTGTCCACCCAAAGAAAATTGCGATTCAACCAATAACATCGCCACCAGGAGCTACATAACACAAATATCACAACAACAATCATACAACATACACTAGATCTAAATCCATGAACCACCTACTTTATTTCAATCAATTCACTTCAACGCACCAATTCACAATACCTTATTGTCAATACCTCCAACCGTAGCTCAACTAGTGCAGCTTTAATCATAGCTGCCCCATTCCAAGTATAGGTATTAGATCTGCATCAACCAACCAAATCAACTATAATTATCACTCAACAACTACAATTAAACCCAAATCTACGCTTACCTTGCTTACCCTCACCCGCGCAGCTTCAAACCCATCAGCCTACCGTTGAGCTACAAGAGTAGCATTCATCCACCAAATCTCGAGAATGGATTTGGGATTTCGAGCGATCTACGATCCAGCGGTCGAGCCACCACCACCACCTTAGATTCCCTCTGATGGTATCAAGTAGGGTGATGCACCGCAAGAACCAATGACCAATGCGTTGATCGTAGCTGAGGCAAAGGCAGCTGATGGTGGAAATCAATCGGCGCTTCAAGTAGTGGCTAACTGCAAGGTCGATCAGCCAAGCACAGGGGAAGAAAAACACCATCGACGAGGAAGAAGAGCGTCGACGAGCTAAGCTTCGCGATAAGAACTAGATCAGGATCAGGGATAATCGAAGGCGTCGCGGCGACAAAAATAGAGGAAGGGGAAGAACACGGCGTGGCGGAAGCAACTATGATAGTGAAGGCGAGCCAACTTTGTCAAGCGGATAGGCAACGATCCTGCGTAAAGATCCACACCGATGACAATCGATACTAGCAGCAGATCAGGGCGTCGGATGAGGCGGAGTAGCGTCAACTGCAAGGTGCAACGACCGGAGCAATCCACAGCGGTGAAAGCTAAGAGCGACGGAGATGGTAGCGAGTATCGCATACCGACCGACTAGGGCAACCGGAGGAGTTGGCTTGGTGGCCGCGGTGATCATCCCATGGGCCGGAGCAACCTCGAATACTGAAGAAGCTCGTTGCCGTCGGAATCGAGAGGGAGAGGCATCGGCGACTGAGCACCGGGGAGAAGAAATCGCTGGCAGCAGCTGGGTCGTTGCTTGTGGCGAAGAGGGCGGCGATCGAAAATGGGAAGAAGAAATCGGGGAAAGAAATCGCGATGAGAAGGGAGAAGAAGGAATCGGGTTAGCGGATATGGGTTGGCTCAGGCCTTTTAAAAATAGTCCAATGGGGTTCAGCTTGTGGTTAGGCTAACCCATGTCAAGCTTAAACTAGCTCAAGTTGACCTAAGACTAACCATATGAACTCCATTTAAATCCCAGAAAATTTCTGAAAATCCCTAAAAATTCCATGAGCTACTTCTCAATTATCAAGGCTATTATTTTATTTTATTTAATTTTTTTTTTTTCGTATCTTACAGGCCAAGTTCACCTAACAAGCTATCCGTCCCGGGTTACATTCGCTCACTCTCATTCCCTTGGAGTCCCTCGCCTTCGAAGTTCTCTTCGTCCGGCCACGCCCCTCGGATGCGCCAAGCGCACGACTTCGCAGCGCCATCTTTCACGTCTCGCCCCGAAGTCTACTTCCTCCGGCTTCACTCTAATGCTCCTTGTCCGGCGGTCCCTCGAATGCACCAAGCGCACGGCTTCCGCAATGCATCTTTCACCGACTCAAGGACCGAGTCATGAGATGGTGAATCTTGCCAATGCTCCATCCATATGCGAATTACTAAGTCCTGCATGACTTCAACGCACATATCAAATCCATATCAATCCTAACTTAAATCCTTTGTCACACACATCAAAACCATATCACATGGATTGATTGCCCTAACACATATGTCTGCATGGAATGCCCTCGAACTCAAATTTCCTACAGTTACAACATATGTATAGTCCTTCAGTTTGTCATGGGTGAGTACCCTTGGTTTAGTGGAAGAACTTTGGAATTTTATCACCTGGTAAATCACTAACTCATCTTCTATAGATGTTTGTTGCGCATAATAAACATGCCTCTCACTAATTTCACTTTGAAACTCCACCAATTTCTTTTCGTGTACAACCTAACCATTTGAGTTTCCTTTGGCCTATTTGACCGGGTCCTGGGATGCTCATTAATATCAATATGGGCAGCAACTAACTCATTATGTCTTTGGTGTCTCAATGCCCTATTGAAATGAATGATAAAATCCATCAATGAGTTCTTATTTGAGATATACCTCTTGAAAAATACATGTGTGAAATTTCAGATTTTGACTACTTGACATTCCAATACAAAATATATGACTAAAATATGCTGGCACCCACTTATGTCACAATTCATACATCAATGACAACCAATCATTTTTTCCCAAGTTAGCACACATTATAACCTCTTCCCATGACTTTTCAAATTCATGAGGTGTTGTAGTATTTCCAATGACATTATTTATACTTTAATAGTGTTTATGAAAAGTTGAAGGGTGTAATTTCTCTGGGAATTTATTAAGTATGTGCCACAAGCAATATCAATACACCGTCTGAGGAAAAACTTGTGCAATAGCTTTCATCATAGCAGGATCCTGATTAGTAATAATCACATTTGGTGCTCCTTTAGGAATGACTTCTATGAACTTATTAAACAACCAAACAAAAGAATTAGTTGTTTCATCATTTAGAAAGCCGCAACCAAAAATAATTGTCTGATGATGATGATTAACTCCTACAAATGGTGCAAAAATCAACTCATATTTGTTGGTATTGTATGTTGTATCAAATACAACTACATCACCAAATATAATGTTTATTGTCCTTGATACATGGTCTGCCCAAAAACACTTACTAAATTTGTTATTTGAATTAGTCTCGTAATCAAAGAAAAAAGCTGAATTCTTTTCTTTTTCAGATGCATAAAACTCGATCAATGTTTCGACATCCATACCCTTTTATTCATCTCTCAGATCTCTCTCAAAGTCTCTTAGATCTCTCTATTAAGACAATGCTTTCTTTGCTGCTGAAATATTACGATGTGAACATAACAAATGCACCTTTGAAGGAGTCGAGAGTGAATGATTATGACCTTCCATAAGGTTACTGACAACCCAATTAGGTCTAGTTTGTTCTTTGATAAGTGAAATATTTGACTTACAACCAGTTCTAATATCATCACATGCTCTTTCCCTTATCTATTGATCATCTTTTGCATATTTATTTGTCCACATCTGATATGTATGACCTTCTTTAAAGCATACAAATTTTTTCCATACAACTTCATTTATAATCTTTTTTTTTTTTGCTATTGTTTATCCTTGCAATAAACCTAGCTTCTCGTGCATATTGGTTATAGAACGCAAATGTCTCATCTAGTGATGAGAATTCCATTCCAATTTTTGGCTTTCTATCATCTCCAACTTGGGGAATGTATAGTTGATCATCACCGTCATTTCGTTCCAATGCTGGGGAATGTCAAATTCAAATAGAGTGAAGGTACTTGGTATTGATCAGCCTAGCTTTCAGATTCAGACAATGTTTTATAGCTTGTTGTGGCAAATGACCCGGTGTAGTCAAAGATGTATCATCAACCTAAGTTAATAGGATGTTACCAAGTGCATATAAATTTACAAAGGCACACTGTGCTATTAAAAAAATTGCTCAGTATGCTTAAGAAAAATGTTAACTTAATGTAGAACCATCATGGGCTATTACTCTACTTCCTACTATAGTTTAAAAAATTGTCACGACAACCAATATGTATAAGAAGTCACCGAACAAAAAGAATGGAACAAAATAAATTTGTTCTAATTTATTTTTAATCACAGGATGATTAAAAAGGCAAAGGATGTTACCAAGAAGGCGAAGGATTCTGCGGAGGCAGATTGTAGTTCACAACGAAGAGGAAGGTGGCTCCGCGGCGAGCGAAGGTGTCAAGCCTTGACGAGTGATGGTGTCGAGGTTTCAGATTGATGAAAACCTAGCTCGGCGATGAGCGATGTCATAGAGGGCGAGCGAAGACACTGGGCAGCGAGCTCGGCGATGAACGACGACTGAGTAGAGGGCGTCGAGGCTTTGAAGCGATGGAGTAAAGGGCATCGTGACTTTAGAGCGACGGAGTTACTTGCATCGAGGCTTCGGAGCGATGACATCGAAGCTTCTGCAATGAAAACCTAGCCCGACAAGGGAAAGAAGAATGAAGCGGAAGAAAATGCGAGGGAAAAAAGAAAAAAGATGAAGCGGAAGAAAATCTAGGTCGGTTGAGTAATTAAGCGACGGTGACATGGAGACAACACGGTGACAAGCACGCACAGGCACGGAAGATTAGGCTCTCAGAATAGGCGCACAGCGATGGAGTAAAGGGCATCGTGGCTTCAGAGCGACACGGTGATAATGCAGTATCCACTGTCAAGTCACCAACTTGATATGTCGTAGATTAGAATCAACTACCCTAGGATATTATTATATTTATTCAAATGACACATCAATGAAGTAAATATAATAACCATAAACTTTGCTTTTATTATGAAATATAAGTTTTCCTTATCAATCATCTCATAATTGATTCACACTAAGGGCTAATACCAATAGGAATAACTCTGGAAGAGTTGGCTTCGGGAGAGCTTTGAAGATCCTACGACTATCTTGCGTTATGGCATCACCCATCTCCACATCTCAACTCCACGTTCCTCACAGACGACGCCATTTATATTACCGCTGAGACAAAGAGATGAGAGATGAGTCAGCAATGGATGATGATTCGGCAGGGTGTACACGGTTGAGATGGCAAGGGTCGACTGAATACAAACTGAGTGGGCTTCCGCGAGCTAGCTTGGCTGGATTAACTACTTCCGGAGCTTTGTCCTATATCGTGGCGGATGAGCTTGAAGAAGATGTTGAACGACAATCGTCAGAGCCGCTGGGGCATTGACATGAGGAGACTCACAAACAAGTGAGAAAGAGTGGCCGAGGGAAACATTGGCTAAGCCCCTCCGACACTCAAGTCAGAACGTGGAGAATAAGGAGAAAGCTGCCTAAAGAGGCAAAGCTGAAGATTAGAGATTACCGGAGCTTCTTATTTCTCCTCTTTGTTACCTTTATATAAGAGATGAAGTAAGAGAAATCTGATGACGTGACTCCTACGTGACTTCACAAAGGAGATTTTGAGAGGCATGATCTAATTATAACGGATATGTGACAGTACGAAGAGGATCTTGGGAGACATGACCTTATTATAATGAGATGTGACTGTTTAGAGGAGATTTTGAGAGGTATGACCTCATTATGATGGAGATGCAATTTAATAGTGGAGATCGTGAAGAGGCGTCTTCCGGACATAGATACGCACACTTAACTAACGAACTAAGATGATAATAGACGGAGTTGAGACATCAGGCTGAGACATCTAATCGAGGCGTCTGTCGGTGAGATGTCGGTGAGACAGGAGACATCAAGGTGAGGATCAGTTGGTGTGACATCAGACCGAGACATCATGCCTAGTTGAGATATCAGGCCGAGACATCAGACCGAGCTGAGATATTAGGTCGAGACATCAAGCCGAGCTGAGATATCAGACTGAGACATCATGCTGAGACATTAAGCTGAGTTGAGACATTAGGTTGAGAAATCAAGTTGAGACATCGAGCAGAGACATCAGGCTGAGACATCGAACAGAGGGATCAGGTGATAGAAAATTGGTAAAACTCCAATCCAGAATCTCAATCTCTAATCCACTCTTAAGAAATAACAAACATGATAATAACCTAAGTTGCGGAAGCGTACCGAAATCCATAGTTTTAATTCTGAGAGATGATCTTCAATTTGCAAACTTCTTTAGGTTTCCAGAGAGTTTTGTCGATGGGAAACAAAACGAAGAAAGTGTCGTTCTGCAAATTGGGACCATAACCTATTATTTATATAATCCAAAGATTGCCTATTTCTAATTTGGCCCCTTAACAAATCAGAATTAGCACATGGTATCCACAATATTTTATTCATAACAATTAAGCCCTTAAGTCAAATTCCTTAATTACAAAATTAAGATCACATTAATTTTTGACTTATTTAATTGATGGCATTCACAATTTATAATTACAATTATAGCCACAAAATTCTAACAATCTCCCACTGGGCTATATGTGTAAACTTATAAATATGTTAACCTTAGTGAGCTCAAAACTTTTGTCATCATAACCTTAGGGATTCCTCAACAATCTCGTCCATTGATTATATAGACATAGGATCAATGCAGTCTTTGTTGTATCTGTCACAACTAAACCATCAATGGTCACGTATATCAATATAATCAAATGACATAGATCAATTATGAATTTGTGGCATGAAAATTACATGCAAGGTGATCTATTCATGTCAATTTTCAACTGGTCCTCCTTAACCAAAGTGAGATCAAAACTTTAACTTAAGTTATACAAAGTGTAATGAAGTAAACATTAAACTTTATATCTGATCAGAAAATCTCTAAATACATAAGTTTCAAAATCATAACCAAACATATATAGAAAACAAATCTGATCTGAAACTCCCACTAGTAAATTTCACCAAACTGAATAACACCCATATGAGTGGTATGCTCATAAAAGACATTGGGCGGTAGACCTTTCGTCAAAGGATCTGCTATCATGGAGTTTGTACCTATGTGTTCTATCAAAATCTGTCCACTTTGTACTCTTTCTTTCACAACAAGGAACTTAATATTGATGTGCTTCGATTTTGTCAAGCTCCTATTGTTGTTGGAATACAATACAGCTGATCTATTATCACAAAATAACTTCAGTGGTTTCTCAACCCTTCCCAAAATACGCAGCCCAGAGATAAAAATTTTCAGTCATATTCCATGATTAGATGCCTCATAACATGCTATAAACTCTGCTGCCATGGTGGAAGAAGCTGTCAGTGTTTGTTTGACACTTCTCTAAGAGATAGCTCCGCCAGCCAACAGAAAAATATAGCCTGAAGTGGATCTCATACTATCTTGGCATCCAGCAAAATCAGAGTCAGAATATCCCATGATCTCAAGAGTATCTGACCTCTTATATGTGAGCATGTAATCACTAGTTCTCTTTAAATATCTCATTACCCTCTTTGCTGCTTTCCAATGATCCATTCCTGGGTTGCTTAAATATCTGCCCAACACTCCAACAATGTACGCAATATCCGGACGCGTACAAACTTGAGCATACATAAAACTTCCTATTGTCGAGGCATAGGGAATCTTTTGCATTTCTTGAGTCTCGAGGCTTCCTTTAGGGCACTGTTTAAGACTAAACTTATCTCCTTTAGCGACTGGGGTGTTTCCTGGTTTTCAATCTTGCATGCCAAATCTTTTAAGCACCTTATCGATATAGTTCTTTTGTGATAATCCAAGAATACCTTGAGAACGATCTCGGTGTATTTGGATTCCTAATACAAAAGATGCATTACCAAGATCTTTCATTTCAAAATATCTAGATAGAAATCTCTTGGTATCGTTTAACATACCTATATCATTTGTGGCAAGTAAAATGTCATCAACATATAAAACCAGAAAAATGTGCTTACTCCCACTGAACTTATGATACACACAATCATCTACCACATTCACCTCAAAACCAAATGAGATGATTATTTGATGAAATTTATGGTACCATTGACGAGAAGCTTGCTTTAATCCATAGATGGACTTCTTAAGTTTGCAAACCATGCTCTTTGGATCTCCCGATACAAAATATTCTGGTTGCACCATATAGATTGTTTCCTCAATGTCTCCATTAAGAAAAGCTGTCTTGACATCCATCTGATGGAGTTCCATATCGAAGTGTGCGACAAGTGTCATGATTGTCCTAAAAGAGTCTTTCGTTGAAACTGGAGAAAAGGTTTCTTTATAGTCAATCCCATATTTTTTAGTATAACCTTTAGCTACAAGACGTGCTTTATATCTTTCCACATTACCATTTGAATCCCTTTTGGTTTTAAAAATTTATTTACAACCAATAGGTTTCACACCTTCTGTTAATAGGACAAGTTCCCAAACATTATTGTCTTGCATTGATTTATACTCTTCATTCATTGCTTCAATCCACTTTTGAGAATGTGAATCTTGCATGGCTTAACGAAAGTTGATTGGATCATCCTCCGCCATGTCATCATTTTCCTCATGTTCTTGGAGTAGTACTATGTAATCATCCGAAATAGCACTCCTCCTTTCTCTAGTGGATCTACGTAAAGACACTTGTTCTTCATGCATTGGTTCTTGAGGCTGTTGAGTTTGTTCTTCTGGGAGTTGATTAACAATGTCATGTTGTACTTGTATTGCATCCTGATTATTAATAGGAATAAAATCCTGATCATTATCAGAAGCAATCATAGGAATATAAACTATTTCCTCTTCAAGAGTAGTAGGAATACATTCCTCCTCAAAGACAATGTCTGTTACTTTATTCTTCCCCCCAAACTCAATATCCTCAAAGAACACTACAGTTCCCGTCTCAAAGATATTCTTTACTTTGGGATCATAAAACTTATAGCCCCTTGATCGCTCCGAATATCCAATAAAGTAGTTACTTATTGTTCTAGAGTCTAATTTCTTTTCATGTGGCCTATAGGGTCTAGCCTCAACTGGACATCCCCAAACATGAAAATGTTTTAGACTGGGCTTTCGCTTTGTACAAAGCTCAAAAGGTGTTTTAGTAGTTGCTTTAGTGGGTACTCGATTTAGAATGTAAGCTGTTGTCTTTAATGCTTCTCCCCAGAGTAATGTTGGCAAAGTTGAATGACTAACCATACTCCTTACCATATCTTTAAGAGTCCGATTTCGTCGTTCAGCTACACCATTCATGCTTAACGAGCCTGGCATGGTGTACTGTGGGACGATTCCACACTCCTCTAGGTATTGAGCAAAAGGTCTTGGACGTTGCTCACCTGAACCGTCATATCTACCATAGTATTCACCACCACGATCAGATCTGACTTTCTTAATTCTTTTGTCGAGTTGGTTTTCGACCTCAAACTTAAATGATTTGAAAACATCCAATGTTTGAGCCTTTTCATGAATAAGAAATATGTATGCATATCTAGAATAATCATCAATGAATGATACAAAATATTGTTGACCATTCCAAGAAGGTGTTGGAAATGGTCCACAAACATCCGCATGTATCAATTCCAATACTTCTGTAGCTCTATATGCACCTTCTCTCTTTCTTTTGGTTTGTTTGCCCTTAATGCATTCAACACAAATATCTAGATCCGTAAAATCAATGGAATGTAAAATTCCATCTGATACAAGTCGTTCAACTCTATTTTTAGAGATATGCCCTAAACGTTTATGTCATAATGCACCTGAGTTTTCATTATTAAATTTTCGCTTAGTACCATGTGATTCCACATTTAGGGTTTCAATATAAGAAGCATTTATATCAAGCATATAGAGATTGTCATAAATGATAAGTGAACCGATTCCAATAATAGTAGAATTAATAGATAAACTAAAGTATTGTTTCAAACGAACAACAATAACCTAATTTGTCCAAATGAGAAAGCGAAACCAAATTCGTCTAAAGGGATGACAACAAAAGTATCTATTAAGTCGAATAATAACCGATTTAACAACAATCTAAAATGCCCTATGACTTCCACTTCAACCGACTTGCCATCACCCACATAGATGCATCTTTCAAAGATCACTTGGCTTTGATTAGCTCGAGACCACCGCATTGAAACACTAATGTTAGTAGTAGCACGAGTCTAACCACCAAGTGTTTCTAGGTCTTTCAAGCTAAATTTACTTCAGAACAAACCAAATTTAAAAATGTACCCTTTTTCGCACGCCAGGCATGATACTTAGGACATTCTTTCTTGACATGATCAGGCTTGTTACAGAAGAAACAACCTTTCTTGTCATTATCCTGCTGTTGTTTCTTAGCATAAGGACCTTTCGTAGCCTCATTCTTTCTTTTCTTGCCCTTATCTTTAGGGGTCCTTGCCAAATAGGCACTTTCAACCTTGTTTTGCTTTAACCTCTCTTCCTCTTGAACACAGTATGATATGAGCTCATTAAGAGTCCATTTCTCCTTTTGACAATTATAATTGATTTGAAACTTACTGAACTGGATTAGAAGAGAAATAAGTACTAAATGCATAAGCATGTCATCCGACAATTCAAGGTTAAGTGCTTTTAACTTTGATGCAAGGTGGGAAAACTCCATGATATATTCTCGAATATTTCCCTTGCCTTTATACTTCATGGAAATCAAGTTTTTAAGAAGTGTACTTGTTTCTGCCTTATCGCTTTTGACAAAGCGTTGTTCAATCTCATCGAGATATTCTTTAGCTTTAGTGATACTATTAGACACGGCGCCCCTAAAAGCCTCTGGTATGCCGCGCTTGATGATCATAAGACTCATGCGGTTAGAGCAATCCCACTTCTCATATTTAGTTCTCTGTTCAGAAGAACTAGAATCCGTAGGAGTAGTAGGTTGCTCTGTCCTGAGTTCAAGATCTAGATCCATGCAGCCAAGAACAATGAGAATGTTCTCCTTCCAATCCTTAAAATTTGTACCGTTAAGGATCGACATTAAATTTAAGTTAGCAGAAATAGTAGCAACACTTGCTGAAAAAGAACACAAGAACAATAACATAATTAACATGCTCATTATGATGAAATTTAAAATAAATAGTAAATCCCATCTAAAGATATCTAGTGCAACAATAATATCAAGTCTTTGGACAGTAATATTATTTGCAAGTGGTACTCTTGTTGTAATAATCAAATACTAACAATAATGTATGACAAATAATAAATCTATCTTTGGATCGATTCATTAAATTCATAAAAATAACAATTGTAACCTTATAATTGTTACGTGTTTATTATCACAAGTAAATATATAATTTTGTTAAGTATAAATCTTCCTTTGGGCCGATTATACTCACATAAATATATACATTTACACCTTACCTAATACTTGAATAATATCTCAATATTTCAAATAAAATTAAATTTAAGTAATAGAGGTCACTTTGGTGACATCTAATTTAAATTTAACTTAATTTGAAATAATAGATATTAATGAAATTCATATAATCCATTTAATATTTAAATCTGTATTATAAAATAAATAAATTAAATTATTTTATTCAAATAATTTAATGGATTATTATGAAAAAGAGATAAAATAAGGATAATTCTATCAAAATCCAAAAACTGATCGCACGCAGCACCACGTTCTGATCTTGGCGCCTACCACACTCATTCTGATCTTCCAGATTTACATTGTGCCAGAATAAAATTATTCGCAGCCAAAACAGCGTGAAGTAATCGAGAAATTGGCTTATTGCATTAAAAGAAAACCAGTAGAGAAGCATTTTTAAGGGCAAGAATTGGACACGTTGCCCTCAAGAGCATAAGTACGTGATTAATCGTCGTGGTGATGAAGATAAATACGTAGAATTCATAGATAAAATAGAATCTATAATTATCTCTTAAGAATTGGAAATAGAAGACTCTGATACCAATTGATAGAAAATGGGTAAAACTCCAATTCAGAATCTCAATCTCTAATCCACTCTTAAGAAATAACAAACATGATAATAACCTAAGTTGCAGAAGCGTACCGGAATCCATAGTTTTAATCTTGAGAGATGATCTTTAATTTGCAGACTTCTTTAGATTTTCAGAGAGTTTTGTCGATGAGAAACAAAACGAAGAAAGTGTCGTTCTGCAAACTGGGACCATAACCTATTATTTATATAATCTAAAGATTGCATATTTCTAATTTGGCCCCTCAACAAATCAGAATTAACACATGGTATCCACAATATTTTATTCATAACAATTAAACCCTTAAGTCAAATTCCTTAATTACAAAATTAAGATCACATTAATTTTTGACTTATTTAATTGATGACATTCACAATTTATAATTACAATTATAGTCCCAAAATTCTAACATCAGGCTGAACTGAGACATTAGGTCGAGACATCAGGAGGCCGAGATAAGTTGTGGCAGAGGTAAGTCATGGCCGAGATCGAGCTATAGCCGAGGTGAGATACTATGGTCTTCTGGCATATCCAAATTAACTTGTGTCGTTGTTGCTCGGATCTCACTTGGGACTTCAACTTAGCTTAACCATTGACTTAACTCGACTACTCGACCAAGGATATTTCTCCCCACGTCAATAAGGATAATGCATGCCTCGTAACAAAAAAAGATTGATTTAATTTGGAGATCAATCGGAATGAATCACAGTTGGCTTGGGAAAGAATTTTCAAAAAAAAAAAAACTTTGTGAATCGCAGATTAATCGAAATTCTTGGATAATTGATGTTAACTAAAGAAAAATCAAGAAATGATAAAGTGGAACTATAAATTCGTGGAGAAGTTAATTAAAATTCTAACGTAAGAATGTATAAATTACTGAATCTAAATACGGAAAATATTCGGGAATTATAATTAATTGCAAGTTAAAAGAGCGAGAATTATAATTTCATTGGATGAGGGATGAAGGATGAGATTGAGAAGCGCTTACCGGCAAGTTTTGAACCTCCTAACAAGATTTTGAGTCGACTTTTAATTAGTTATTATTATGAAATTTAAAAGTTATTTTGATCATATTAGAGGTATTAATCAGTAAAAAAAAAAGCGGACTAACTCATTGTGGTGCTAAGTGCAATTTGAACTTAGGCCATGTCTTGGGCCGTGTCAAGCACGAACCCATGGGATAGTTTAGAGATGACTCAACCTTTTGACGGATCATGCTGAGCACAATTATATTGTACTAAGCTCAAAGTCCATGAGTTTGAGTTTGAATAAAAAAAAGAAATGAAATCGTCACTCTAATGGTCCTTTTCAACTATCTTTAATGGTGAAAGAGATAAATCAAAATTTTAGATGATAAATATAAAGGAAATGATCAATTGATAATTCAAAACGATGAAACTCTCAAAATTTAATCTCTTTATTTAAAAATTAATTTTTTATATTTATCAATTAAGACACCCAGGAGACTTTTTGAGTTTGAGTTTAAGCTTGGACTTGAGATCAATTTAAAATGAAATATGTATTTAAATCTATATAGTAAGTGAGTAAAAAAATCAATAAAAATTGGACAAACTATAAATGAAACCTGATTCTCTAACACTGCGCTCCTCTCTTAATTTTTATGAATAAATAATAAAATATATCACTTCTAATGTACTTCCATCCTTCAAATGTAATATAACAAATTTTATAAACTTTGCTATGAGGAACATTATCTCTCCTAAGTATTAATTAAAAGCATTCCATGTACTTTCCTATAACTATGATGCAGCCGTTCCTCCTCGTGGAAGTGTTATGTGAGTAACAAGACAATAGAATTGTATTAATAAATAAGAATTAATTTTTTAGAATTGTAAATTTTTTGAGGTGTTTTCTCTTCTATCATGTTAATCATGAATTGGACAATATATTTTCTGTGATTTATCTCCTTCCTGTTGACTGTGTGACAGACTAATGGAGACGCTGAAGACGAACAAATCGCCTTTATATACCAATGATGCAGCTGCAACATACTCGTGCATTTTTTTTTCAGACATCTACAGTTTGAGTTTCAATTACAAATGAAAATTTTTTATTAGGCCGGATCAGTTGTTCGCAAAATTAATTGGATCGAAAATTTGAATACCTAATTAAAAAAATAACTCGATCAAAACTAGTATAAATTAGGCTACGTGAGTCATATATTAACCATTCTTTAAGAAAACCCGAAATATGTTAGCTGCCAATTAGTTTAATTGTAAGCTAATTAATCTCAATAATCCATACTTATCCTTTTTATCAAACAAAATAATAAACGATAACTGAAATTTAGTAAATAAAAAATAATGAGACAAACAGATGATTACTAAAAAAAAAATAGATTTGGTTAAAGATTACTTTAAAAAAATTTAGATTTGGTTACTATATTTAGTAATGATTAATTTACAATCAAAATAACGATTTCATTAAATCCAATTTAGCAATCAAACTGATGATTAATAAACTTTAATAATGATTAATCTCGATTACTAATCGTTAAAAAATTTAAAATTTGAAAATAACGCGCTAGAATAATAAATACTGCTCAGCTAGCCTCTCTGGATTTCATTTCGCTCTCCACCTTCCCTCCAGTTTTCGTTCCTCCTTCGTCACCATGGCGCTGCTGCTCGCTTTCGACGACGCGAAACCTACTTCCCGTCGTTCACGGACTCAGTCGTGGAGTCTTGGGTGTTAGTGCCTATAAGATTCATATATCTCTACAATAACATGATATTGTCCACTTTGGACCTAAGTCCTCATGATTTTATTTTCGAACTTTACTCAAAAGGTCTCATCCCAATGGAGATATCTTTTCATCTTATAAACACATGATCTTTTCCATGTCTTACCAATGTGAGACTTTGATTATATTTCAAATACTCCAACAATCTTCCCTTCAAACGAAGGACCACATTGACCCCTCTCAAACTTATCCGTTCTCTAAGGACATCCTCTGCTTGATGTCCGATCCTCAATCCACCGGACTTCGCTAACTGCTATGCGTCCTCTTGGCCTTTGGACTTCGCCAATTGTTCGGCCCTTCGCCCAAACTTGACCGCATCGGTTGTTCGGTCTGTCGACTAACCTGGACTTCCTGTCTGGTGTCTGGTTCTCTTGATCCAGACATGGAAGCTCAACTTCCTTCGTTCAGGGTTCATGGTTTGACATGGATCATGACTCTGATACTAAATATTAGTATCTATAAGATCCATATATCTCCATAATGATATGATATTGTCCACTTTAGAACTAAACTCTCATGGTTTTATTTTTGGGCTTTACTCAAAAGGTTTCATCTTAATGGAGATATCTTTTCATCTTATAAGCACATGATCTTTTTCATGTCTTTTATTAATGTAGAACTTTGATTGTATTCTCAATACTCCAACATTGAACGGATCGCATGATCCCACAGCGATCAGACGGAAGCGCGAGCTTTGCATCGACGATGAGTCCGCCCGAGAAAACGCTGCTGCGAAAAAGCAACGAGTAGAGTTGCCGATTTCTTCGTCGAAACTGGCCTTGGTTTTGGATTTAGATCTCACTCTCCTAAACTCAGTCGGGGTAAGCAACATTGTCCAGCACTGTATTTCATCGTGACTTTATTTCAATAATTAAATGCTAACTCCTCCTTTCATTGTTTAATTTTTTCTATCAGTTTGATCGACTCGATCCCGCTGATAAACGAGTTCTGGAAAAAAAAAATTGGCGACGCAGCAAGAAAATAAAAATGGCGATCTCTTCTGCGTCGATCGTCTTAAATATTGGACCAAACTTCGACCCGGCGCCAGAGAATTCATCCTCAAGGTAAACCATCAATTTTCTTTTTAAGTATTTAATCTGTTTATTTATTCAGTGTTTACTTATCATTATCATTATATTTTATTTCTGTTTATTTATCAGTGTTTATTTATTCAGTAAGTGTTTATTATATTTTATTTCTGTTAATAGTTTGTTTTTTTGTTTGATTTTTTATATTATCATTAAATTTGTTTGATGGATAAAAGAATAATGTTTTCAAATAAAATTAGAAGATAAAATACAATGTCGTTTTGATTATAGAAGGATTAAATCTATGGATATCTAACATGCTCCCATGGGTTTCAAAAAAATAAATACTTTTTCCATTTGTTAGGCGGAAAATTTTTCATTTTTCGTTTTCATTTTTTGGGAAAATGAAAAAATATATTTGGTTGACATTTTCCATGCATCTCCGTTTTCCAGAAAATAAACGAGTGTTGTCTGGAAAACTGAAAAAATATAAGAAAATCATTTTCTGTTTTCATTTTCATTTTTCAAAAAATAATAGAGTATTTTCTAAAAAATTAGAAAATATAAAAAAATATTTTTTTATTTTCTGAAAAAGAAAAATAGAAAATAAAAAATGAAAAAATCTCCAAGACGCTCCCTAAAAGTCTCATGTTTCTTACCATTTTCTCACTATAGACGACTAGTTTTATGTTTGGAAGATTCACTATAGATGTTATTTATTAATAAAACTACTAATGAAAAAAATTAAATATTAAGAAAAAAAAGGTGTACATGATTTTCAGCAACTCAAAAACATAAAGATAAAATTCCTAAATAGTTAGTTATTGTGGTGAGTTTTAGCAAGAAGTTAAAGAGAATATTTAGTAATTATAATAATGTAGTTACTGAATTTGTCATAGCATAATTAATGAGTATCAAGGTCAAAATTAAGCTATATATATATATATATATATATAAATTTAAATACAAATAAATTGTGTTTCAAATTTAATGGCCAATTGCAATAATAATTTTATAATATTATTAAAGTAATTTTGCTAAGTTTAAAATTTTTAAATCAACTTGATAAAATATATTTTTATTTAAAAACTCTAACAGTATTGAAATAAAAATATTTTTTGTATACAAATAATATATTGAAGTCCTTTTTATTTATTTATTTTTTAAGATACCCTTTTGGCAATTCATGTAATTTATGTGTCCTTTTAAATTTTTACGCATGGTTAAATGCTGCAATCAGTGTTTAGTGTAATCTTTAATCCTTAAAATAATTTTTATGGTTATTTTCAACAATCAAGAGTAAAATCTAGTAACGAAGATACATGACATAGAAGAAGCATAAAAAGCATTAACTAATTTAATAAAAGTTAATTTATTTAATTTGAATAGTATGTTGTACATTAATTTCTACGAGACATATAATTTAAATAATTAAAACAAATATCACTCAAAATCATAAAACAATATGTTAATCCTTATTTTGCCTCAAAGACACAGTGCAACGGTAAAAATGGAGAGACATACCATAAGAGAATGCAGTTCGATCTTCTGCTGTGATATTGTTCGGTGATGAATTTAAAAAAATTTATTCGAATGACTTGGGATCAAGAGTTTACTCAGTAGACGAAGTACGATTTCGACGTTGGACCATCATTCAGAGATGATGCGACTGCGGAGTCTGAATTGAATCATAAAAAAACTTCTTGGTGAGCGATGGAGGCCACATGAACTCCAATTTTACCTGACTCAACTATTGACGAAGCATCTCAAAGATCCATGAGATAAAGTCAATCACTCTCAGAAATTAATCGGACCGAAAGTTCAAATATCGTAGTGTCAATAAAAAAAATACTAATCAAAAAGAAAAACTATGCAATCTAAGTAAATGGCAATTTGAAGGGCACTAAAAAAAAACCTCCATACTAAAACTTAATTTTAAGAAAATTGTTTTTTAGAATTAAAAAAAAAATACTTGAAATGGGATAACACATGTTAAAAAAAAACAACTGTTGAATTGCATTAATATATAAACAAACACAGACGTTTCGATGCTTAATTTATTAAAAAAACTTTATCATTTTGTAGGACTAAATATCCGCAAATAAAAATGGAAATTGATAGAACATGGAGCTCCACTACGCTAACAAATTTTCATACAAATTTGCTTTGTATAGCAAGGATGAAGCGCACACATCCAAACATCGAAAATTTACAATCTGCTCATCGATCCTTTGGCTGCGGCCAGACATTCTGTTTGAAGGCTTCTAAGCTCTCTAAAGTAGACTGAATCTTCTTCGATACTACAGTGTTAAGTTTGTTTAACTCAGCTCCCTGTACATGGATATCTGACTTGAGTTTCGAGAGCCTCCAGCTAGTTTCTTTCCTCAAAAAGGATATACGAGGTGCCGCGAAGTTCAGACTATCCTCTGCGACGCCCTTCATGACCCGATATGTGGAAGATTTTGCCGCGTCAAAAGGCGCAACCTTTGTTCGAGTAGCTGAAACCACACGACAAATATGTCAAGTATCGATTCTTATCTTTCGTAACTTATGGAATGACTTAAACAAGTTCCAATTGGATAGAAGATTACTGCAGCAGTTATAAAACATAATGTGGAATTGGCATCTCAGATGTTGTTCCTGTTCTAAGTTGATTGTCAACTTACTAGGGAGCCCATTCTATGTGAGGTTAATGCATTGATTACAAGATCATTTACTAGTAGCGCACATACTGTTACAAAAGGCTACCATGAACTGTCGACTATTTCCATTCTTACATATCCAAAGCGAAAGATTACGACATCGAACGTACTAGCATAAAACAACTTGATGGGGGTAGATAAAGTATGATTCTACTACCAGAAACAAAAGATGCATGAAATGGGTATAGAGGGTCAAGTGCTCAATAATAATTCGCTTCATAACCAAAAGGTCGATGGATGTTAGGAACTGTAAAGATATAAAATTGTAAGGGTAAGTTACACTTAGGAAAACAAGACAAGGAAAAAGACATACCATTGTATAGGATTTGAAGAAGGCCGTTGCAGGGAAGGCCAACACCGATACCAGCCAGAGTAATTCCCACGCTGAATCCTATGCCGCAACCTGCCCCGACGTATCCAATGACCTCAGGACCAAAACCAGGACCCCATCCCACGCCGCATCCCACACCTATGCCCAAACCCCAAAAAGTGCCAATAGTTGGGTGTACAGGGTTCCATCTCTCATACCTCCTGAAGATCCCTTTGATTATCATAAGAAGCTGCAGGAAGAGTCAATTATTTGATGATCATCGTTCAAATCAAGAACCACAAAGGAGATATGTGATATAATGCTTTGTTAAGAGGAATCAAGTATGTATGATAAGCAACTGACATGATCTGCCTAAGAAGAATCGGTTATATGTAATAAGTGACATGGTCCAACTAAAGGCTCAATGTATGGTTATGGAATTAGTTTGAAACAATCAGAACTAATTGAGTTCCGCCAAATTTATACTCATAATCAACAAATTCAACGGATATTGAGGGGATGCAAAGATTAACTCAAACCATGACTTCAGTATATGCCATTTTATTAGGTGCAGATAATTCATATGGATGATTTTACACTGTGTGAACATATAAATTGATGCAAACACAACCATGAGCTCCAGAGACATCAACTTTGGCACATTGCTTCACCTCGGATTGTGCAAGGACAACTAGAAACCTGAATACAGAATCCTTAAAGAAAGCCTCTGCAGACAATCTGTACAGACTACCAATCGAAAGTGCTAATTGACATCCAAAATGAAAACCACATAACAATGATGTTCATCATCAGGGATCATAGAGCAAGACGAAAACCATGTTTCATATGGTAAAACTTCTCCCGTATCATAAGATAAAAGGAGAAGTTTCAACATGACTCTTTCCGTCATAAAATGTATCGTTAGAAACTCGGGCAATACAATTTTTTTACCCACCCTAAGCAATTAGCTACAGTTATCCAACTTCAAAATATATAAGATTCCAATGTGTACACAGATGACAAACAAATTCCACCAGTATATAAGAGAAGTCTTCTGGAGAAGTAATCTACATTAACATACCACTTCATAAATGATCAAAACTACAGTCTTACAGAACAAGAACAAATCTTTTTTTTTTTTCAAAAACATTTTGCAATTCAGGCAAAGTACTTAGAACATTAGAAAGCTGGTATCAATCTTACCACGGGCAGCGACTTCTACATATGAGATGATTCCCAAACCTGAACTCAAGGGCATAAGATTATAAATATGATATAACAATATAAATAATAAGGGATAATTTACTTAAAGATAGCAATTATATATAGAAGAACCTAAGTTAAGACAGAACAAAACAAATCTGTGTTAAGAAGAAAACACAAACTAGATGAGAAGGTTGTTAAAAGTTAGGACATTATTATTTCCCTATCGACCGCAAAGCATTAGGAATCGCGATATAACTATGATCTATACATTCCCCATTTATATTATTATAGCAAAGGGAACAGGTTAAATGCATTGTCACAGCCTAAAAAAGTAATTTTGGAATAATTGAGATAAAATATGGATGCGGTTCACCTCAATAGCAAGGTCAAATCAATAAGGAAAGAACAAATCACTGTGAAGAAGAGACGCAAGAGGGATCTACTGCTCACCAGACTTAGATCGACATGGAGACCTCTATCCTTGGATCGTACCTGGGTCATGCGAGAGCGTACGCGGAGCCAAGGTTTGGCGGAGGATCCCTTGCCGCCATTCTTATCCGTCACAGTGGTCGCCCTGGCAAGCGCGAGCTTCTTCCGTACTTTGTTTTTTTGCTTCGGCAAAATAACCCTCGATTTTTCTATATTTTCCAAATTGCCCTCCACAATCGAATATTATTTTAAGTAGTTTTTAAAAATAAAAAAAAAATGCCAGTTTAAATACTAGCATTTTTAACTGATAAATTTTTAGAATTTTTCTGATTTTTATTTTTTCTAAATTTTATTTTTTTTAGCTTTTTTATAAAAAATAAAACTATTATATATTTAAATTAATATATAGATCCATGGCTAAAATATTTATATATAAGATAATATCTAATAATAACAAGGGTAAAATTATTAGAGATTCGGGTGTTTAAAATTATGGATCTAGGTAGTAGTTAAATTAAATATAATTTTTGTGTGGTAATTCATTATTTTGCGTGTTATGCAATTTACCTCGAATTTTTTTAGAGCATATGTTAACCCCATTCTTTCATCTACTAAAAAAATGATGATTTATTGATATTTTTGATGTAAAAGATGATTTGTTTATCTTCAACGATCTATTAATTAATTTCATAATCAATATAAAAGAGATAAATCATAGAGAATATATTGTCAAATTCAAACTAATATAACAGAAGAGCAAATATCCTAAAAAATTTATAATTTTTGAAAATTAACCTTTGCTCATTGATACAACTTTATTGCTATATTAGCAACAAAATTCTTCTGTGAAAATATGATTTTAGTGATATAAAATTATTAATAAATGTAATTTATTTAAATTAATGAAGTTGGTACTTTATCTTGCATTTTAAGTTATTCCAACTCTTTTATTTATTGGCGAGTCAATGCATGCCCTCGTTGCCAAGGTGATCAAACGAACATATGAGTTAAGTATTAAATAATTCAATATGAAAGAGACTTATCTATAATGAGCAGAGGTTAATTTTTGAAAAATTTATCATCCTGAACTATCGATTCTTTCTTTTGCATTTGTCAATTATGATCATAATTTACTTATTCCATAAGTAGAGATAGTCATAAGAGACCGCTAAAATGACAATTCTATATATTTTTAAAGTATTAAATAATTCATATATCTTTCATTATTAAATAATACAAAAATCTCAATTATTTTAAAATATACAATATTAATTTAATCCAATTACCATCATCAAATATCTAGATAATTCATGTTGCGTGACTCGAGTGGTGTGTGGTCATCTAGTATTCATTGATCAATGATAAATGAATAAAGAATTGGAAGGAAAAATAAACCATTTATTATTATTATTATTTACTTTTTTTAATTGATGTATTTAAATTTTTGATTCGATTAATTTCAAGAATAATTGATTCGGCTCCATATCAATTTTTCATCAATTATTTAAATAAATCGAAAAGTATTCGCGAAAGACAAATCACATCGATAGTTTATCACTTTGAAAAAATTCTTAAGTTTGTCAAAATTGAGGATTGAACTTTGGTGCATGTCTAATTTTATTTTGTTAATGTTTAATTGAGTTTAGCCGTTGAAGTGTGAATTGTACTTCTCTAATATATTTCGATGGTCGATAGAAATTTCATTTGAGATTATTTAATGCTCTGTTTAAAAAATCTTTGGATATGAATCGATCAATTTCAAGATTAATCGGATAAAAAATTCAGACATATTATGTTAATTAAAAAAATTATTTATCTAGCAAATGCAACACAAAAATATTTAGTAAATTGTCTTCGTACCACAGTCCATATTTGTAGTGGTAGTACACTACAAATATGTTAATAAAAAAAAAATATTTATCCAGCAAATGCAACAAAAAAATATTTAGTAAATTGTCTTCGTACCACAGTCCGTATTTGTAGTGGTAGTACACTATCACAAATGTTTTCGAATTTGGTGTAAATAGTAAATAAGAAGAAGACAGTTCAACTCCATGATTAATTGAGTAAGCAAAAATTTTGGATAAATGGAATATCAAATATATATATATATATATAAATAAAGTTATAGATATTTTCGTCAAATAATTCTGAAACAAAGTTATTTATAAACTTATCTAAACCTTAACACAGAGAAATTACCTAAAGCTAAATTATGGCATTATAATATAAGTATATAAAAATCAGCACGAGTGATGTTTAGGAAACTATCATTTTTAATATTTTTAAAATGCTAAATGTCTTTTTTTAAAAAAAAAACAAAACAAAAACGAAATTGAGCTCAGATGTGGTTGTATCATCTGGAATCAGATGGTTGTGAAAGACCCTTGTTCTTCACACTCACATCTCATCATCGCTCTGATGTCAACGCCGGCGAGGATCGAACTCTGGTCTCTAGAGTTGATCCTCAGCCGTCTAACCAACTCTACGATGACAGCTTGATGCAAGGTCGTGGAAAATATTTAATATAGAACTTAATTATCTGTTCTCTTAATCTTCTAAAAAGTATGTATAATAAATTGTCGCGAGAAAAGATGGAAATAAAATCGTACTATTTTTATAATACAATATTAACTACGAACGGCTTCACTGAACCCTAAACTCAATATGATATACATATAGATTACTCTTTGGAATATATATCAAATACATATGATATAATATATATATATCGAGGAGTGGATTGTGCTCTTTAGTCGCACATGCATATAGTAGATGATCAATAACGAAGGATCCGAATTAAATTTTAAAAAAATATACTGATTAATTAATTTTTAGATCTTTTATATTATTTTTGGACTCTGTAAATCTTGGCTCTTCGATTTAAGTCCTCATGGGAGGTCTTGTTGCATAAGTCTTTTGAGATGTATACTCTTCTATCGTATTAGTCATGAGTTGAATAATATACTCATTGTGATTTATCTCTTTCGTATTAATTGTGAAATCAACTGACGAGAATATTAAGGACGAACGAATCACCTTTGCACCAATGATTTCAATTTAAATTTGAATTAGGTTATACTCCTTTTAGACACGACACAAGTCAAGTTCAATTTACTGATTTTATATTTTTAAATATACAAAATAAACAATGTAAATATAATTAACTATATTTTTTAGTATTTTTTTAAATTCATCCTATTTTTTATTAATCTCTTTTTTTAAAATGAGAGTAGGGATTTAATATTTTAATCATTAAAAAAAATGGTAGTATTTTTTTAATTAAAAAAAAAAGAGGACGCTGAGCTCAGATATTATTTGAATAATCTGTAATGATCAGATTGTTGTGAAAGATCATTTTTCACAGATAATCACTTCATCGCTCAATCAAGAGAGAGGCTCGAACCGTCGACCAATTTAGTTAGACCATCGATCGAAACCTTCTAACCAACCGGACGACCCCTCGTTCTTGCAATCGAAGGGTTTTTAATTTAATTTTAGATAAAAAAAAAATCAGGTTAGCTTCCGTAAGAGAGCAATATTTTAGGACACGCCTCAAATTTTTTTTCAGTGTTATGTCGAAACTGAATAGAATTATTATCAAATATCATATGCTTTTTATTATTCCTCGGTAATTGCTAAATCTGCCTAATTTCCCCTCCACTCTCATGTATGGTTGTTAGAGTTGGTCTTTCTTTGGTAAAGATTCAAGGTCTTGGTCAAAATTTTAAAATATGATCCAATTTATATGTATTATTTTTTTTAAACAAAATATTTTGGACCCATCCACCTTTATAATCTTAAAAAGTTTGGACACAGAAGTTCTAGTTCCGACAACCCTGACCCAAGGTTGGAGCTACCTTGGCTCTTGCTCAAACCGATATAAAAAAAAATTAGTTCTATTCTACGATGTCTCAATTGAGTTATATTATGTTAGCTCTAGGTTTAGGATCTTATCGAGTTGCTTCCATTTGATCACTCATGTCTATGAGCATGTTAAGAGCAATCTATCCTTGGAGCAAGTTGCAACGATGGGACGGTGACATCTATGCAATGAGAGTGATTTTCACATTGCACATATATCTGTTAGTGGTGTTTGAACGGTTGAAATTATTGCATCTATTAAATGAATTTAAATGATAGTAAATAAAATTATAAATACGGAACTTACAGTGATTCATCAGAATCTTCGTGCTTTCGAAGATGGACTGTAGGGATGATGATTTCTCGATCATTTGCTCACCGTCTGGAAGACAATTACGAATGAAAAGTCTCCTCTGATCCACGAACCAAGATTCGACCGTGTTTTGGTGTTCTCAAGATCTCGACACAGAGTCTCGACAACGCTTTTGATCCCTCACTCACACTCTACCTTTGTACTTGCCACTGCTTCACTTGGATGGTAAGCTATTTATAAAAGTGACTTCTTGACCTGGCGTGTAACTGCAACCGTGCAACACTTGTACACATTGTCACACATGGCAACATATGCAAGTTGGTGAAACTGCCTCAATCTCCCACTCATCCAAGTTATGCCACATAGACAAATGATCATATAGACCAATAAGAGGTATTTAGTCACATAGACTAAATAGAGCTAGAATTCATAGTCACATAGACTAATAGAACAAAGATCAATAGTCATAAAGACTAATAGAATAACAAATTCATACTTAGAAAAATGGTTCGTGTGACAGCAAGCACACTGAGCATCCATTGCTAAGAAAGTTGTTACACTTTATATAACTGCTCATAGAGTGATCAATGCTAAGAAAAGTTGTTACACCTAACTTAGCCGCTTCTCAAATGGTAAATAATCATTCTCTGAATGATCCATATCCATTCTTCCAGGTGGCAAATAACCATTCTCTAGGTGGTACACAACCATTCTCCTGGATACATCTATGTCTTGCTATTCATCCAGATTAAATAACTTTCTTTTACATCAATATGAACATCAATAATCCCTCACAATCATTTCTATACATAACAGAAATGAGTCGACCAGTGAATAATTATCAAAAGATGTAAACTTATTTAATCTTCCTTTTTAGCTTGAATCTATTCATTTTAATCAGTTATTTTTCTAGTCATGTTCCATAGACCAAATCATCCATAGTCAATAGATTTATATGTTAAAGTAGTAAACCCTGATTAAAACTTCAAGTACAGCTAAATAGTCACAAAGGGCAAATGTTGAGATTAACATATAATCTCAAAGGGTTTAGATAGTAGAGAAGCAGGGATCCATTCTCCTACTACTCTTATTGTCGTCTTAGTATATGTCGTATGAATTACATGTTACAATGTTATTCTCTTTACTAATAAAGAGCGCATGTTTTTATCAAATTAACATTGTACATATTTCGATCTAGACATTTCAAATGTCTAATCCTGAATTCAACACATGAATTCAAATCTGACTCCAAATAGGTATAGTAAATGGTGAGAGCATTTACTTCGATCACTTTTCTCAAATGATCTTATCTTGATACAAATATCAAGATGCCCCCAGCTTATAAGTATGTATCTCTATACATATAACTTCCAAAGCTATCCTATAAGCAATGATCTTACCCCTTTCGTACTTAACAAATAAAGATGATTGTCCATGTGAGAGGACCAATTACTACCTGTCAACATGCTCACTGAGATCTTATCAGAATGTAATATCACATACACTGAATAAATTATGGTTGATATTTCAAACAATCAAATTACAATATCTGATTGTCATTATAAAATTATTACATTCTACGAAGTCCCATAGACTTTACATACTTATTAAATGACTCTCTAGTCATTGCCTTAGTAAAATGATCTGCAAGCATAGCACGTGTAGAGATATACTTAAGAATCACCTTCTTCTTAGTAAAAATATCCCTTATAAAGTTATACTTTATAGCTATATGCTTGCCTTTGCTGTGATATTTGGGATCCTTGGAAAAAACTATAGTAACTTGACTGTCACAGTAAACAGTCATTAGACTCCCACTATCCTCAGCAATTTTCAGATGCTTCAGGAACCTCCTTAACTAGACTGCTTCTTGCACAGTTGTTGAACATGTCATATATTCAGCTTCCATAGTTGACAAGGTCACACAAGTCTGTTTCTTGCTATTCTAGGAGATAGCGCCACCATTCAACAAGAACGCATAGCCTGATGTGAATTTTCTATCATCTAGGTCTCAAATCCAATCTGCATCTGAATAACCCTTCAGGCTCATATATGATCTTTGATAACAGAGACTATAATCTGTTGTCGCTTTTAAATATCTGAATATCTTTTTCACTGTCTTTTAGTGTCTCGGTCCTAGGTTTGATTGAAACTGGCTGACTAACTTAATAACATAGTTGATATTGAGATGAGTATACAACATAGTATATATCAAACTATCTATAGCACTGACATATTATTTTTTATTCATCTCGACTATTTCTTCTAGAGTCTTGGTACTCATATTCTTGCTCAGAATAATATCTTTTACAATAGGTGTCTGTTCATTATTACAATCAGACATGCTAAAATATTGTAACATCTTATTTATATAAGACTCTTGAGACAAACACAAAAGTCTTTTAGATCGATCCCTGATGATCTTAACTTCTAAGATGTATTCAGCTTCTCCCATATCTGTTGTGTCAAACTGTGACGAAAGTCACTTTTTTGACTTCTATCATAAAATCTATATCATTTCCGCCCATTAGCATATCGACATATAATGATAAAATGATATATTTTCCTTTTTTCCTTTTTAGGAAAACACAATGATCCTCATTGATTATTTCGAAATCATAAGATAAAATGACTTTATTAAATCTTATGTTCCATTGTCTTGATGCTTGCTTTAACCCATATATAGACTTTTTAAGTTAACATACTTTCTCTTCTTGACCTTCAGCAATGAAACCTTCTAGTTGAACAATATAGATTTCCTCATCAAGCTCACTATTAAGGAAAGTGATTTTTTATATTCATTTGATATAACTCTAAGTCATAATGCACCACAAAAGTCAGAATGACTCAGATTGACGCAAACTTAACTACAGGAGAAAATGTCTCTTCAAAGTCTATACCCTCCAATTGGGTAAATCATTTTGCAACTAAACGAGCTTTGTATCGATTAATCGATCCATCTGATTTCCTCTTTATATTGAGAATCCATTTATTCTCAATAGCCTTTCGACTAAGAGGAAGATCAACCACTTCCCAAACAAGATTCTGAATCATTGACCCCATCTCTTCAACTATTGCATTTTTCCATTTTTTTTAACTCTACATCCCAGAGCTTCCACAACTGATTGAGATTCATCATCATCAATTGAGAGTGTTATCATTGTATTATTCTCAATATCAAATCTCTTTTTTAGGTTTGATCTTACGAACATTTCTTCGTAAGTTGGGCTCCCGAGAAGTCACCCCGTGACTAGATAAATTACTCACACTAGGTTGACTAGGTCGAGGTATCCCACTTGACACCTGTCTTGTTGGTAATAACTCATCCTCCTCAAATAGAGAAACTGTCTTATCAACCTCACCTCTAGCTAGGAACTCAGTTTCAAGAAAAGTAGCATCACTCGAATTAAATTCAGAGATGATTCCATCTTGTTGCTCACCTATGAAAACATAACTTTTGGAGGTCTCAGAATATCTTATAAAGATACATTTCTTACCTCTAGGTCTTAGTTTTCTATACTTATGAGAACTATCATGAACATAGGCAGCTGACTCCCAGAGTCTCAGATTGCTCAAATTTGATTTTCTATCTATCCAACGTTTATATAAGGTAGATGGAACTGACTTTGAAGTCATTTTGTTAAGTATATAGGCTGCAGTTAATAATGCATCTCCCCAATAGAAGATCGACAAATTAGCCTGCACCATCATAGACCTAACCATTTCTAGAAAAGTTTTATTTCTTCTTAAAAATATTCCCCTCCATGGTTAGTGCGTAAAGTTTTAATCTTACATTCTGCTTGATTCTTAACTTCGTTCATATAACGAATGAAGCAATCTAATACTTTAGATTTATGAGAAATCAAATACCCATGACTGAAACGAGAGAAATCATCAATAAATTTAATGGAATAGAAAGCTCTATGTCTAGCCTTCACATTCATTAGACCACAAATATCCGAATGAATTAATTGTAATGGTGACTCAGCCCTAATAGCCTTACTAAATGGTTTTCTAGTTGCTTTTCCAGCAAGACAATGCTCACATATAGACAAGCTAATTTTAGCACGAGAGCCTAAGAAGCTCTCTTTAGCTAACCGATTCATGCGATCTTGTCATATATGTCCTAATCTAGCATGCCAAACCTCATCAGTTATATCCGCGCCACTAGTAAGAGCAATGTTTGAAAAATAACTATCAATTGCACAATTAACATTTGGTTCCACATCAAGAACCATAAAACCATTCGTTAAAAAAATCATATCCAATTGACACGGAGTCAATCTTAAGTTCTATACATCGACTGTAAAAATTAATACAATATCTTAAATTAAGAAGACAAGTAACGGAAATAAGATTCCTTCGAATCTCAGGAGCATAAAGGACATCATATAGAAATAAAGTACTTCCACACTGAATGTTAAGTTTGCAAGTGCCGACTCCTTTGACTTCAACTCTTGCATTGTTTCCTACAGAGATCCATTTGTTGTCAGCTGGTACCCTACGATACTCCACATATGTAATCCGCTCATGAGCTACATAGTTGGTTGCTCCCAAATCTATAATCCAAAAAGGATAAGAATCAACCAACAACACAAAACTAACAATAAAATGCTCAGAAGATGGACTTGAAGTTATCTTTTTCAACTCAGTACATTCTCGAGCGTAGTGACCCTTCTTGCCACAGTTAAAGCAAAATACCTTGCTTTTAGGTTTCTTTCCTGTCTTCTTACCCTTCTTCTTGATTGGGCCTTCCCCAACAGCAGCAACTTCCTTCTTCTTTCCCTTTCCCTTCTTGAACCATTTCTTTTTCTTGGATCCAGATGATCCAGTAGAGCCGATAGCCAAATAGGCTTGGCTAGAATTCCTTGCGAATTCTACTCTCTCCACTTCTAGTTCAACATGGCGTGAGACGTCAGTGAAAATCTTAATACTCTCACTGTGAGTTAATGTCCGCTTCATGATTTTCCAAGAATATGGAAGGGAACGAATAACTACCTGAACCTGTTGTTCATCGGTTAACTCATGATCAACAGTTTTAAGCTCCCAAATTATGTTAAACATCTCCCTGAGATGTTGAACCATCGAAACATTCGAGCGCTTCTTGTAACTGTCGAATCTGGTTGTCAGCTATCAATGCTTGCTCAGACTCATTTCACTGTATCTATTCCTAAGGGCTACCCAGACTGCATGAGTCGTAGGATATGACTCATACTAAAAAAATTAGGTCATCTACCATTGAACTTATCAATATACCCTTAGCCGTGGAATCCTTCTTTTTCTATGCCTTATAGGCATCAAGGTCTCATCTGTACTGTGCATTAGGACTCTCAACAAGTTCTTTTATAATCTGATATACAACCTCTAGAGCTTCTTGTTCCTCAAGAACATACTGAATCTTGAGGTGCCAGATTTTATAGTTTTCACCATTAAGTTTTTCACCTTTATTCAATTCAGTTATGATGTTCTTCGTTGTCATAATCTACCATAAATAAATATATTATTTAGTGGTTCAGTGTATGTCTTTATGTATGTAATCTTTAAATTGACTCAATGTAAATTTGATTTGGTTTACAAAATTAAGTGACAACTACATTCGCAAATGTAATTTACATTGATCTATTCTATTACATACATCTCATCTAAGGAACTAATCATTATACAATCATGATACTTAACTTTAAATGAACTTATCATTTAAAATTATACTCATAATGAACTAATTAAAGAGTATATTGCAATAAACAAATATCATGCATCATGTAGAGTAAACAACATAAAATAAACAAATTATTTGAATGAACATATCATTAACATAAACATGTTGTACATTGTTAATATATAACAAAACTCTATTAAGAATATTACTCATAATATTCTTTCTACTCATAACCTGAATAACAACTCTAACAAGCTAGATAAGCAATTACTACTTCCATTAGGACAAACTCTAGTGCAGCAATAATCCAGAAATGTCCTATATGTCTGGGTTGAACTAGGACATCTTCAGTTGGGATGCTCTCAAGATGATGCCAGGACATAGAATCCTATAAAGAACCCACACGAAGAGATTCCACAAGAAAAACCTCTTCTGGATCCTCTTCACAATCTGCATAGTGAAATAACTCTGTGCACAACTGGGTATAGGAAATGCGCCCCTTATAGCACCCCTATATCTGATACGCTACATCGCTCAAGTTTTCAGGCAATGAACGAACCAAAGTCCAAATCTTGTAATTATCCAAAATTGGAAAATCCTGCATCTCTAAGCGCCAAAATGGTCTGTCCAATCTCCCCATGTGTCCACCGACTCTGTAAGTACTTTATCCCCTGAATAACTTCCCTCAGTTGATTTCGCATCACATCGCGGCGAGTCATGATAGAAATCATCCGTGCCATCTGAAAAATTAAAATTAATTAAGTCAGTATAAAATCGATAAACAAGCACATGTACCAGCTTAATTCAATTTATACAGGCATAGAACCAACACAATAAATCAAGAAAAAAATAAATTTCCTTGATTTGCTAGAGAACAGTCGACTGTTCCACTTACACTAGTCTACTCGACTAAAACCATAAAGACTCAACTTGGCTCTGAATTCGTGAGAACCTGAATGCCATCTGATTTGCTCTGAGCACCCCAGACACCCAAGCACCTATGTATGGTATTCTATCTTCTCATCGTCCCTTGCCACCAACCCTAGTTAACTAAGTGTATTATTAAGTTGTTTATGTCGAGTCCTAATTGTTCCCAATAACTACTCGACAATCAGGTTATGTGTTAAGTTGACCATAGTCAACTATGACAGGTTAACCAATGTCGACTACCATATGGTGTGGCAAAACACCTTATGTGCTAGTCGACCACCATTAGGTCTGGGCGAGCACCAAGTGTGCAAGTTGACCACTGTTAGGTCCAACCGAGCACCAAGTGTGCAAGTCGACCACTATTAGGTCTGACCGAGCACCAAGTGTGCAAGTCGACCACTGTTAGGTCCGACTGAGCATCAAATGTGCAAGCCGACCACTATGAGGTACGACCGAGCACCAAGTGTGCAAGCCGACCACTATGAGGTACGACCGAGCATCAATTGTGCAAGGCAGCAAGGCGACCACCGTTAGTGCTTGCTGAGCACCCTGTGCTCTGGCTGAGCACCACGGGTGTCGAGCATGGCCAGCTTTGTCGCCCAACCACCACATGTCCAGCCCGAGCACTGTGCATTTCACTGTTGAGCCGAGTGTCGAGCACTTTTGCCCAACGACCGAGTACTCCCGAGCACACAACCCGGAGATTCATCGCTCGACTTACGGTGTCGAGCACCGCTTGCTTGGGTGCTTTGTGCCTGCTGCAATGTGGAGCACCTAGTGCTTGAGCACCGCGTGCCTAAGAACCCTCGTGCTAGGGAGTTGCACTTTGTCGCGGTGCTGAGAAGTCAATGCTTAACCACCGCATGCCCGAGCACAACATGCTCAGGCGTTGCGCACCTGACGCGGTGCCGAGCACCCAATGCTCGAGAACCGCACACTCAATTTCTTCTCGTCGAGTGACCCAAGTGGCGACTATTTCCCACTTGAAAATTATCGCTCGACCATTGAGAAATCGTCGAGCGCTTCACGCTCCTTGCCTCGAGCTTAGAAAATGCTCATGTAACCACATTTCCCAGTCGGGTTCAACTCGACAATTTTCATCATTTATCATTTTCGTGATGAACTGTAAAATTTACAATCTTAATTAACACGAATAGATACAAACCAACATTTGCTCTGATATCAATATTGAAATTATTGCATCGATTGTATGAATTTAAATGACAGTAAACAAAACTATAAATATAAAACTTACAACGATTTGTTAGAATCTTCGCGGTTCCGAAGATGGATTGTAGGGATGACGATCTCTCGATCATTTGCTCATCATCTATAAGACAATTACAAATAAAAAGTCTCCTTTGATCCACGAACTAAGATCCGACTGTGCCTTGGTGTTCTCAAGATCTCGACACAGAGTCTCGATAGTGCTTCTGCAACGCTTTTAATCCCTCACTTACACTCTACCTCTTGCACTTGCTCCTTGTACTTGGCATTGCTTCACTTGGATGGTAAGCTATTTTATAGCTTTGATGGAAGCACACTTAGCATTGCACGAAGTGTAGTTCTTGCACACAACGTGTGTAGCCGTGCAACACTTGCACATTTTGCCACACATGGAACATGTGCAAGCTGTTGAAACTGTCTACATGACCCACTTATGATGTTAGGTCGTCCGTCAAAATCTAATTATACTTTTTGAATTTATCCTAACAGTCAATGAAAAATCTTCGTAGGACAAAATTGATCCCTTTCAAGATTAATCAAATAGGAAGACATGAATTAGATTCAAAAATAAAAAGACCAATTCGAAGCCATCAATTGCAAGAAACACATTCAACTAATATTAGAAATACCTAATTGACTGGTCCTACAAAAGGATTAAGTGGCTAGTACGGACAATAGAATTGTCTCAAGGAGCAAGGGTCAATCTCCATAAACTACAAAACTTTTCGGAGTGTCTACCCTCCTACCATACTAGTTTTTTGTTGGGCAAAAATGTCACTCGTGATTTAGTTTCCTTCATCTAGCTGTGAGATCGATGATGAAAGATGCTTGAGATGAGAACATCACCTTTTGCCCTAAAAAATACCTAACTGACTAACCCAATTAAACTTACTTGACCTAGCTAGATCGTGTATAGCGTGATGAAGCAGGATCCACTTAGTGATTGTGAATTAAGTGCCTTTTGCCCTAAAAAATACCTAACTGACTAACCCAATTAAACTTACTCGACCTAGCTAGATCGTGTATAGCGTGATGAAGCAGGATCCACTTAGTGATTGTGAATTAAGTGTTGGAGTTATAGCTATGAATTCGGCGACTATTGGTCGATTATCGTCGCCTCGCTCGTCTGGCCGTCGTTACTCACCTGGACTTCCCACCCCTGGAAGTGGGTTTTTGCCTTCCCCAGGATTCGAACTCTAGACCTCCAGGTTAAGTACTAAAGTTTATAATGATAATGAACTCTTCACAGCTCTTGTTTGGTCTTTGGTTGGATTAGAGTACTCGTCTGGTTTAAGCAAAGGTAGCCGACCCGTAACTCACTTAAACCCGGGAATCCCCCCTTTTGAGGAGTATTCTTTCTTCTCTCGCCAGTCTCGGTCAATTGAATCTGACTGAACAGGTTCGTACTTGCCAAAGAGTCTCTAATATGAATGGCATTGCGCCTCAAACGAGATTCCCGTACTCTTCCTTAGCTGCTTTTCTTCACCTTCTTTTAGGCCCTTTAACCTGGCCGAGACTTGAGCTTTATCGAGCGCATATCTTCCTACTATTCTATGTCTTTCCTAGTAGGTGGGAAGTCGAGCGTCGACCAATAGGTCGTGAATTCTCGCCAACAGGCGAATTGCCAGCCGACAAAGGTCATCGAAATTCCGCCAGGCGGCCGTCGTTACAATAAAAGGCGCCTTTTATTGTAACGACCGGGCCCCTATTGGCGGAATTCGACGACCCCTATTGGTCGACGACCGCCGCCTGTGCGAATTCGACGACTTTATCGGCGGCATCGTCGCCTCGCCTGGGCCGTCGTTACTCACCTGGACTTTCCACCCCTGGAAATGGGTTTTTGCCTTCTCCAGGATTCGAACTCTAGACCTCCAGGTTAAGTACTAAAGTTTATGAATCTGCAACGATCTCACACGCCGAGGAGTCCCGCTGCATTTAAAAATCCAGCAAAGATCTCCTGCACGGTGACAATACCAATTTTATACAAGGCCTACACGCCCACTATATATCTGGTCAACACCTAATCATACCACATCACACGCAGATAATAATAAGGCCTCGTGCCAACAAATCTAGGTAAACAAAAGTCTACTCTAACTAGACTTACCCTTCGCCATCCGGCAGAATACTAATCGAAATCCAATCAAAATAAAAATCCGATCAAAGGTCCCTAAGGACATACCAAAACATCCACAGGTACAAATATCCAACTCCAGTCCTAAACATATATTCTAATCCAAATACCCAAAAACCATAAACACAAATAACAAAATACACTTCCACGACGAGGGGTTTGGCAAATTGGACTCTCCTCGGACTCCATCTCACGAAATAGATATAAAACCACGGGGTGAGTTCAAAGAACTCATGATACTAGTCGATATGAATAGTAAGAAATAGCTAATATTAATCATGCCAAGATCCTCATATATATGGTAAGCAAGAAATAAATGCAAAAGGATCAGACTCACCGAGTCTCCTACTCGATATAGGAGCATGTGCCCTACTATAAGAGATAAAGTCATCACCATATAAGAATATGAATCAGATGCATGTCAATCATATGCAACATCCAAGGCATCAATACAATAATGCAAAGAACACAATACAAATGCAATCTGCGGCAAAATGCATGTCGTAAATGACATGGTCACCCTCGACGCTACCACCACTCACACGCAATGGTGAAGCCGAGTGGGTAGGGCTATGACAATGCACTCTGCCATCATCGCTTCCCGAGTGACCGAGTGGACAGGATGTCAGCCGGAGTACACCTATCCTCCCGCCTAAACATAGTGGGGAGCTAAGCTCATCTCCTGTCATAGACTGAGGAGGGATCCTCGCCGCTACCACGCGCTGCTACGCTACCCATGAGCGGTCCCAAATGGAGCTCGACAGAGCAATCGTGACACACCCTCGATGTACCACTAACCCATGAGTGGCAGGGTGTGTAGTTATGTAATCGGGCTGGGCTCAACAATAATGGAACCCTGTCTCCAAAGATGCAATCATGCAAGATGGTGCATGATACTAAAGCATGTAAATCCTACTCAAAATACCTATCCGAATAATATATGTACAATCAATATGTACATATCCATAATCCAAATACTATGATCCAAGTCAAACAGGAAGATATAAACATACTGATCAAATGCATGTATCTAGTAGGCACAAAAACATACTAGGCATATAAACATGAAAAGTATTGCATGCTATCCTAACTAACATATCAACTTGACTATATCTAAAAGATAAGTCAAAGTACACTTTGAATAAAAATGTCCAAGAATGAAATCGTCACGAGGGACCCGCTCGTGGATCAAGAAACTCGATAAAACATAATATACTCGATTATGTTGTCAACCCTAATATCAAGTCCAAAACCTAATGGATTAAACTATCCAATCAAACGCCACTCACCGTCAGATCAAAATATAAGTCCTTCCCAATCAACTCCCAATTACACCAATTTAGGGATCTAATCACCCTAATTGAAATCTCATAACAACCCAAAGACCTTTCCATTCCAAATCCTCAACCTTCAATTTCACAGCCGCACTAACTGTATTTACAAACACATCGACACCCAATAAAAGCTCATAGCCCTCCACTCAAAACCCCAAATCACACCACACCACTACCTCTTTATTCCTCCACACCAACTAGCTTCATCCACTCATCATAGATCACAACCTAAATTAACAATTTATACCTATAGAGAGGGAATAGAACAAGCTTACACCAGACTCCACTCCAGAGGATTTCCCAATGTCGCCTGCTCAATGGACAATCCAATCCCAGCTTGTTGCCCTAAACAACAAACCAAATCAAACCGAGGTGAATCACAGAAGAATCACGACAAGTCGATTTCGGCCCAAGATAGAGACCGAGACCGACTCTTACCTAGATACAATGACCATTGGCGATCCTTCCCTCCCGGCCGCCAAGCATCGACTACAAGGGCCTCCTAATCCGACATGGAAACCGCCGGCCGATCCCAAGATCTCGAGGTCGAGAACGTCCGACGGAGCCCCCAATCGCCGATCCTCCTTCCGCTAGCTCTCCCACCGATGGGGTCGCTTGCAGCTGGTCGCTCTGGCGAGGAAGAGGTGCGGAGGTCGCCGATCGCGCAAGGCAGAGAGCACGAGGAAGTGGAAGATGAGGGCGTGGCGACGAGGGTCGGGCGGTGCAGATCGCCAGAGCCGCGCGGCGCAATGGCAGGCGGGCGATCGGAGAAGGGCGGCGTAGCAAAGGCGGCCAGCGAGCAACGCAAAGAGGGCACCGGAAAGATCGCGCGCGTGGGCGAGGTGTCGCGGAAGATGGCCGCGATGGGGGCGGCGACGGTCGCTGGCGACTACGAGGAGCGGTTTCAAGAAGGGTTCGCTAAGAGGGAAAAGCTCTGTCACGAGGAAGAGGAAATCGATCGCTGCTAGAAAGGAATCAGAATTTAGGAAATAGATAAAACCTAGATTTATGTTTTAGGTTAAATTTATTCTATTTATGCATCTAAACAGGCCCTTTTTAAAAGTCTATTTTTCTTATCCCCAAAAATATCCCATACAAGCACCGTTTAATTTCCGAAAAATTCCAAAGAAAGTTCTAAAATTCTCCAACAATTTCGAAAATCATTTCTAAGAGTATGTTTCCTCATGTTGGCCATTTAATTTAGTATTTTAAATTTTCAGATTTAACATTCTCCCCACTAATAAAAATTTGGTCTCAAATGTCTGAGTATGAGATGTCACAACAACCATCTCAGATATCTGGAGACAAGTCACACATCTCAAGTGACTAAGTGGGGTATTGAGCTCTGATCTTTTCCTCAAGCTCCCAAGTAACCTCCTCATCTGTGAGGTGACTCCACCCGATCTTGAAAAGTCGCACAATCTTGTTCCGCAACTATCGTTCTTTGTGATCCAGAATCCATACCTGAACCTCTGCGTAAGTAGCATCAGGTTGAATGGAACCTGACACGCCTGACCGAATATGTGTAGGGTATGACACATACTTCCTCAACATGGACATATGAAACAGAGCATGGATACCAGCCAAGTACGATGGTAGCACTAGGCAGTAAGCGACTGCTTCGATCCTCTCCAAAATCTCAAACGAACCAATGTACCTAGGAGCTAGCTTACCACGGAGTCCAAATCTCTTCACCCCTTTCGTGGGTGAAAATCGCAAGAATACCTTGTCACCAATTGAGAACTCCAGAGGTCTCCGTCTCTGATCGACATAACTCTTCTGACGATCCTGCGCCTTTGTCATCCTACGTATGATAGTACGGACCAACCCTGCCTCATACTGAGCTCTCTGGGTCCTAGCAACGGGTCCTCCCAGTTGCCCTCGAAATCCATAACACAGGACCTCAGCAAGTCCTCTAGTGTCTAAATGGTCCGCTCAGACTGTTCATCTGTCTGCGGATGGAATGTAGTACTAAAACAAAGTTGCGTGCCTAAGGCCTGCTGTAGACTCTGCCAGAACCGAGACGTGAACCAGGGATCTCTATTTAATATAATGCTCAAAGGAACACCATGAAATCTGATGATCTCCCGTCAATATAACTCTGCCAAACAATCCAGAGAGTCGGTCTGCCAACTCGCTAAAAAGTGCGCGGATTTGGTCAGTCGGTCAACGACTACCCAAATCGCGTCATAGCCCTGATGTGTCCTAGACAAACCCACCACAAAATCCATAATAATATGCTTCCACTTTCATTCCGGAATTGAAATTTCCTAAAGCATCTCTTCCTTAAACTAATGCAACTCCGAAAACGATTATCCTCCTCGGAGTCAGAGACAGTAGTCCATCTACCGTCCAAAATTCACTCCACCATACACTCTATAAGTGCATGGGAGGCTATCGCGACCAAACTTCCTTGTTACAACCGTTCCTGTTCCAGCTACTCTATAGTAGCTATCCAGTAGCTAGCCAAAACTCCATGAGCATTTCAGCTCCTCACCTCTTCTAAACAATATAATAACTGCGAAGTCCACGTCATAAATATATGACAACCCATCTCGTAGTTCCTCATTTGACGTAAACACGGGATACGTTTCGATCAACTAAATCAGAAACGCTCCATTCTCTGAAACATTGCATCCGCATACAATACCCTTCCTTCCACCCGAGAATGATCAAACCACACGGGTGTAAAAGTCAATCATTGTCTGAGCTGTGAAACTAATTTCACAAGCTTTAGACCAAATAAATTCCATCACCAGTCAGCGGTATAGTACCACTAGAACATCCTATCCATATCTATGGTAACAATCAAATCAATACAAAAAAAAAAAATCATCATCTACGGTGGCCGAGTGCTCAACTCCAACTACCACCATCATAAATGATCCAATCGTGTCCAGAATACACGATTTCCCAAATCCCTGGACGACTAAGTCGTCAATAAGTCTAATAAAATAATCAAAAGCTCAAACAATTCATACCAAGTAAGCATTCTCTCTTTACTCTAAGCTGATGATATAACAACCATCACAACGACAATGATAATTGTATGACACAATATCACTACAATATCATCACACCAGTCACAAATCAATCCTAGAGTATATACCGGTGTCCTATAGCTGATCTAAATAGATCCTCTATCCACAATGAAGGATATTCATTTCCTTCTACAACTACCATATTCTATCATCGATAATCGATGCATAACCTCAAAGGTCCATCTCTCCTTTAACAAAGAGTTCCGGATCTTCTCTAGAAGAAATACTGGGATAGATAAATATCCCATCCAACACCTCCTATAATAAGGTAAAACGATCTTTCATCGTCTTGACCAGTGTAAGTATACACGCCTTATCCATAACCAAATCACTAATAGTATGGACTGATATTTTCTGAGGGTTTACTCCTTGTCCTCCTAATGGGTGGCTAGCGAGTCTAACCCTAGCCTCCTAATTCGACATCAGTCGGCACCTCTAAAGAATCCGTACCTCCGAAATCATCATTTGATTCCTCAAGGTCAATATGTTATCGATCTCGTCCCCGACCATGAGTAGGGACAATCTCACTAAGTCAATAGTTTTCCTAACCACAAAAGTACTGTAACCACTAAAGACAATACCTTTCCTATAGCTCAGAGATATCCTTCAGCTTGCCTGATCCCAAAACACGAGAACTCTCAAAAATTCAAGGAAAAGAAAATCCTCGATACACCAAAACCCACAAACCAAAACCGTAAACCAATAAAATTGTCACGTCCTGGGGGCATATCCGTCATCCAAATGATGGAGGAGCCCCTTAGTGACAATATCCAGAAATACCTGGACCAGATCTGGTAAAAACCTCGAAATATATAGAAATACCAATATTTTAATAACTGCATGCATGCACGACTAAACATATATATCAATCAAAGTAAAATAGTTTTACGATCCCAAATCCAATTGTGACAAAATCCAAAGTGCATAATCAAAATGCAACACCGATAAAGTAAACAAAGCGGCATCCCGACGATGCAGGGAGACAAGCACGGCAAGGAAACTCTCTGAGCGACACAAAGGTAGGTCAACAGGACACGTCCTCCATCAGTTAACCTAGAGGATAAGTGAGGAGGGGTGAGTACAACCACTCTGTGGATGTATAGATAATAGTGCATAATCATAATGCACTTACTGGAAGTCACAGGGAACAAGCTAGAGTAACCCAACCCTCAGAGTACCAATATCAGTCTGCTACTAACCTAATCAGCAGTATAATAAATATACCTGCAACATACACAACCACTGCAACAAACAGTGCACATCCGGAGACCACGACAAAGTCTCGTGGGTCTCGCACAAAAAGGGAACTACCTATGAGCTACCTCGAAGTAACCCATGGGTCGACAATCAATAGCACGGTTCACGCCAAGAACTATATGCTACCACGAATGAGACTCGTGGATAGACATTGTATATAAATATCTAATTATCGATCGCGCATTAGCATACTATCACCAATAGGTCGCGAGCAATGATTATCCTAGGTTGTTAAACCTCGGGTTATCCAATACATCGATAAATCGACCATCAACGCTCGATAAAGATCATCGATCTATAATTAAACCCATTGAGGCGGTGACGAGGGTTTCAACACCTCTAATACGAAATGTTTATCAAATCGATAAAGATCATCAACTTATAAATAAATAAGTCGAGATGATTAAGTCTAGCTCCAACCCTTCTAACATGATCGGTTATCAAAGTCGATCAAAATCATAAGTCCACTCCAATAACACGCCGAGACGATTAATCATAGGGTTTCATCCCAACTAATGTAGAAATGCCTATCAAGGCCAATAAGGACCACAAGTCTACTATCAAGCCCTTCAAGAGGGTTAATCCCAAATTATATCGCCCTACCACTCAATCATGCATGCTACAACATGCTACCACGAACAGATCTCGTGGTTACTTAACTGTAGAAGTAGCTATCTTAGCTACATCATAGAATCCGATTATCACCAACTCAACGAATAACGCAAGAGTATAACCACAAAGATTATCTCAACCATACATGAAGACCTATTCGACCTCAAATACACAAAAGCCCCTTTAGGAAACTCATCAGAACTTTCCTCAACCACAAATGGGTGATATTGTTGACAGCCGATAAATATAAACAACATTATATACCCTCTAAGGATTAATCGCATCCTAATCATATGACCTCTACTAATCCGATCACCATATCAGCTGAAATAGTAAATGGGTAATCACCTACCAATATGCACATCCGGTTATTACGCCTAGGTTCCAACACCTAGGGTTCTACTAATATTGTTTCATTCCCGAGATCCGCCTCCTACCGTAATAACCTCATCTAAGTTATTCTATCTCTACCAGTCTTAATTATGGCATCCACCACAAAACACATAACCATATAAACATGTAACACGCTGTCTAATAAACGACAGCATAGTCCTACCAATGGCAATCAATAGCCGAAATTAATTTAGGTATAGCTAAAGGGTCATGCCAGACAAAGTCAAGGCAATACTAAATAAAACATCAGATGCCTATATATACCCTAAACTATGTAAGCAATGTAATCATGTCCTCCTGTCTTCTACGAATTTATCCATCTTAGTCATATTATTCAACTAGTCTAATAATCCTAATACTAGTCAAATCCTAAGAGGTAAATATCTTATCATTTATATCACAATGATAACTAGCTACGTATAGCAGTAATAGCAATTAATAACCAAATGCTATCTATAAACCAGCAACCAAAAATCTAACAGTCCAACAGATATCATGTTAAAACAATACTAGATAAAACATGATATCACCGTATAACCAAATATAACCAATACAAATATGTACTAAATCTAGAAAATTTTCTAGAATGTATTTACCTGTTAGCTGTCTGGAGATGTCCTGTTGCCGCCAAATCCCCCATATTGGCCTCGTCAATAATACCTCGAATTTCCGAAACATAAAAATCGTGAATCTGCATAACTCCGAAAATACCCAGTTAACCTACCAAACTTGGCGAACTCCATAAACCCAAAGACCCTAAGGAACTCGGAAACCTACGCTCTGATACCAAATAAATTGTCACGCCCCGAGGGAGTCCCCGCCAGACGAAAATCCAGCAGCATCTCCCCTGTACGGGTGACAATACCAATTTTATACAAGGCCTACACGGCCACTATACATCGGTCAACACGACCGGAATCATACCACATCACACGCAGATAATAATAAGGCCTCAGGCCAACAAATCTAGGTAAACAAAAGTCTACTCTAACTAGACTTACCCCTTCTGCCATCTGGGCAGGAATACTCAATCGAAATCCAATCGAAATAAAAATCCGATCAAAGGTCCCTAAGGACATACCAAAACATCCACAGGTACAAATATCCAACTCCAGTCCTAAACATATATTCTAATCCAAATACCCAAAAACCGTAAACACAAATAACAAAATACACTTCCACGAGGTTTGGTTTGGTGGACTCTCCCGACTCCATCCTCAAATAGATATAAAACCACGGGTGAGTTCAAAGAACTCATGCGGATACTAGTCGATATGAATAGTAAGAAATAGCTAACAATATTAATCATGCAAGATATCTCATATATATGGTAAGCAAGAAATAAATGCAAAAGGATCAGACTCACCGAGTCTCCTACTCGATATAGGAGCATGTGCCCTACTATAAGAGATAAAGTCATCACCATATAAGAATATGAACTCAGATGCATGTCAATCATATGCAACATCCAAGGCATCGATACAATAATGCAAAGAACACAATACAAATGCAATCCGTGCAAAATGCATGTCGTAAATGACATGGTCACCCCGACGCTCACCGCCTCACACGCAATGGTGAAGCCGAGTGGGTAGGGCTATGACAATGCACTCGCCATCACGCTCTGGTGGCCGAGTGGGACAGGATCTTTGTCGGAGTACACCTATCCTCCTGCCCCAAACATAGTGGGGGAGCTAAGCTCTCATCTCCCGGTGTCATAGACCAGAGGAGGGATCCCTGCCCGCTACCACGCTGCCTCGTCGCTACCCATGAGCGGTCCAGCGGAGCCTGACAGAGCAACTGCACACACCCTCCTGATGTACCACTAACCCATGAGTGGCAGGGTGTGCAGGCCATGTAACTGGCTGCGGGCTCAACAATAATGGAACCCCGTCCAGCCAGCATGCAATCATGCAAGATGGTGCATGATACTAAAGCATGTAAATCCTACTCAAAATACCTATCCGAATAATATGTACAATCAATATGTACATATCCATAATCCAAATACTATGATCCAAGTCAAACAGGAAGATATAAACATACTGATCAAATGCATGTATCTAGTAGGCACAAAAACATACTAGGCATATAAACATGAAAAGTATTGCATGCTATCCTAACTAACATATCAACTTGACTATATCTAAAAGATAAGTCAAAGTACCCGCCTGAATAAAAATGTCCGCAAGAATGAAATCGTCACGACCGGGGACCTGCCTCGTGACCGAAACCTGCATAAAACATAATATACTCAGATTATGTTGTCAACCCTAATATCAAGTCCAAAACCTAATGGATTAAACTATCCACCGAAACGCTCACTCACTGTCGTATCAAAATATAATTCCTTCCCAATCAACTCCCAATTACACCAATTTAGGGATCTAATCACCCTAATTGAAATCTCATAACAACCCAAAGACCTTTCCATTCCAAATCCTCAACCTTCAATTTCACAGCCGCACTAACTGTATTTACAAACACATCGACACCCAATAAAACCTCATAGCCCTCTCCACCTGTCAAAACCCCAAATCACAGCCACCACTACCTCTTTATTCCTCCACAGCCGAACTAGCTTCATCCACTCATCATAGATCACAACCTAAATTAACAATTTACAGCTATAGGAGAGGGAATAGAACAAGCTTACCCGCCCTGCACTCCATCGGTAGGGATTTCCCAATCTTTGCCTGTTCAATGGACAATCCAATCCCGATTGTTGCCTAAACAACAAACCAAATCAAACCGAGGTGAATCACGGCGGGAAGAATCACGACAAGTCGACTTGTCCAAGATAGAGGCGAGACCGACTCTTACCTGAATCACGACCATTGGCGGATCCTTCCCTCCCGTCGGCCAAGCATCGACCACAAAGCGGCTCCCGATCCGGCGTGAAACCGCTGTCGATCCCAGATCTCGAGGTCGAGAGCGTCCCGAGCCCAATCGTCGATCCTCCTTCCGCTAGCTCTCCCACGGATAGTGCGTCGGCGATTGGTGCATTCGGCGAGGAAAAGTGCGAGGTCGCCGGTATCTGGCGAGCACGAGGAAGTGGAAGAGGCGAGGCGAGGCGGCGAGAGGTCGGCGAGAGCCTTTGCGAGGCCGCGTCGTCTGATGGCGGCGGCGGCCGGGAGAAGCGTGGCGATGGCCGGCTCGAGCGAGCAACCAAAGAGGGCAGGAAAAGGCTATGGCGTCGGTGGCAGAGGTGTCGGCGGAAGATGGCCGCGGATGGGGGCGGCGACGGGCTGCTGGCTACGGCGAGGAGCGGGTTTCGCGAAGAAGGGTTCGCTAAGAGGGAAAAGTCGGGTCGCGCGAGGAAGAGGAAATCGCATCGCGTTAGAAAGGAATCAGGAATTTAGGAAATAGATAAACCTAGATTTATAAGCTAGGTTAAATTTATTCTATTTATGCATCTAAACAGGCCCTTTTTAAAAGTCTATTTTTCTTATCCCCAAAAATATCCCATACAAGCACCGTTTAATTTCCGAAAAATTCCAAAGAAATTTCTAAAATTCTCCAAAAATTTCGAAAATAATTTCTAAGATTATTTTTCCTAATTTTGGCCATTTAATTTAGTATTTTAATTTTCGGTATTTAACACTTAAAGTATAGGTCTTTGTCGCTTTGAAGCCTCGACGCCATCTCATTCTTGGTAGCACCCTTCTCCTTTATTAATCATTCTTTCTGCAAATCGACACAACCTGTCGAATCTGTCCTTATTGCTTACGAATGCATAGATTGTAGTTCGAGTGTTTCAGATAAGTAGGGCTGTAAAAATCGTTCTTTGTTATCACAATATATATAATTCCCCTCGTGGTGAACAGAGTGTTATGATTATCTAGTTATGATAGTCAAATTCCCCTCAGTCAATTAATAGTTATCACAATAGAATTCTCCTTCTATTCAATTTTACTATGTTCATATATCTAATTATCTAGGTCTTTTGTAGCTCCTACATTTACTTTACTTAGTAATTTAGGGTTTGTGTTCACAGAGTGTTATGCTTATAATAACTATTAATTGCAAAATTTTCTTAAATGCCATCACATGTTGATGATGGTTCTCTACAGGATATTCAGAATCAACATCACCAGCTGCTACAAAACCTGCTATCCCTAAAGCTCCAATTTCTCAATCAGCTTTTGCACCATTGCAATCACCTAAAGGTTCATCCTTGATCTTTTGTTGAATTTTGTGAGTTCATTTTCGCCTTAAGATAGATTTTTAAAAGATATGATGCTAATAATGTATTAGAGAAAACAATTTTCTATAATGCAGAACATATATTTATTTTAATAAAATATTTACCAAACATATGATTGCTAATCTAGTGGGAGTTGTCAGTCCAATGCCTTTGAGATTTTGACATTTTTCATGTGGCATGCCTTGGGCACCCTTTTTTTTTTTTTTTTGCATATAGAGACATCTAGTATTGCAAATCCTAATGATAATCCCTCACCTCACTTTTTTGTCAACTAAAACATGAGTTACTTGCAAATGAGCATTTCAAAGGCCGCTAAATTTATCTAACTCCCCCTTGATATCATATGACTATTCAATATTAGTCGATTCCTCTATCTTTAAATATCTTTTGTCAAAGCAACAATGGTTTTAGATACTCAATTGAGCATGACAATGGATTCGAAAGGTATGATCTCTCTCTTGATTTGTACTTTACTCGATAAATTTTTATCTCTGTTTGTACTCTATGACATCGGTTACAATTTACTATACATAAACCTAACTTATGTTGGAGTTCTAAAGGGTGTAATTATACATGTAGGAGCAGCCCAAATTATCTAATCGCTTACACCATCTCTATCTTGAGGTATCAAAGAATGGTAAGACAGTGTGATTTTAATTTTTTACTTGATCTCTTGTTTATACAATTTTTTAAATGTAGTTTTTAATACAAGAAAAAATATATGTTATTTTTGTTGGACGTCAATCAGGTATTTATGATACTTGAATAGAAGCATCTAGACAAGTTAATGACTTTAAGGGCGCTATACATCAATCTTTCAAGAATATAGAGGAGGCAGAAAAAGCTTATCAAGTACACTTGGATAAAAATTCTACTCCCACTTTATTTACATTAAGTGAGAATGAAAGTTCATGTGCAGCTTCAGGTTCATTATCAAGTTCAAATTCAAGAAGATAACTTTCACGATCTAAAAAAAATAATTAAGTTAAAAGATGTATTGAAAGAGATAAAACATCAATTGAATTCTCTACAAAAAAATGATGATGATTAGACATGTTTCAAGTTGTCCTGTGAATTTAACTACAATATGTTATTTGATTAAACATATTATTTCAAGCTGTTATTTGTATTTTAGTTGTTATAAGTGTTGTGTTGAAGTTGATATAATAATTTTATCTAAATTGCAAGTGTTGTGAATTTATCTATTTTTTTTATCTATATGGTTACAAGCGATGGGTTGAACTTGAACTTTGTGTTGAACATGAATCACTATAGAATATTCCCTCTTATCCGTTTGAAATGATCTGAACCTCCTCAGGCGAAAAATTTGTGCTGTCATGAGACTTTCAAATAGACGTTTACCACATCCATACATACAAGAGTGAGAAATGTATTTAAAATCTTCAGATCTTTCAGTTATGTAATAGACGTTACTCATTTTTCCACCATACAAGGGTGAAAATTTCACCACATCCAGTCGAAATGGTTCCACGCCTGATTAAAACCATGAAATATGAAATAATACATATGATACATGATTAATGAAGAACTAAGCTTCTACAAACAAATAAAAGATCCCCCAAAACATTTCAAAAAGCTTCTTGAATGTGAACCTTACAATAGTAGCAAAAACCAAAAATAATAACACGATGTGTATAAATCAGTATAAATCCACACCAAAGTCAGCATAAACAAGGACCGTGAAATAATTAGTTCCGCTGACTAGAGGTATGCAACACTGATACCAATTCAATATTAATATGCTTTATTTCCTAATAGAAAAACTAGAAAGCCTCGACGTACATACATAGGATGGTGATCAATAATCACTCTAATCCATCGAGACGACGACGACGACAAATACCCTAAGACTCCGATCACTAACTCCTCGAAATCGGTGCAAACAAAAACACACGACGAAATTGACAAGATAGCATTGAGAATATTCCCAGTTCATATGAACAATCAAGATCAAAAGTTGGAAATCTCCACGATTTAGACTATAATAAATTTGCAAGAAACGGTAGGAACTGAAGATCTTCGAGACATCAACGTTCTTCCATTCCTGTGTCCACTGACCCTTTTTGAGTAACTGAAGAAACATTTGGATGAGTAGCTGAAAGCCAAGGTTGAATTCCTGTATCGTAAATATCCTGATGTAAGCGTGGAAATTTACTAGCATTGTTTCTGAGCGAGGGAACTTTGAATAGAAATTCAAATAAAACATATGGATGTCTGTCCATAGAAGCTCAGTCCTGCAAAACATATTAGTTTTTACAAAAGTTTAGATAGAAATCTCACTAAACCAACAAAACACACCACTATAATATGTCAAACAACAATACATATACATCATCGATAATATTTCATCTACAACTATTTAACAATTTATATAGAGATTAGTAGGACATAGAATCACATTTGATGCTTCATATCGGAGGCCACCTAGAACCATAATAGTTGTCCAACTCAATTTGTTCACCTGAAATTTGAATGATAATGTAAACAATTAAGAACTTGATAACATAGAATGCAACATTGATCCAAATAACTTATGCAACATTAATAACATACAATGCGACATTGATCTGAATAACCCATGCAAGCTCCAAGAAACAAACAAACAAATATGAAGAAAGTGCCAATCAAGGTATTGTAAATTGTGACAATCGGCAGGGCATGTGTGCCAATCTATGGTAATCACAATCAAGGTATTCTAAATTATGGAGAAGGGTTATGAAGTCTGGTAGAAATTCAATATTGTTCCAGATAAGTTGAGGTACCTCAAATGTATTAAATTTCCTATGGATGTTGGCACTTTCCTGATATGATTGCCAAATAAATGTAACACCCGTAAGAATTTCAATTTGGAGAGGACTATTTCAAGTTGCTTGCAATTTTGACTTCAGAATTCCTATATACATTTGCAGATCATACTGCTCGTGCCAAGTCATGCATCGTGCACCAGGTTGCATGACCATCATCTCCAAAACCATGCTCATTGGAAGATGACAAGAGAAAGAATGACCTCATTACTAGAACATCAAAGACACGGTTGCCCACTTTTTTAACTTCAAAATTCCCTTCAGAACGTACAAAACCATTTGCTATCCACAATTTTATCAATTCTTCCTTTTTCATCGTAAAGTTTTGTAGGGCAATCAACCCAAATATGATTTAAGATTTTGATGTATGTGACAAATGTTTAAGTTAAGATATTTATATAATTTGATATATATGTTGAAGTCGTGCAAGACTTAGTAAACACATGTATTGGCTTGACGAAAGCATTGGTGGGTTCACCATCTCATGACTCGGATCTTTGAGTCGGTGAAGGATGACATTGCGGAAGCCGTGCGCTTAGTGCATCCGGGGGACCGCCGGACGAAGAGCATTGGAGTGAAGCCAAAGAAACATACTTCAGGGCGAGATGCGAAGGATGACATTGCGAAGCCGTGCGCTTGGTGCATCTGAGGGACGTGGCCGGACGAAGAGAGCTTCGGCGAGGGACTTCAAGGGAGATGAGAGAATGAACGATTTGTAAACGGTAGCTCATAGGTGAACTTAGCCGAATGGCTAAGTCAAGTGTCGGATGCTCAATCGAGTGAGTTGAGGTTTTACCCGACGTATGGTTAAGTCGGACACTCAAACATTAGTTTGAGGTTTTACCCGATGAATGGGAGTGTCAGATGCTCAACCGAGTGAGTTGAGATTTTACCCTACCGTTAAATGCTCAAACAAGCCATTTGCTTGAGGTTTACCCGACATCAGTCGACTGTCAAGTATTGACAGTCGAACTGCTCCAAGTCGAATTGAGTTCGACTGATTTGCTTGATCAACAGTTGACTGCTAAAAAATGGTGCGGGCACAGAATGCTTCGTAGCCGACCGATCAGTCGGCTACGAGATGATCAGTCGAACCGGCAAGCTCGCCAGTCGACTACCCAGGCGATCATTGGGCGATGACGACTGCGATTCGGACGACATCAGGAGCCGTTGCAAGGGCGACAATCAACTGCTGGGATGCGACAATCGACTACCACATGCTCAACGGGAAGATTTCCCCCCTCTCTATAAAAAGAGAGGGTGTGAGCTTTAGGGAGGTTAATGCTTATGCTCCTAAGTGCTCCACACGATTTTCCACTCCTCTTCTTGTATTTATCTCAATCTTATTGTAAGAGGGAGTGAGTTTGTAAGAAAGATTTATCTCCACCTTGAAGGAGAGACTAGTGATTGATTTGAGGGAATGATTCGTCATACGAATCGTCCGTGGACTAACGGCAAGGACTGTGAATCACGTTACACAATTGCATTAGCGTTTGCATTTAACTTCTTGTATTTTAAGAGCGATCGAACACCATCATCCATCGAGAGCTATTCACCTCATCTCTAATCGACCACCAATCCTCCGACAAATCCTTAAGGAACAAGGAGCCAAATGCGAAACAGGGGGCCCAACTCATTTGTGACTCTTATACTAAAAAGTTGAACATGTGTAAGTTCTGACATAGTTACATGAACAAAGTGAGAAGATAAACTAAACAACAAACCTTACTGTACTGCTGAGACAAGTAGAAATCATGTAAACCATCCACATTGTACTGAGGCTAACAAAATATTCTATGTTAGCTGTTAAATACGAAAAATTCAAAATATAAAATTTTATAGCCAAAATTTAGGAAAAATAATTCTGGGAATTATTTCGGGATTTTTGGAGAATTTTAGGAATTTTTAGAAATTTTTCTGGAATTAAATGGAATTTATATAATAATTGGTTGCGGAAAGATTTAATAGGCTTTATTAAAGCTTGTTTGGAATATTGATTAATGAGAGGTTAATAGGTTTCAGTAACCTATAATATATAAAGGAAACCTAGGTTAGGGTTTCTGAAGATCCTATTTTCTCCATTTTCTCCTGATCCTTGTTTTCTCGATTTTCTTCCCGTCGATGCCATCTTCTTCCCCGTGCGTCGCTTATGCCGATTTCTCCACGCGAACCCCCGTCGTCGTCGTTGCTTGCTCGCGTCGCACGCGTCGCCTCCCCAGCGTCGTCGGTGCCTCACTCACTGCCCACGCGACCGCCGCCTTGGTGAGCGCTGCCACACGGCCAGCCTGAGCCAGCCTTGTGCACGTTCCTCTACTTCGTAAAAATACCCTGACCAGCCATCTGACGGAACCCTAACTGTGGCCATGGAGAAGGAACTGGTCGCCAGGTTGGAGGGCACGGTCTCGCGACTCGAGGCCTTTGCTGTCGTCGGATCTCGCGCACTGCCGTCGGGCCTCGTCGACGAAGAGGCTGACACAGTGGATCCGACCATCGCTGCATTCGACGAGCTGGTCCAGAACTCCCTCGGGCGGCTTTCTGCCGTCGCTGATAAGATTGAGGGAAAGGTACTGGAGGCCACCAAGATCCTGGCCGAGGCCTTTTCCGTGCTCGGGGGCTCCTCATCAAGAGCAAGGTAAGAGTTTACTTTTGTCTTAATTTGGGTAGGATTTTAGGGCTGTAATGGATCATTTTTTTTTTGGTTAAGTCTGTGATTTTTGGGCAGGGATCTTGAGCCAGTGAATCGAGGAATTGGGATAGGAGGAAGGTGGCTGCCGGTGGAGTCCAACGACTGGTAAGCTTGTTCGATCATCTGTCTTCTAGCAGTAATTACTAGATTCTGTGGTTCCTAATGTAGAATTGGGATTTTGTGAGTTGAGGTTGGCGAATTGTGCCAACTGTGAGGGTAAGGTGCCGGCTGGGGTGAGTAAAGAAGACCTGGGCGAGTTGTGTAAGGGTTGTGATTTTGGATAGTGATCTTGAGCTATGGATTGTCCGGTGATGAGTTTCGGCTATGGATCTATTGTGAGTGTAGATTGAGGAAAATGGTGGTATGTGATTTGCTTATGCATCTAATCTGATATGTAGTCGGGTTCTTTGATTTTGGTACCTGTATATGGGGGGTAAGGAAGTAAATGGGATTACCCTATTGCAGAACTTGCTTAACTAGGCTACTATTGGGTTGCTGGTTAGTAACTAATGAAAGAAGTTGTTATATTGGTAAGGTTCAGGATATGAATTTATGTTAATGAACGATTAGGTAAATGAGCTAGATCATAATCTATTTGTTAGTGGATTGATGGACCAGTTAATGGGTTAATGAGTCGATTTGATTCGATTATTGGAAAATGATAGAACTTAGTCATGTATGTTCTATGTGCAAGATTTTGATTCGAGACATTCACGGGCGTAAAGACAGTTGGTATTCTTCATAGTAGGCGGGTATTTTGACTTATCTTTTGATATAGTCATGTTGATATGCTAGTTAGTTATAACTTGCAATAATTTTCATGTTTATCTGTCTTGTATGTTATTGTGCTTACTTGATACATCCATTTGGTCAGTTTATAGCTATACCTTCCCTGTTTTACTTGGATCATTGATATGTACCTATTGACTGTGCATATTATTCGGATATGTGTTTTAGTTGGTTACAAGCTTTAGTGTCATGCACCATCTTACATGATTGCATGTTGGCTGGACGAGGTTCCTTTATAGTTGAGCCCGCATCTAATTACATGGTCTGCACACGCTGCCACTCATGGGTTAGTCGTACATCAGGAGGGTGTGTACAGTTGCTCTGTCAGGCTCCGCTGGTCCGCTCATGGGTAGCGATGAGGCAGCATGGTAGAGGGCAGAGATCCCTCCTCTGGTCTACGACACCGGGAGATGAGAGCATTGCTCCCCCACTCTATTTGGGGCAGGAGGATAGGTGTACTCCGACAGCATCCTGTCCACTCGGTCACTCAGGAGCAGTGATGGCAGAGTGCACAATTGTCATAGCCCTACTCACTCGGCTTCACCATCGCGTGTGAGGCGGCTGACTGGCATCAGGGGTGACCATGTCATTTGCATCGCATGCATTTTGCATGAATATCATTTGTATTGTGTTTGCTACATTTTGATTGCTGCCTTGGATGTTGCATATGATTGACATGCATACAGGATACATTTTGTATTTGGTCTGACAACCTTATTTCTGCTAGTATGGCTCGTACTCTTATGTCAGGATAGGAGATTCAGGTATGTACAGTCTTTCCGCAGCTTTTCCTTGCATTTTTGCTATTATTGATTAGGATATTGTACGGACATGACTATTATTGTTAGATATAGCTTTCTATGCATATTAACTATTATCCGCTGAGTTCACTGAACTTACCCCGTTGCTTTACATCTATTTCAGGTTGAAACTGCCAGGAGAGTCCAGCTGCCAATCCCCCTCATCGAATGGGTCTTATTTGGTCTTATGGTTTCGGTTTTTGACTAGAAGACATGTTTAGGATTTGTGTTTGATTATGTGTTAGTGGATGTTTTGGTGGTACTTGATATATCCTTGTAGACTTTTTATTCGATTTGTTTTGGTTGTGTATTCCTGCTCAGATGGCAGAAGAGGTGAGTCTAGAAGTTGTAGATTCCTTATTTATGTTGGTTGTTGGCCTGAGGCCATTTATGATATGTATGTATGGTCTTTGTTCCGGTCGTGTTGACCGATGTATAGTAGGTCGTGTGGGCCTTGTATGTAAGTTTCATATTGTCACCCGTACAGGAGAGATGCTACCGGATTTTTTGTCTGGCGGGGACTCCCTTGGGGCGTGACATTAGCAATGCAATTGAAAACAAGAAGAACCTAAGAAAAGCATTTTAGGACAACATATGAAATTACAGGAGAAAGCCGATAATTTGAACATAAAAACTGATAACGAAATTCAAAAGTCATACACCACACAAACTATAAACAAAGAATATGTAATTATATCAAAAATAAGAGAAATGATTTATTTATTTATTGGTCGGATAGAATAAATTACTTACCGTGTGATTGTTGTTTACTAATCTTGGTTGTTTGCTAATCTTCATTCATCCTGACACATGTTGTTAGAACCTGCAATAATAAAGTCAATTATTAATTTAAATTTCTCAATCAATAAATCACTATAATTTGATACAATGAAACTTGTATAATACCAGCTATAGATGTCAAATCTTTTTCATATGTGGCTTCATCATTGTTATAATGATTATCTATAGTTGATCTGACAATCAACACATCATCATTTTTAAAAAAATTACTTAATTTATTTGATTTGTAAATAAATTTAACATAGAAATGTAGAATTAATTAATACATACTTTTCCTACAAATTCAGACAATTACGTTTGTCATGTGACACACCTCGAAGTTTGTATCCACGACATAGCCTAGACTTTGAAGTTGAATTCTCCTTTGACGATTTCAATCTCTTCCCACATCCTTTTGTTCTTACTAAAGAAGGATTGATAATACCATGGGCTCCATCCATCGAATTCTTCCTTTGACTTATATTGTTGCATGCTCTACTAATGTTCATCTCTTGAATTTTGCTATAGATACAATGGAATTTTTCAGCCAAAAAGTTTGTCCTCTCATCAATCAAAGATGCATCATCAATTAATACTGAAGCTTTACAGGATAACCTTGCATGTCTTGACATCAAAAATTTTTCTGGATCATTGTTGAAGAGTTGTTATTCCCCCAAAACATATATTGCTCTAGTCTTTGCATTTGGTGTCCATCTTTTGAGTATATACTTATCAGGCAATTGAAACACTTGATTGATACAAAAAAAAGCTAACATATGTCTGCATGGAATGCCCTCGAACTCAAATTTCCTATAGTTACAGGATATGTAGTCCCTCAGTTTGTCATGGGTGAGTACCCTTGGTTTAGTGGAAGAAGAACTTTGGAATTTCATCACCTGGTAAATCACTAACTCATCTTCTATAAATGTTTGTTGCACATAATAAGCATGACTCTCACTAATTTCACTTTGAAACTCCACCCATTTCTTTTCGTGTATAGCCTAATCATTTGAGTTTCCATTGGTTAGTTTGACCGACTCCTGGGATGCTCATTAATATCAATATGATCAGCAGCTAACTCATTATGTCTTTGGTGTCTCAATGCCCTATTGAAACGGATGATAAAATCCATCAATGAGTTCTTATTTGAGACATACCTCTTGAAAAATACATGTGAACTTTCAGAGCTTTAACTACTTGACATTCCAACACAAAATATATAACTAAAATATGTTGGCACTCACTTATGTCGTAATTCATACATCAATGACAACCAATCATTTTTTTCCAAGTTAGCACACTTTATAACCTCTTCTCATGACTTTTCAAATTCATTAGGTGTTGTAGTATTTCCAATGACAATCTTTATGCTTTAATAGTGTTCATGAAAAGTCGAAGGGTGTAATTTCTCTGGAAATTTATTAAGTATGTGCTACAAGCAATATCGATGCACCGTCTGAGGAAAAACTTGTGCAATAGCTTTCGTCATAGTAGGATCCTGATCAGTAATAATCACATTTGGTGCTCCTTTAGGTATGACTTCTATGAACTTATTAAACAACCAAACAAAAGAATTAGTTGTTTCATCACTTAGAAAGCCGTAACCAAAAATAATTATCTGATGATGATGATTAACTCTTACAAATGGTGCAAAAATCAACTCATATTTGTTGGTGTTGTATGTCATATCATATATAACTACATCACCAAATACAATGTTTATTGTCCTTGATACATGGTATGCCCAAAAACACCTACTAAATTTGTTATTTGAATCAATCTCGTAATCAAAGAAAAAAACCTGAATTCTTTTTTTTCAGATGCAAAAAACTTGATCAATGTTTCGGCATCCATACCCTTTTGTTCATCCCTTAGATCTCTCTCAAAGTTTCTTAGATCTCTTTCTGTGCAACCTACTTTCTCAGGTCCTCCATACTCTTATTTCAAATAATTACATTTGTTGACAAGTTGACACATTGACCTATGAAAACTGTTAAGACAATGCTTTCTTTACTGCTGAAATATTACAATGTGAACGTAACAAATGCACCTTTGAAGGAGTCAAAAGTGGATGATTATGACCTTCCATGAGGTTACTGACAATCTAATTAGGTCAAGTTTGTTCTTTGGCAAGTGAAATATTTGACTTACAACCAGTTCTAATATCACCACGTGCTCTTTCCCTTGTCTGTTGATCATCTTTTGCATATTTATTTGACCACATTTGATCTGTATGACCTTCTTTAAAGCATACAAATTTTTTCCATACAACTTCATTTATAATCTTATTTTTTTTGCTATTATTTCTCCTTGCACTAAACCTAGCTTCTTGTGCATATTGGTTATAGAATGCAAATGCCTCCTCTAGTGATGAGAATTCCATTCCAATTTTTGGCTTTCTATCATCTCCAACTTGAGGAATGTATAGTTGATCATCACCGTCATTTCGTTTCATTGCTGGGGAATGCCAAATTCAAATAGAGTGGAGGTGTTTGGTATTGATCAACCTAGCTTTCAGATTCAGACAATGTTTCACAGCTTGCTGTGGCAAAGGATCCGATGTAGTCAAAGATGTATCATCAATCTAAGTTAACAGGATGTTACCAAGTGCATATAAATTTACAAAGGCACACTGTGCTATTAAAAAAATTGCTCAGTATGCTTAAGAAAAATGTTAACTTAATGTAGAACCATCGCGGGCTATTACTCTACTTCTTATTACAGTTTAAAAAATTGTCACGACAACCAATATGTATAAGAAGTCACTGAACAAAAAGAATGGAACAAAAAAAAATCCATTCTAATTTATTTTTAATCACAGGATGTTACCGAGAAGGCAAAGGATTCTGCGGAGGCAGATTGCAGTTCGCGGCGAAGAGGAAGGCGGATCCATGGCGAGCGAAGGTGTCGAGCCTTGACGAGCGATGGCGTTGAGGTTTCGGATCGACGAAAACCTAGCTCGGTGACGAGCGATGTTGTAAAGGGCGAGCGAAGACATTGAGCAGCGAGCTCAGCGATGAGCGACGGTTGAGTAGAGGGTGTCGAGGCTTCGGAGCGAAGGAGTAGAGGGCATCGTGGCTTCGGAGCGATGGCATCGAGGCTTCCGCAATGAAAACCTAGCCCGGCGAGGGAAAGAAGAACGAAGCGGAAGAAAATGCCAGGGAAAAAAGAAAAAAGATGAAGCGAAAGAAAACCTAGGTCGGATGAGTAATTAAGCGACGGTGACATGGAGATAGCACAGTGGCAAGTGCGCACAGGCACGGAAAAATAGGCACACAACGGAATATATATATATATACACACACACACACACACACACACCAACTTGATATGTCGTAGATTAGAACTAACTACCTTAGGATATTATTATATTTATTCAAATGACATATCAATGAAGTAAATATAACAACCATAAACTTTGCTTTTATTATAAAATATGAGTTTTCCTTATCAATCATCTCATAATTGATTGACACTAAGAGCTAATACTAATAGGAAGAACTCTGGAAGAGTTGACTTCGGGAGAGCTTTGAAGATCCTACGACCGTCTTGCGTTATGACATCACCCATTTCCACATCTCAGCTCCACGGTTCTCACAGACGATGTCATTTATGTTACGGCTGAAACAGAGAGATGAGAGATGAGTCAGCAAGAGATGATGATTCGACAGGGTGTGGATGATTGAGATGGCAAGGGTCGGCTGAACGCAAGTTGAGGGGGCTTTCGCAAGCTAGCTTGGCTAGATTAACTGCTTCCGAAGCTTTGTCTTGTACCGTGGCGGATGAGCTTGAAGAAGACGTTGAACGGCGGTCGTCGGAGCTGCTAGGGTGCTGACCTGAGGAGACTCACAAACGGGTGAGAAAGAGTGGCCGAGGGAAACATCGGTCAAGCCCCTCCGATGCCTAAGTCAGAATGTGGAGAATAGGACTGTAAATCTTTTGAGGTATCTTCTCTCCTGCCACACTAGTCATAGATTGGACAATATACTCCCCGTGATTTATCTCCTTCGTGTTGACTGTGTGACAGACTGACGGGGGCGCTGAGGACGAGCGAATCACCTTTATATACCAATGACGCAACTACAACATACTCGTGCATTTTTTTTCAGACACTTACAATTTGAGTCTCAATTACAAATGAAAATTTTTTATTAGGTCGGATCAGTTGTCCGCAAAATTAATTGAATCGAAAATTTGAATACCTTATACTAATTAAAAAAATAACTTAATCAAAACTAGTATAAATTAGGCTACGTGAGTCATTAACCATTCTTTAAGAAAACCCGAAATATGTTAGTTGCCAATTAGTTTAATTGTAAGTTAATTAATCTCAATAATCCATACTTATCCTTTTTATCAAACAAAATAATAAACGATAACTGAAATTTAGTAAATCAAAAATAATGAGACAAACAGATGATTACTAAAAAAAAAAAAAAGATTTGGTTACTATATTTAGTAAAGATTACTTTAAAAAAATTTAGATTTGGTTACTATATTTAGTAATGATTAATTTACAATCAAAATAACGATTTCATTAAATCCAATTTAGCAATCAAACTGATGATTAATAAACTTTAATAATGATTAATCTCGATTACTAATCGTTAAAAAATTTAAAATTTGAAAATAACGCGCTAGAATAATAAATACTGCTCAGCTAGCCTCACTGGATTTCATTTCATTTCATTTCGCTCTCCACCTTCCCTCCAGTTTTCGTTCCTCCTTCGTCACCATGGCGCTGCTGCTCGCTTCCGACGCGAAACCTCCCGCCGTTCACGGACTCAGCCGTGGAGTCTTGGGCGGATCGCATGATCCCACAGCGATCAGACGGAAGCGCGAGCTTTCCATCGACGATGAGTCCGCCGGAGAAAACGCTGCTGCGAAAAAGCAACGAGTAGAGTTGCCGATTTCTTCGTCGAAACTGGCCTTGGTTTTGGATTTAGATCTCACTCTCCTAAACTCAGTCGGAGTAAGCAACATTGTTCAGCACTGTATTTTCATCGTGACTTTATTTCAATAATTAAATGCTAACTCCTCCTTTCATTGTTTAATTTTTTCTATCAGTTTGATCGACTCGATCCCGCTGATAAACGAGTTATGGAAAAAAAATTGGCGACGCAGCAAGAAAATAAAAATGGCGATCTCTTCTGCGTCGATCGTCTTAAATATTGGACGAAACTTCGCCCCGGCGCCAGAGAATTCATCCTCAAGGTAAAACATCAATTTTCCTTTTAAGTATTTAATCTGTTTATTTAACATTATCATTACATTTTATTTCTGTTTATTTTATTCAGAGTTTATTTATCAGTGTTTATTTATTCAGTAAGTGTTTATTAAATTTTATTTCTGTTAATAGTTTGTTTTTTTGTTTGATTTTTTATATTATCATTAAATTTGTTTGATGGATAAAAGAATAATGTTTTCCAATAAAATTAGAAGATAAAATGCAGTGTCGTTTTGATTATAGAAGGATAGGTGAAATTTTTTTCATTTTTTGTTTTCATTTTCTGAGAAAATGAGAAAACACATTTGGTTGGCATTTTCGCATCTTCATTTTCCAGAAAATAAAGAAGTATTTTCTGAAAAATTAAAAAATACAAAAAAAATTATTTTCTATTTCTATTTTCGTTTTCTAAAAAATAAAAGAGCGTTTTCTAAAAAACTAGAAAACATAAAAAAAATCATTTTCTATTTTCTGAAAAAGAAAAACAGAAAATAGAAAATGAAAAATTCTCTACGAACCAGATGCTCTCTAAAAATTTCACTTTTCTTATAATTTTCTCACTTATTGTTAAGTAAACAACTAGTTTTATATTTGGAAGATTCACTATAGATGTTATTTATTAATAAAACAACTAATGAAGAAATTAAATATTAAGAAAAAAAGGTTTACATGATTTTCAGCAACTCAAAAAAATTAAGATAAAAATCCTAAATAGTTATTTATTGTGGTGAGTTTTAGCAAGAAGTTAAAGAGAATATTTAGTAATTATAACAATGTAGTTACTGAATTTGTCATAGCATAATTAATGAGTATCAAGGTCAAAATTAAGCTATATATATATATTATGTCTTCCTTATACTGAACTTGCCAATTATATTTTAGAGTATCCTCCTTGATGTGTGCTACTTGAAATTATACTAGTCGATGAGAGTATATATAGACAAAAAAATTACAGTAGGAATTATGAAGAGAAACTAATTAGCTGAAGTAATTGAAGTTAGAATTATATATGAAGAGACTCAACTGAAGGTTTTAAATTAAAGTATAACTAAAATTAAAGACGTATTGTATTTTGATAATAAAATAAGTGAAGGAATATTTAGTTTGATATGTTAGATTTAATTTTCAATAAAGAGGCATCATTAATATGATATATATAGATTGTGTTTAATTACAATGTAGATATTAGTTTTTGATTCTTGCATGACTATTGTGTTCCCTTTGAGTCACCAAAGTTATTAACAGAGAGATTTTTATGGTCTAATATTTTAAAATCCTCCAAAAATTAGAGTTTCGTCCAAGACCTTTAAACAACATGGATCGACTCTGACGGTGTCATACCGACGTTTGGCCCACTTTCAATGTAACTCTGTCATGACCAACCCCAACATTTTCATTCCTATAACCTCCTTAATTCCACTTACTTACTTTAAACTATTAGCCAAATATTAATTAAATTGCCAATTGAATAAATTTTTCAAGCAACAAGTTGCATAAAAAATATAACAAGCCGTCTCCCCAGTGATCATACCTTATCAAAAATGAATATTGTACATCAGATGGAGGATTAGTTCTTGTAGCATCTTATTGATATCAACTTCATAATTAATTTTCTAAGTTCGATAATGCTTTTACAACATATCATATTGGAATTGGTTTCTCCATGTATCTAAATTCGTCTTGGTTAAATTTGGACTTAATTAGATTGACATAATTGAAATAATTAGAACAAGCACATGATAAGGATATGATGCATCTTGGTTTCGTTCACTCTTGTATCACTTTTCTTTGTTATTTTTAGTGCAGTAATTTTTATAGTTTTTTGTTCTTCTGTATTTTGTTTCATCGAGGGTTCATTTGGAATTTTATAGTTTTTTTTTGTCTGCAGTAATTTGGTTCATATAGATTTTTACTCTCTTTTTTTTTGCTGTAATTTGGTTCGTATAGATTTTTATTATTTTTTCCTACTGTAATTTGGTTCATATAGTTTTTTACTCTCTTTTTTTTTTTGCTGTAATTTGGTTCGTATAGATTTTTATTATTTTTTCCTACTGTAATTTGGTTCATATAGTTTTTTACTCTTTTTTTTTCGTTGTAACTCAGTTAATGGAGAATTTAATCTTGTTCTTTGTTTTTTTTTGTTTTTTTTCTTGCTCTTTGGTTTTCTAGTTTTCAATGTTCACGTGTATTAATCTAATTTTATATATATATATATATATATATGTGTGTGAATTAATCATTTTTGTTGTTTTGTATCAGGCCAGTCAAATGTTCGATTTGTACATCATCACTATGGGGGCTCGCATATATGCAGCTGCCATGGCTGAGTTACTAGATCCCACCGGCACTTTATTCTGGGGCAGAATCATCTCCAGAGAGGATGCCAGTATAGATGATCATGGTTCATTGATTAAAAATTTAGATCTCGTGGCTACTTCCGAGTCCAGAGTATTAATTTTGGACGATATTGTACGAGTTTGGCCAAATAATCCGTGGAATCTCGTTCATATTAAAAGGTACGTATAAATAAATAAATAAAATAATTTTTTATTTATAATTTAAATTATTAATAATTTAATTTGTGTAGATATGCTTATTTTACGTACACTTGACATAAGTACATAGCCACAGTAAGAGATTCACCATTGTATACTACTGTGGATGATGATGATACTCTGGCATCTGTCTTTTCGGTAAGAAATCAATTTTTTTTCTAATCTACTAGGATTAATTTGAATTTTAAATATTTGAACATTTCTAACTCTTATTTATTCGGTAATTTATAGATGTTAAAAAAAGTTCACGACGATTATCATTTGGTGCATCAATATGTGAGTCACGTAGACGTTCGGAGCATACTGGCTAGCACTTTCAGAGAGTAGATATTTTTTATTTATAATTCTGAATTATTATTTTGTAAAAAAAAAAACCTCTGTGAATATATACAATAAATTCAAATGGATGTTATCTTTTGAATTGACTCAATTTATCAAAATGGAATAAAATTTTTATCATGTATATATCTCTCTCTACTCTTTATTTGCTATATTTAATTATATTGCAGAATACATTTCTATGTACTTTTATATATTAGTTACTGATTACTATTAAATGTTTCATACTGATCGACAAAAATAATGTTTAATTTTAAAATGTAGTTGTTCTGTTTGATAACTTCAGCCTTTGGTTAAAGTTTTTCTTCAGCATGTCTGCATGGTCATTATCATCCTATTCAACATCTTTAAATTAGAGTTAGCAACTCAACTCATTCAATATCAAACAAACCATTTCTTGAATCACCAATTCTGTTACTAATTTTACCATGCAATTAATCCTTAAGAATGTTTAACTAGCATTTGAGTAAGATAAATCAATAACTTGTAGTGTTAAAACTCTTAACTGTTACTAAATAGGAATAAAATCAATCATTCACATTCTTCTCTATACATGTTACAACTTCACTTTCTTACATTCTGAAGTGGATGGACATGAAACACAAAGGGCTAACTACTGTTTGACTGATCCAAGAGCTTCCAATTCTTTTCTTTTGGTTCCATGTACTCTTCTATTTCTTTTGATCTCCAACAATCTCCTCAAACCATGCACTTTCATTCTCGGTTCCTCTTTACTTGCACTCGTCTTGCCCGTGCTGTCGTTAGCAATTGGTCCTCTACCAGAATACTCTTTGGCTTCGAACACCGATGAAATAAAAGATGTATCTGGTGCTGCAAAAGACATTGGCCCGTTCGACGGGACTCCAACAGCTCCATATATCCCGACGAGGTGGTGGGAACTTCTCGCTTTTGCTGGTCATATTTATTCGAGTCATCAACCGCATTCTCTGTAAGTTAGCAAGAGAGGAAAAGATACCTATCTGAGTTCATGGCTAAAGAGTTTCACAAAATGTTAAAAGATTACTGGATTCACAAAGGGCAGTAGTAAAATGGGATGGTGATATATATTGTATTGATCTTGTTCGCAGAAGACACTCATTGCATTGGACATATACAACAAATACCTAGTAACCAAAGCATGATGGAACATGAATCTATAACTTGCATTCTTAAAACCAAAATCAATAAAACTAGATCTTCATGTATGAATCATTTTGTATTCATTTAGTTTTAAGAATGCATGTTGTAGATTCATGTTCCATCGACTGGCATCAAAGCTAAGGTCATTTTGTTGATTATATAGCATTAGGTAGTTGTTTTTTTTTTGTCAGTTTTGCGATAGATTTCGATTTATTAATACAAAATGATGATTGTTCATTGAAAATATAGATAGAAAATCTAGATTTTGGTGTTGATTTTAAGGCTTTCAGATTTTTCCACGTAGAACCGCTGTAAAAACTTGGGTAACCTCCGCTGTATATGGTTAAAATCGTTGTGTTTGATCCGGAAACACAATGTTGATTCGCCATCAGTCGACTGTTGTAAAGAGTCAGTTGGATCTTGAGAGGCATGATCTCATTATGATGAGATGTGACTGTTCGGAGCGGATATTGAAAGGTATGACCTCATTATGATGAAGACATGACTTAATAGTGGAGACCGTGAAGAGGCGTCTTCCGGACAGAGATATAAACACCTAACTGACGAACTAAGCTAATGATAGACGGAGCTGAGACATCGAGCTGAGACATTGAGCTGAAACATCAAGCTGAGTTGAGACATCAGGCTAAGACATCGAACTGAGCCATCATGCTGAGCTGAGATATCAGGCTGAGACATCAAGCTAAGGGATCAGGCTGAGCTGTGACATCAAATTGAGACATTAGGTCGAGCTGAGATATCAAGCTGAGACATCAAGATGATGGATCAGGCTGAGCTGGGACATCAGGCCGAGACATCAGGTGATCGAGGTAAGCTGTGGTTGAGGTAAGCCATGGCCGAGGTGAGATACTATGATCTTATGGCATACCCAAATTAACTCGTGTCGCTCTTGCTCGGGTCCCATTTGGGGCTTCAACTCAGCTTGACCATTGACTTAACTTGACTACTAGGTCGAGGATATTTCTCTCAACATCATAGGTATCCTTGCTAGCCTAGTCGAAGGAGGCGTAAGTCCGACTGACTGGACTTGTGTCGAACATGAAAGAAACATACAAAGTTGACCACTATTACTGAGGTGGAGATTAGTGAAGATGCCGAAGTGGAGATCAAAGGGGATTACCGATGGAGAAAATGCTAAGAGACACTATATATGTTGAATAACTAGACGAAGTGGTCCAAGATAGAGAGAATATATATATATATATATATATATATATATATATATGCATAATGCCTTGGTGTGAGGCCAAGGAAATATACTGACTGACATCTTAATCCAAGACTAAGGAAATAGTAGATTGCGCTGAATTGATGACTTTGTTGATGGACGCCTTAGTCCGACTAACTAAGAGAATATAATGCATCGAACGATGACTTTGCTAATAGATGCCTTAGTCTGAGACTAAGCGAATATAGTGCGTCGAACAACGGTTTTGCTATTGGATGCCTTAGTCTGAGACTAAGGGAATATAATGTGTCGAGACAGATGGCTAGGTTGATAGATGTCTCGGTCCGAGACACGAGGAAATATAATGTGTTGAGATAGGATGGACGCCTCGGTCCGAGACACGAGAGAATATAAATGCGCCAAAAAAGGATGGACGTCTCGGTTTGAGACATGAGGGAATAGACGGCGCTGCGGGAGCGACTTTGCTGATGGATGCCTCGATCCGAGACCAGAGGGAATAGACGACACCGCGGGAGTGACTTTATTGATGGATGTCTCAGTCTGAGACATGAGAAAATAGACGGTGCTGCGGGGGCGACTTTGCTGATGGATGCTTTGGTCGAAGACCAGAGGGAATAGACGGTGTCGCAGGGGTGACTTTGTTGATTGACGCCTCAGTCCGAGACTAGAGGGAATAGATGGCGACGCGGGGGTGACTTTGCTGATTGACATCTCGATCCGAGACACGAGGTAATATAATACACCGAGATAGGATGGACGCCTTGATCTGAGACATGAGGGAATATAAATGCGCCAAGATAGGATGGATGCCTCCGTCCGAGACATGAGGGAATAGATGGCACCACGAGGGCTACTTTGCTGATGGACGCCTCAGTCTGAGACCAAAAGAAATAGACGATGCCGTGGGGGCGAATTTGCTGATGGACGTCTTGGTTCGAGACATGAGGAAATATATAGTGTCGTGGGAGCGACTTTACTGATGGACGCCTCGGTCCGAGATAAGAGGGAATAGATGGTGTTGTGGGGTTGACTTTGTTGATGGACACTTCGGTCTGAGACATGAGAGAATAGACGGCGCTACGAGGGCAACTTTGCTGATGGATGCCTCGGTTCGAGACCAGAGGGAATAGATGGCGTCATGGGGCTGACTTTGCTGATGGACGCCTCGGTCCAAGATTAGAGGGAATAGACGACGCTGAGATGACACCTTTGCTGATGGATGCCTCGGACTGAGACAAGAGGGAATAGACAACATCGTGGGGGCGACTTTGCTGATGGATGCCTCGATTCAAGACTAGAGGGATAATAATGCGCTGAATGATGGCGTGCTTTGCTGATGGATGCCTCGGTCCAAGACACGAGGGGATATAATGCGCCGAGATAGGATGGATGCCTCGGTCCGAGATACAAGAGAATATAAATGTGCCAAGATAGGATGGACCCCTCAGTCTGAGACACGAGGAAATAGACAGCGCCGCGAGGGCGACTTTGCTGATGGACGCATTAGTCCGAGACCAAAGGGAATAGACGATGCCGCAGGGGTGACTTTGTTGATGGATGTCTTGGTCCGAGACACGAGGAAATAGACGGTGTCGTGGGGACGACTTTGCTGATGGACATCTCGGTCCGAGACTAGACGGAATAGACGACGCCGCGGGGGCGACTTTGTTGATGGATGTTTCGGTCCGAGACACGAGGGAATAGATGGCGACGCGAGGATGCCTTTGCTGATGGACGCCTCGATCCGAGACTAGAGAGAATAGATGGCGAAGCTAGGGCAACTTTGTTGATGGACACCTCGGTCCAAAACCAGAGAGAATAGATGACGCTGAGATGGCGACTTTGCTGATGGATGCCTCAGTCTGAGACCAGAGGGATAATAATGCGCCGAACGGAGGCTTTGTTGATGGATGCCTCGGTCTGAGATACAAGGGGATATAATGCACTGTGATAGGTGGCTTTTGTTGATGGATGCCTTAGTCCGATACTAAGGGAATATAATAGATATATCTGGAGAGTAGGTCGACGCGAGGACTTACAAAATGCTTTAGTCGAAATAAGGAGAAGATCGACATGAGGGCTTACGAGCTACCTTGGCCGAGATAATGAGAAGATGAGCATGAGGGTTTACGAATTGCCTTGACCAAAATAATGAGAAGGTTGACACGAGGGCTTACGAATTGTCTCAGCCGAAATAATGAGAAGGTCGGTGTGAGGGCTTACGAATTGTCTCGGCCGAAATAATAAGAAGATTGATGTGAGAGCTTACAAATTACCTAGGCCGAAATACAAATCCTCCGACTCCAGAAGACCCATGAAATCGGGGAGAGAATCATAATCTTGATCCTTGACTCTCGAAGATTCGCGGAGTCAAAGGGAGATTCATGAATAAATTTGACCCTCCATAAAATTTGACCGAGTAATGTAGTAGTGCAAAACATAAATGGACAAAAAAAAGCAAAGAAAAAATACAGCTGACCTAGGAAGAACAAATTCTTGCAGATCTAACTTGAGAAGAGTTATCTTTGGAAGAGCTTGAGAAGAGATATCTGTGGAAGAGACAACTTAGGGAAGAGAACTTTGAAAGATATAGCTCTGAAAAGATATAACTTTGGGAGACTTATTGGAAGAGACATCTTTGAAGAGCTAACTCTGAGAAGAACTCGGAAGAGCTAACTTTTGAAGATATGACTTGGAAAGATTTAACTTCGGAAGTGCTTTGAAAAAGCTAACTTGGAAAAAGCTCTGGAAGAGATATCCTCGACAAAGAACTTTGAGAAGAGCTCTGGAGGAGACATCTTTGAAGATCTAATTTTGAGAAGAGCTCAGAAGAACTAACTTTTGAAGATCTAACTTATGAAGAGCTCTGGAAGAGTAACTTTGGAAGTGCTCGGGAAGAGCTAACTCGGGAAGTGCAGGGATTTGATGTGAAAAATCCATCGCAAAATGCAACGGAAATTGAATCCCTCCAGAGATCCATGTGTATACATAAATACTAATCGTTCTTACAGCTACATCTAGTTGAGAGATTACCCTTTGATGCGTAGCCCTTTGCAATTCCGGCAATAACTTTTTCAAATGGATCTTAGCGCGATCAAGATGATCATGCCTCTATGGTATCCACAAGAACACACACTTTGGAGAATCAAAGTTATGCTAGCAACACCACACAAGGGGTCTTGACCAAAGAAAAAGTTCGACCACAATGAAGAAGAATAACAAAAGAGATCTTTACAAAATCACCATGCAAAGAACCTTTTATATTTATCCCATGAATACCAAAGATTTTGTATCCTTTTGTATTCTACCTTTAATGCATAGTTAATCCAATTAATTAGGATGAATCCATTCATCTTCTTCAATTAATTTGATCATGATGAATCCATTCATCTTCTTCAATTAATTTGAGTCAAACTCAAATTAAATCAATTTGAGTCTAACTCAAATTCGGCCAGTAATTTGAGCCTAACTCAAATTCAGTCATTTCAATGAGTCTAACTCAATGATTCCAATTCAATAGTCTAATGGTTCATTTAGACTAAAATGAACTCATCTCCAAAACAACATATTCTTTGTGTGTGACACATTAGGTTCTTGTAACGTTGACAATGTACCTAAAAATCATTTTAGATACATAAACAATGAATGACATCTAGCAATACTTCATTGCTACCCAAGTGACGAGAATATTGAGATCCGATATAATCTGTCTATGATTATTATCTTGTATGACTCAATCCTTCTATCCTTCTATCCTTGATATCTAGATTGATCAATGAGGCGTAGACCGTGTCATCTTCTTATTAATCTTTGTATTTCTTGATCTCCAAATAGACTACCTTAATCAAATGAACTTAATATATCATATTGAGTTGTTTGAGCATGGTCATACATTTTAGTAGTCCTATTTTATCGAGGGGCCCATAGATATTACTTCCGTCATATGGAAGAGATAGATCTCATCTCTATCATTCACATCCCTCCGCACAATTCATTGCACATCCAGTGATCGACTTTACAGTCCATCTTATTACAAGTGACGTTTGTCGATACTAAAATATATAACTCCTTATGTAAGGAACCGTAGTGATTTCAGGTCTAATGACTATTCATACCAATAGTCACTGTGAGAATGTTTATGACACTTATATGACGATCCATGAAACATTCTCATAGCGGATCAATTCGGTATGTATTCTCTAATACATACTCATGTGTCAACTTGATATCTTATATCCATGACTTGTGAGATTAAGTCATCAATTGATCTACACGCTAGTCTCAATGTATTAATATTATCCTGGTATATTAATACTTGATTAGGAACAGTTACGAGTAATGTTATACAATTCTGTTCCATTGCGCGCCTATTCTTCGGCGCCTGTGTGCGCTTGCCACCTTGCCGTCTCCACATCACCGTTGCTTAATTACTCAATCGACCTAGGTTTTCTTCCGCTTCGTCTTTTTTCTTTTTTCCCTCACATTTTCTTCTGCTTCGTTCTTTTTTCCCTCATCGAGCTAGATTTTTGTCACCCCATCGCTCGTCGCTCAGTTTCGACGTTGTCGCTCTGAAGCCTCACTCTTGCTCGTCGCTCATAGCCGAGATAGGTTTTCGTCGCCCCATCGCTCGCCGCTCAATTTCGTCGCTCCGAAGCCTCCCTCGCCCTCGACTCCGTTGCTCGTCGCCGAGTTAGTATGCGTGACTTCGTACTGAACCAACTACCGATTGATTAAGTTTGCACCATTTTTTATTTATAAATTAATAATAATTATAAATATTTAATAAAATATCAATTTTAAAAAAATAATAATTTATATTTTAATTTTTAAAATATTTTTTAGGAGAAAATATTAATATTAATTAACAATTTAATATTACAATACACGATCTTCAGAAGAAATTCTTTTTTTTTTAATTATTAATATTAATTTCAACATTTAACTAATACAATTTTTATATTTATTTTTGTTTTTAAACTTTGTTCTTTTTTAAACTTTTTGATTTTTATTATTTTATAATTTTTATTCAAATTATTAAATATTTAAATTAAAATTTGGATCCTTAGACCAAATTAGCTCAGTGCATACAAGTCTAACTCAAACTCCAAGACACGGTGCAATGGTAAAAAAGTGAGATGATTTTTCAAATAATTAATGTCCGAGATTATGCAATGCAAATTAGACGTCGATATTTGAACTATTAGTGATATTGGATTATTCATCGGAATCTATTTGTATTTTTCGAATTTATCCTGACAATTGATATAAACTTTTACGGGATCATAAGATTGTAAGATCTAAATCTCCATCTCCGTGAATACTTGAGTTCAGTTAATTTGGTAGTCAATTAATTTGCTATACTTAACTAAATCATCGATGACCACGTCTTTACTTACTTTATAACTAATGGTATTCGAGATATGTCCCATTTGCTTGAAATTCATCTCACTTACACCGGATATTCTCATCTCACATGATCCATCTTGGTACCCCTCTAATGACCTCTGTAACATGTATTTAGTATTTGAAGTTTGCACAAACCTTTATTTTTCCATATGCACATCCCATTCAGGATCCATCTATGCGATCTCATCCGGAAGGATACGATTTACGATTTCAGACTCTGACAAATCTCATTACTATAAGCGTCAATTATAATATTTCTTTTAATGCATAACGTTCGTATTAATGATATCCTACATGACGTGAAAGTTTTTCACCTATATAAGAGGTGAGCACTTTGTGATATGAGATATAATTTTCCTTTGTGTTCAAATCATTTTTTTTTATTTCCTTTGTGTCTTTGCTCTCGCAACCGCAAGCTCCATTTCTTCAGCTTGGAGCAGACTTGATCATCGGAGGGATTACATTAATCATGCCGATGTTTATAGACGGGTGTTGATGTGCATGATCACTTGGCCATTCGGGTCATAAATTATCGCTCGAATTCTTAATCATTCAGGTTAAAAGTCGACTTTTCAAAAGAAAGGAAGAAAAAGACTTGAGCGCGGAGTGAATACCATAAGTAACTATCGTAAACCTGCTCAAATATTTGAAATGGTGGTGATCAACAAAACATTACGTTGTAGTGCTCCACACTTAAAGTCTAACACTTTATTGTTGTTTATATTATTTCAAATTACCAAGTACAATAAATTTGTTGCCAAACTTCTTATGGCCACAATAAACACATAATTCGATAGAAGCATAAATCAGTCCCCACGGGATGACGTGGTGGTTAAGGTACAACAGTGTTTGCAGAAATGACATAGGTCGATTTCGAAGGAGGTTTAAAGTCCTTTCATGAATTTAGATGACCCCACGTATTTTGGCCACCACGTCAAAGCTCATAGGATCCTCCGTGATTTATCTCTCTCACAATAGCCGTGGAATAGGATGGTGGGGGCCGCTAGATTGGTGATTCCAACCTTTACAGATAGAAGCATAGATCTGAAGCAATCAATTGTGACAAAAACATCGAAACAAGATCCAAATACTAGGATTTCAATGTACAAGGTTGAATACTCAAAAATCTTAGATAATCTAATTTTATTATATGATTTTAGCTAGATCAAATTAATCATTATTTCCTAATTCAATTGGATGGGATGATTCAATATAGTACTTATGATCGAGTATTTTCAACCAGCTGAGTATGAATTAGGTCAATCTTCAATGTATCGATATGATTAAGTCGACTTTCTTCTACAGATCTTTATTAGGTCTGACTACAATTGGACCTCAGGAGATCGGTTGTCGCATGGGGTTCGAGAGGTTAATGGGACCTCGGGAGATTGGTAGTCTGTAGGTCAGTTTTTGAGAGGTCGGCCTTCTTCAGATCGATCATTTGAACGCCAAGTACTTCAAACTTGGAGGGACTTGAAAACAGATGAGAAGAGGGTTGAGGCACGCCTTGGCATGACCTCTCCGACGCTCAAGTTAGAAATCAAAGAAAGTATGGAGAACATAGAGAAGAATATTAGAAGATTACTTGATTCCTTTTTGTCTTTATCTCTTTACCATTATATAGAGAGAGAATATCAAGAGGTGTAATCGTTGGAGACCAAAGGACACACCTTTGCGGTATGGAGAGACACACCTCCTTGAGGTTGAGTCCCTTCGCTTGAGGGATACACCTCTTAATGCTAAGTCCTTTTGTTTGCTCACAGATTTTGATTGGAGTGAACTTAGGTGTGACTCAGCTGAACTTGGAGTGAGTCAAATTCAGTTTAACCAGATCTAAATTCTACTTATTGTGACTATTGGTGCAATCCACCTTAGGTCAAGGTTGACTAAGCTTGAGTTAGACTCCAGTTAAGTTTCAATGTTTGACAATATGACTAAAGGTAAATGATGGTATGAGGGAGATTATTAGTGCAATCAATCTCAGGACAAGGTTGACCAAGTTCAAGAGAGGCTTGAGTTAAGTGTTGATATATGGATGACAATATGACTATGAGATGATATGGAACATCTATAGTCATATGAAGTTTAGCGTGAAGTCAAGCAGGTCAAGGTTGATCAAATAATTAACGAGTGAAAAATTCAAGTGAGTCAGAGAAGATCAAACAGGGAGTTGGCAAGTGAGGAAATCCAAGTGGATCAGGAAAGACTGAACACTTGATGGTTGGAAAGTCCAATAGGGTAGTTGGAAAGAGTGAAGTTCAGGTGGGTCAAGGTTGACCAGACACTTGGCACGAAGAGGAAAAGTCCAAGCAAGTCAAGGAGGATCAGATGCTTAGTGTCAGAAAAGTCTAAATAGGTCAAGGAGGACCGGATGATTGGTGTCAGAAAAACCCTTGTAGATTTGGAGACCGAAGGTGTTAAATACTGAAAATTTAAAATATTAAATTAAATGGCCAAAAATTTTGAGAAATAATCCTGGAAATTTTTCAGGATTTTTAGGAATTTTTTCGGAATTTTTTTGGATTTAAACGGAGTCCGTACGGGATAATTACGGGGATAAAATAAATAGGCTTTGGAGGAGTCTATTTAAAGGGGGTTAATCAGCGACATTAACCTAAGTTTTTCTATTTTTTTTTATTTCCCCGCTGCGACCCGTTCCTCCTTCGGCTTCTTCTCTCGCGCGACCCCCTCTTCTCCCGACAACCGCCGCCGCCGTCCCGGCACGTCGCGTGAGTCTCTTCGCGCGCCGCACCGGACCCCTTTTTCTTTCTTGCGATCCCTTCTTCGCCTCTGACCGCCGCCGAGCCTTCTTCCTCGTGTCACCACCTACAGTCCGCGACCACCGGATCACTGCTTCCTCCTCGACGCAACCCTTTCGTCCGCAGCCGCCCGACGGTTTTCCCTTCGCCGTCCATAGCCGCGTGCGACGGCCGCCGCGACCACTAGATCACCGCGAGCCCCCACACATGACGACCAGGTCACTAGCCGCGCTGCAGCCAGCAACCGCCGTCATGCCCTTCTGCCGCCGCCCCGACAACCCTCTGTGTGCTCGCCGTCCTCCTCTGCCACAGTCGTAGGCGCCGGTTCCTCTGCCTTCTGGTCGAGCGTCGTCGGGTGATGGTGGAGCTTTCGGTAAAAATCTAGTTTCCCTCTTTTCCGTTCTGTTCAGTGATTTCTATGGGCGTTGGTGTTGGGTGGTGAGACATGGGCAGTGATTTAGGGCAGCAAGGGGGGGGGGGTTGCCGGCTGAGAGGGCTTTGAGGGTCTATTTGGGGGAGTCGTGCGGTTAGGGTTGGAGGTGGTCATGCAAGGTCGGCTGTGAACAATGTTTGAGCTGCTGTAAATTGAGTTAGGGATCTAATTTGGGGGAAATATTGGTTGCCGGTGGGATCCTAGGGCTGGTAAGCACTATTTTGGTGTTATTCTGTTGATCGTATTGTATTCGGTGGATATGGTAGGTTGTGGGTCTTGGTTGTGAGTTTTGTTATGCAGTTGGTTGGCTGTGAAGGGTTGTAAATGAATTGTGGGTGCCAAGTTATGGGATCCAAGTGTTGGATCGAGTTTGAGGTAAGGTTTGGTTGAGTCGTGTGTATGTCACCTAGGGTTAGGTTGGATTCATGTTTCTGATCGGTGAGATGTTCTGTATATTATTGTGGAGTTGTGAATTAAGCTTGAGGAAAATGAAGGATTTATTTAGGATGTTGTTAAATTCCATTGCTGCAATGGGGATGACTGTGATTGATTGGTTGGATTACATACAAGATGATTATAACTTAATTACAGGTTATTGACAGTGGTTGTCTGTACTTTGGTCATATGATTTGGGTGTGAGTTAATTCTTAGTGATATATGGTTGGTTGGATTGTTGAGTTCGGTGTGATGTTGATCGGTTCTGTAATTATGTATGGAGGATTGATTAAGTTGAATAGGATAGTTAAATCAATCTAGTGGATCGGATATGAGGTCGATGTAGGATTCGATTTGATCATTTGTCATGTGCTGGGATTTGATGGATTTACTTTGGATTAATTGGTTATGGAAGGAATCGATTAAGTATTCTTGGTTATGGAAGGAATCGATTAAGTATTCGATTTGTCGGTGAATGATATTTTGTGCTTAATAATAGTTATGCATTATGTAGGTTTTGGTCATGAGGTAGGTCCCCGGTCGGGACGATCTGATTCTTTTTGCAGACATTTTATCAGGCGGGTATTTTGACTTATCTTTTAGATATAGTCAAGTTGATATGCTAGTTAGGATAGCTTGCAATAATTTTCATGTTTATATGCCTAATATGATATGTGCCTACTTGATACATGCATTTGATAGGATATGATTATACCTTCCATGTTTTACTTGGATCATAGTTACTTGGATTATGGATATGTACATATTGATTGTGCATATTATTCGGATAGGTGTATTTAGGTGGATTTACATGCTTTAGCATCATGCACCATCTTGCATGATTGCATGCTGGCTGGACGGGGTTCCTTTATAGTTGAGCCCGCAGCCAGTTACATGGCCTGCACACACTGCCACTCATGGGTTAGTGGTACATCAGGAGGGTGTGTGCAGTTGCTCTGTCAGGCTCCGTTGGTCCGCTCATGGGTAGCGATGAGGCAGCGTGATAGCGGGCAGAGATCCCTCCTCTGGTCTATGACACCGAGAGATGAGAGCTTAGCTCCCCCACTCTGTTTGGGGCAGGAGGATAGGTGTACTCCGATAGCATCCTACCCACTCGGTCACTCAGGAGTAGTGATGACAGAGTGCACAGTTGTCATAGCCCTACCCACTCGGCTTCACCATCACGTGTGAGGCGGCTGACTGGCGTCAGGGGTGACCATGTCATTTGCACGACATGCACTTTGCACGGATTGCATTTGTATTGTGTTTGCTGCATTATTTTATTGATGCCTTGGATGTTGTATATGATTGCCATACATACAGGATTCATGTTCGTATATGGTGATGAATTTATCTCTTATAGTAGGGCACATGATCTGTCACGCCCCGAGAGCATGCCGAACCGAAAATCAAACGGACGGTACCTCCCCTGTACGTGGCAACATTTCGGGTTAATACAAGGCCCGTAGGCCCACAATAACAACAATATATATGTATAAAAACAAAAACTACACAAGACACAGCGGAAACAACACGACAACAATACAATCCCACAGAGTGCATACCGGTATGACTAACACCAGAACATAAAGAAGCCTCGTCAAAACCCGCACCAACATGTGCGTACATCACATAACACAAATCCATAACGGAATACGAATGATAACACCAAAAATCCGGACTCTCGGAGTTGAGATGAGATGATGCCGGCCGGTGTGCTCCAAGTCCATCACGGTCGGCTACATTACCTAGCGACGAAAACCTGTGGTCCACGGGGTGGTGAGTAAAACTCAGCAGGTAATAGAAAACAAGTATATATGTAATATCACATGTATTTCGACAACATAATCTAGATGTACAACAGGTATATCAAAGATAGTATATAAATACAAGCATATACTAAGCCGAATGAACAACATAAAATGCAGACATACCTGAAGTCTGCTACGCTACTCTGATCCAACCTGAACATATATCCAACATATATATATATATAACAGGAATAGTAGATCAACTCAAAATATACTCTAGCTACAGGTCAAGGTATCTATGGTCTATCCAACACATATCAATATCGACACAGATAACATATATGCAAGAAACATGCATGAATATGATGTCCACCCAAATGCAGCAAGCATAGTACAAACAAATGCAACATCACAATAATCATATATATATAGACTGTATCCATATATATATTAATCTCAACCATCCATATATATATATATATATATATATATATATACATGCATATATATATATATATATATATACATGCATATATGGATATATATATGGTAATATGCAAAGCGCATCGATACGGCCATGCAAAGATGCATGGTCATGTCGGCTCACCCTAAAGCTACCACGACCCCAGTGTGGCCTCGGTGGCTCGAGCATGACAACTGTCCCAACTCAACACCAACCACTACTCTCGAGTGGCTGAGTGGGCAGTATGATCGAGTAGCATATAAGCGTAAAGAGCAAGCTACACGATGGAGGTCCTCGCTGGTCACCCGACAAATACTACCCATGAGTGGTCGAGTACCACACACGCAGGACTACGACGCAAATCCAACTACCACCGCCTATAGTGGTAGAGTGCGGCACCTCAATGCTCGCTCACACCCTGCATTCTCCTCCTATGAGTAACCGTGGAGGTGATGACGCGACCCTCTCAACCACAAGGGAGACCTCGTCGCCAGCGTGCATGTAAATACATGAATGCAATGTCTCACATACAGACATCCACCATAGACTCTCTATCCTGTAGAGAGTCATACCAATCTACTCGACGTACTCTCTATCCTGTAGAGAGTCGTACCAATCTACTCGACGCACTCTCTATCCTGTAGAGAGTCGTACTCATCTGATTATAACAAGCTAGGACCACCGGTCCGTAGCGATACCCTAAGTATCATTCCTCTGACCATTTACACAACACATGTTCGGTGGTAACATACAACCTAAGGGTACTAGAACTAACCCTAGGTTAAAGTCATTATCTACCTACGGATGACCTTTTTGCCCAATGTACAATCAGGTTGTCATCCGGACATTACCATTTGCACTTAACTTAAACAAATTCTAAGTTACTTGCATCACCTATATGTATAACTCCTAATCATGATAAAATAAACATGATATCAGCAATAGAGTTAATAGCCAACAGTAAAGGATCAAGCATATGATAAAAAAAGAACATGGTCAAGGTAATATGAACACCTAACATGCTCATATCAATGACTAAATCTGAATGAAATATAACTACCCGGACCAGGTAGGAAATTACCCACCTGCTTTGTAGACACCAGTCGTTTCCACGTCTGCGGATATCTCGAACCAAATCCTGCAAACAAACATATATGATCCAATCATATACCAATTCTAATATTAAGATCAAATCATAATCCTACATCAACTTTATATCTCGATTCGTAGCCCAAACAAAACTACTACTTCATAGTCATTACAATGACACAACAGCCCATTTACAACACAACTCCAGCCTTACAACACAGTCGAAACATAGGTCAATACACATCTCACCCCAAGATCAATCAACACTTTGACCCATAGCTGAATTTCAATGATTCCACAGTCGGTTCAACACACAAATCCATCATCAACAAAAACAGACCAATCCATATCAACTTAACATGAAAACTAATCACATACCACCTACTCCTTAACTCACGGTCCATTCATATAGCATAACAATTACAACCATCCCAAACAAAATAACATACCATATCCCACAACCAACATCACCATGAGCAACCCCTGCCGCAGCATAAACCCCATGATAAAAATTATCGATCTATACCGCCTTACCTCAAATTTGATCAGCCCCTCTATTACACACTGCCACCGACCCATTCAACCTAAGATCCGGCACCTACAATCACCAAAAATAAAATGGACAGAAAAGAAAATCGAGTGATATACCTGCAATTGAAACTTCATCGTCGGTACTCCCTAATTGCTCTGTTCACTGGGAATTACTGCCCGCAACACAAGATCATCGGCTGTTGCAGCAAGTCTCAGCCCCAAATCCCTCAGCAGCCACCCCTTCCTCCCCATCCTCAGTTCATCGGTCTAAGACCCTAACTCCGGCGGTGATCCAACTCGCGATGGCTGAAGGCGGAGGAGAAGAGGGAAAACTGCATCCGGAGGGAATCAGCCACGACAGCGACTCAAGGTGGCTCACGGTGAAGGAAGAGGGAAAACTGCCAATCGGAGGAAAAAAGAGTCAGCGGTCGATCCAGCGGCTCCTCTTTGAGTGCGGTGATGCTGCCATCGCGGTGAGATCGCGTGAGGAGATCCCGCGGCCAAGAAGGGTCGGCGATGGTGGTGTCGCCGCTCGCAGAACCGGGCAGCACCACTTGGGTGGAGAAGGGATCGTTAATGCCGGCGACGATGCAGCGATGGCGACCGGCGCTATGACGACGCTCAATCGGAAGAAAAGGAAGAGCGACTGTGGTGCTCGTGTGGCTTGCGCAGCGAGCGGCGGCGAGGAGACGACCTAATTCTCCCTCTCGATCTCGAGACCTCCTCGGGAGAGGCCAACGGTTGCTGGAGATCGATGGAGCTTCTTCACGCCGCCGGTCGCGAGGAGGGATTGCTGCGAAGAAATCGGGAGAGAAGAAGACAGAAGGGAGAAACGCTTGGGAGGTTAAGAAAAATGATCGGCGATGGGAAACCGAAGAAGCGGAGCGTGGCGTTATTGGGAAGGAAACGGAGCGGGTTTTTTTTTGCAACCGGGTTGGGTTTAATCCTATAACCAATTAACCCAATAACCCTTGGTTTAATTTAAACCTGGATTCAAATAATTAACATCATTAGGTTTAAACCAACCTAACCATGCATCACTAATTTAATTTATCCAATAATTTTTTTTTCCGGTATTTTACATGATCCTATATCAGGGTAGGAGATCCAGGTGAGTACAGTCATTTTGCATTTATTTCTTGCTTACCCTATATGTGAGATTGTACTGGCATGATTTTTATTGTTAGCTATATCTTACTTTGCATATCGACTGTACCCGCTGAGTTCTTTGAACTTACCCCATTGATTTATATCTATTTCAGGATGAAACTGTCAGGAGAGTCCAGCTACTAAACCCCACTCGTCGTGAAAGTTCTAATTGCTATTTGTGTTTACGGTTTTGGATATTTTGATTAGAATATATGTTTAGGACTGGAGTTGGATATTTGTACCTGTGGATGTTTTGGTATGTCCTTAGGGACCTCTGATCGGATTTATTTCGATTGGTTTTGGTTGGGTATTCCTGCCCAGATGACAGAAGGGGTAAGTCTAGTTATGTAAACTGTTTATCTTTTTCTTTGATAGTTGGCCAGAGGCCTAATTTATTATCTGTGTGGGTTGTTTGAATTTCGGTCGTGTTGACCGATGTATAGTGGTCGTGTAGGCCTTGTATGTAAATTGGTATTGTCACCCGTACAGGGGAGATGCTATCGGATTTTCGTCTGGCGGGGACTCCATCGAGGCGTGACAAAAGGCAAGGCAAGGAAAGTCCAAACAAGTCGAGGAGGATCGGATGTTTGGTGATAGGGAAGTCTTGGCAGGTCAAAGTGACCGGATGACTAGGCAAGTGAAGTCTTGATAGGTCAAGGTTACCGAATGGCTAGGCAAGTGAAGTCCTGACAGGTCAAGTGTGACCGTGCTTAGCAAGTGAAGTTTCGACAAGTCAAGGATGATCATGCTTAGCAGGTGAAGTCCCGGCAGGTCAAGAGTGACCATGCTTGGCAGGTCAAGAAGATCGTGCTTGACTGGTGAAGTCCCGACAGGTCAAGGAGATCGAGCTTGGAAAGAGAAGTCCTATTAAGTCACAGTTGACCGAATGCTAGATAAAGGAGGTTCCGACAGATCAATAGTTAGCGAATGTTGGACGAGAAAAGTCCTCGTAGGTTGAGGTCAACCGGATACCAGGTGAAGCAAGAGTTGGGTTGAAATTATGCTGAAATTGTGGTATCAGTCAATTGCTGGTTAAAGGCAATCAACTACTGGTTGAAGACAGTCGACTGGTGACAGTGTCCAAGTCAATTCAACTCGAATGAGTTGTGAGTAGTCGATTGTCAGTTGAGGGCGGTTGACTAGTGGGAAGGATTGCTTGGACGACGAGAAGTTGTTACTCAGGAATGAGAACTCGAGTCGACACTTTGGCAGTCGACCGGTGGCTTATCCAGTCAACTGGTTTGGTGCTCGAGCGATGAGAAACTTGGCGCTCGAGAAGAGGTGCTTGGGGGCGCGAGAAGGAGGTTCTCGGGGCAGCAGCGACTCGAGTGCTTGGGCAAGCGACACTCGGGAAAGGTGCTCAGTCGAGTGGTGCTCAGAATGAAGTGTTGAGCGTAGTGCTTGGGCGACTGTGGTGCTTGTGAAAATGCGAAACTAGGTGCGCGACTTAGCGATCGACTGTTATGGATGGGTGGACAATCGACTGGCTGAAGGAAAGATTCGTGGACTCGGGTGCTCGGGAAAGGTCCGATGAAGTAGTCGACTAGTGTGATAAGACCAGTTGACTGGCTTTAGCGATCAATACATAGAAAGTCTCCAAATCGACTGGTTAGTTGATTGGTGGCTCAGTAATTGACTGATGACATGGAGCAGTCGATTGATCGACTGAAATCTGACGTTGATCGAGACATTGTGAGGAAACGATCGAGTGACCAGTCAACTGGGGGTAAGACCAATCAATTGGTGGGTGGAAATCAGCTGACGCGGAGCTTATAAAAGGACTTGGTGAAGATTTGAAGTGCCGGTTCTTGGAGAGTTTGAAGAGGAGTTGCTGTTGCATTCTAGATCTTCAAGAAACTTTTCAAAATAACCAAATCAAACAACGATCAAAAGCATTCTTATGTAAAGTGTATTTCCATTGTATTTCGCTTTAGTTCATTCATCATTGTATTTGGTTGTTCTTTTATTATAAGCTCCAGGTTGTAATAGGTTTCTCTACCTTCGGAAGTTCTTATCGGTGCAATCGGCCCAGGTCACGATTGACCGGACTCGAGTTTGACTCGAGTAGTATTTTAATATTTGACATTGATGTTTGACAAGGGAGTTGACCATTGTTTGACAATGGGTTGACTATATGGTTGACATGGGATTGACCATATGATGGAGAAGTCCAAGTCATGGGTACTTGGCATGGAAAGTCCAACATGGGTTGGCATGGAAAGTCCAAGCATGGGTCTTGGCAAGGGAAAGTCCAAACTTGAGTCTTGGCAAATGGAAAGTCCAACATAGGTTGGCAAGGGAAGTCCAAGGATTGATATGTTGGTGCAGGGACACCAGATAATCGAATCTGTATTTTGATTATGGCAAAGACACAAAGTTAAGTTTACATCGTTATCTCACGAGCTAAATCAAGTGTGCAGAAAGTGTTAAAGCTAGAGCTGAAAGTCAGCGACACCCGGAGGAAGCCGTGGTGGTCGGGCGACACCGGGATGACTTCGGAGGGAGCCGAAGGAATTAGGTGGAAGACTAGAAGCAGAAGCTACAAGTTGAGGTGAGCTCGTGTGAGTGAGCGCAAGTAAGGTCGTGTCCTCTTTACGGGGACGACCGTAGACGGTGATCCGACTAAGACTTCCTATGGAAGGTCTAGGTCGAGATCGGACGGTCAGAAACCGTCGTATTTATCATTTTTCGTGCTAGCCTCATATTGCAGGGAAGTGGTCCGGGCATTATTTCGGCGACCATTGGGCCGATCGTGATGCTCATCAATCGGTGATGATGGAAGGCATCGATCGATGATGGCGAAAATCGCCTTTGCGCTAGGTCAAAACGGATAACGTTTGACGCGACCACTTCACGATAAAATTTGGTACCACTTCGTGATCTGTTCCAAAAGATGAGGAGACTTATTCTGAGACTAAACTCTATAAAATGAGGGGAGGATTCCAACCCATTCATTCATCAAGATTATTCTCAAGTGCTCCTACAACGCCAAAGCTCCAACACCGTCATAACGCCGACGCGACGACAAGTTCTAATCTTCTTCGTTGGCAACAGCAACAAGTAATTGTTTTTGTTATTGTATTCTTTGTTTTAATCGTAACGAGGTGAGGTAGGCTTGTTGCCTCATCCTCGTACTTTTGGTTTTGTGATCGTTGTCTCCTACCTCCAACGAGGAGGAGATCTTATAGTGGTTTTCCCTTCATACGCGGTCTAGGACCGTTAGGGCCTTGGAGTAGCAACCGCTGGGTTGTGAACCAAGTAAAAATAAACTTGTCTTTTTACTTTTCCACTGTGCTTGCTCGTATATCGAACGAACGAATCGAAAATTTTACGCTCGCTATTCACCCCCCCCCTCTAGCGATGCTTCTCGATCCAACAATTGGTATCAGAGCGGGGGCGCTAAGATTTGGTGAAACCACCAATCTAGCACTTTTTGGTTTTCTTTTCGTATTTTTCGATTCATGTTTTTTTTAGGTTTTTTCTTCCTGCACTACTAATCCAAGACGAAGTCTTAGTACCTTTCTTTTGGTTGTGTGTTTGCAAGTATTCTCTTTTGGAGTAGTCGACGGTAAAACGATCATAACTTTTCGCACAAGTGGACTCACGAAACGATCTACCTACCAAATCGAAGCTCTATGAAAGATCTACAACGAGGGTTTAACCTTTTAACAAGCTATCTCCATCCCCAAAAACCAACGTACAGTACCCTTTCAGGGGCATCAAAGGTCGTAAGTTTTAGTTTTTGTCAGTTTCCTATTCTTCTTATTTATTTCTATTTATTTTTTATTATTTCCCGCATTACTAATCTAAGACCAAGTCTTGGAATTCCTTTTGGTTTTTATTCGGGTTTTGTGAGATATTTAATGGCTCACATTGAGGGGTACAACACCACCCGACCTCCGTTCTTTAACGGAGATGATTTCCGTTATTGGAAAGGTCATATGGAGTGTTTTCTAAAAACACAAGTCGAGACTTAGATAATCATCCAAACCGACTTTGCTCTACCCACCAATGATCAAGGTGAGCCCTTGGACTTCAACAAGTGGACCAATACAACCAAGAGGCAAATCGAAGCCGATGTAAAGGCGACCCAAATGTTGTAGTGCGGTCTGTCCAAAGAGGAGCTCAACCGCATCGGACCCTTCATTAGCGCAAAGGACCTGTGGAACAAATTAATCGAGCTACATGAAGGAACACCCGATGCTAAGGTATGTAAACGTGACCTTCTTCAATAAGTTGTATAACTTTAAGATGTAGGAACACGAGACGACGATGCAACTAAACGCCCGCGTCCAGGACATTGTCAACGACCTGCACACCATCGGACACAAGGTCGAAAACCGTGACCTCCTAAGGTACGTTCTTAATTCATTTCCTAGGACTACCTTGTGGGCATCCATGGTCGATGCCTACAAGATCTCTAAGGACCTTTCGAAGCTTAGGTTAGATGAATTATTTTTCGAGTTTGAACTTCACGAGCAAACTAATGTGGTCCGGGCCGAGAGAGGTATTGCTCTACTTGCAGGATAAAGAAGCAAGCCACCTACCAGGCAAGAAGATGGACTCGAACCCGAAGATGAGTCAGAGTCTGAATCCGAAAAGGTGGAAGCAATAGTGAACGTTATGCGGAGAATAGTTCGACAAGAAAGAAGGCAATTGAAGAACGAGAACCAAAAGAAAAAGGGAGCAAGGAAAGCCTTCCATGCAACTTGGGACAACAGAGAAGACATAGTTTACATGGCAAGACTGGAGGAGTCCGAGTCAGAATTCGAAGCCGAGTCCAACTACAACTCCGACTCCGACCCCGAAGACTACTTCGAGAGGAAACTCAAAGCCGGACCAAAAGGGAAAGTCAAGGTTAGCCGCTCTTTAATTAGTACACTTTACCTTACAATTAAAATGCTTACTAGGAAATTAACTAAGTCTGAGTCTAGGGTTGAGTCGTTACTTGAGAATGTTGAAACCCTCAAGCAAGAGGCTACTCTAACCTCTTCAACTAGTCAAGTTCAAGAGGGAAACTCAACCCAAGTTGAAAATTTTGAGGAGGATAATTCTCTCTTGAAAGACCGAGTTCAAGAGGTCGAGGCTAGGTTGAAAAGGTTCACATTGAGATCTAAGAACCTTAACCGAATACTTGGAATCCAAAGAGCCGTGTATAATAAAGTCGGACTCGGATTTAAGTCAACGACTACGAATAGATCTTACATGTCTATTGTGAATCGTAGTCATCAAAGAGTCCAAGCATGAGTCCCAAAGGTTTTATTGAACTCACATATAAGGACTAATAAATATTGGATTCCCCAGGATCAAGTTCATTATTTTAATAGACCATATTGGTTCAATGGTTCGGGGGGAGCTAACACTAAAATAGTATACCTCTTACTTAGAAAAATCATTGCATATTTTATTTTAATTTTTAGAACGGCTAGATAGGAAAAATAGTTAGTCAACTCTTGACAACATAGTATCAAGACGCGGCGAGATGATAGTACGTTAGGAAAAATAAAGTCTCGTGTATTCGAGCTAGATAAGACGTATCTAGCTTGGTACACTTGACCGAGTGGAACTAGCTGAAGCTACCTCGCCGTATCCTAAACTAATTAGACCAAGAAGTAACCCTAAGTGACTTAAGTGATATTTTCTTGAATTTGACTTTGTCTAAGAAAGTGGTCGTTGTTCCGATCAAAGAAGGCCTCTGTGCCTCGCCACAACCTGGAAGCCAGTTTCTCGAAAAGTTACTTAACGATCTAAAGGTTAAATCTGAATCTAACCCAAGGTTGACTATCTCTAATTAAGTTAAAATCATCTCACAAAACATATAAGGTGAACCAATTCTGAGACACATAGAATGGGTGAGATGTTAAGGATAATTGAAATATACTTAAAATATAACCTCTTCAAAATGCTACTTATTTGAATGGGTGAGATGTTAAGGATAATTGAAATATACTTAAAATATAACCTCTTCAAAATGCTACTTATTTTCTCAACAATTGTACTTAATGACTATTTACAACTCTTTAGGCCAAAGTTTAGCGCCCCCTACATCTCTTATACTTCATATATTTGACTAAGGGGGAGAGCAAACTAACCCTAAGGGTTATATTACAAACATTTAGATTATTGGTGCAGAGGGACACACCTTGAACCAATCTATCTAACTACTGCTAGACGCATGCTTGGACTCATATTTGATTTATCTAGATGCATGCATATACGATATTATTTTTAAACCCCTATTTTATACAAAAACCTCAACTCTTTTTTTATTTATGGCAAAAGGGGGAGAAAAGTGAAAGTTAAGGGGGAGTAACACACAATTTAATTTTGAAAAGTAAAGTATCTCTTTCAAAACTCACCTAGGGTTAAGGGGGAGTTTTGGTTGAGGGGGAGTTTTTGGAAATGACATTCATCATTTACTATACTTATTTTATGCTTCAATTTCCCTTAACTTTGTGTTGGTTTGCAATAGATCAAAAAGGGAGAGATTGTTGGTGCAGGGGCACCAGATAATCGAACCTGTGTTTTGATTATGGCAAAGACACAAAGTTAAGTTTACATCGTTATCTCACGAGCTAAATCAAGTGTGCAGAAAGTGCTAAAGCTAGAGCTGAAGGTCAGCGACACCCGGAGGGAGCCGTAGTGGTCGGGCGACACCGGGATGACTTCGGAGGGAGCCGAAGGAATCAGGTGGAAGACCGGAAGCAGAAGCTACAAGTTGAGGTGAGCTCATGTGAGTGAGCGCAAGTAAGGTCATGTCCTCTTTACGGGGACGACCGTAGCAGCGATCCGACTAAGACTTCCTATGGAAGGTCTAGGTCGAGATCGGACGGTCAGAAACCATCGTATTTATCATTTTCCATGCTAACCTCGTATTGCAGGGAAGTGGTCAGGCTGGCAGTCGACTGCTGACAATTGGGCAATCGACTGATGGCGACGAATAAGCCTTTTGTGCTAGGTCAAAACGGATAACGTTTGATGCGACCACTTCGAGATAAAATTTGGTACCACTTCGTGATCTGTTCCAAAAGATGAGGAGACTTATTATGAGACCAAACTCTATAAAAGGAGGGGAGGATTCCAACTCATTCATTCATCAAGATTATTCTCAAGTGCTCCTACAATGTCAAAGCTCCAACACCGTCATAACGCCGACGCGACGATAAGTTCTAATCTTCTTCGTCGGCAGCAGTAGCAAGTAATTGTTTTTGTTATCGTATTCTTTGTTTTAATCATAACGAGGTGAGGTAGGCTTGTTGCCTCATCCTCGTACTTTCGATTTTGTGATCGTTGACTCCTACCTCCAACGAGGAGGAGATCTTATAGTGTTTTGCCCTCCGTACGCGGTCTAGGACCGTTATGGCTTTGGAGTAGCAACCGCTAGATTGTGAACCAAGTAAAAATAAACTTGTCTTTTTACTTTTCCACTGTGCTTGCTCATATATCGAACGAACGAATCAAAAATTTTACGCTCGCTATTCACCCCCCTCTAGTGACGCTTCTCGATCCAACATGATATTGGCGGCGTAAAGTCCAAGCGATAGTCTTGGCAGCGTAAGTCCAATGTGCCTTGACAGTGTAGACCAACTTAGCATGACAATAGCCGATAGAAGCACTTGAAGGCTAGAGTATGGATGACTTGGAGGGATCCGATACACGTGAGGCTGACGGAGGTGGCTAGAAGGCTTAGGTCTAGGCTAAGGGTAGTCTAGCAAGTATGAGAGCATCATACTTGGAGTTAAACCTCATGTTTGAGGTTATCAGTCGACTGGGACTTTGGACCAGTTGATTGGTAAAGTATTTTGACACTTGGTAGCCAAGTTGACTCATGGCAGTCAACTGGGGTTATGGCCAGTCGAACTACTCAGAGTCGACTGGTATTCGACTATAGGAAATAGTCTGATAGTCGATCGCGGCATTGGCGATCGTGATCGATGGCTTGATCGATCGCCATGGATGGCGTAACGCTCGATAGAGTCGATCGGCTATGACCCTAGCGATGATCATGGATAATGGTTGTCGACTTCCAATGTATCCGTTGGAACTTATCCAACGTGGATTCAGTCGTTGTCTCACAACGATACTGTTGGCAGTCAACTTCCAGGCGCAAATCCAACCCGATTGTAGGTTTAAAAGGAGCACAAAGGGAGGATTTGGAAAAGGTGTTTCTTGAGGCGATTTGGAGGGGATTTACTGCTGCAATCCAGACCTTCAAGGCTATTCTCAAGCAATCAAAAGCAAACATTCAAAGATCTCTTGTAAAGTATTTTTCTTTACTTGTATTGTATTTCATCTTTGCATTGGCTTGTATTCATTGTATTACTTAGTGTAATATCTTGTACGAGATTTATCTATCTCCGACGTATTGTCGAGAATGAGCGTTATTGTTTAGTGGTGTTGTTTGCATCGCTAGAGCTCATTTGAGCTCACCCCGTGGAGTATGAACTCTAAGGTTCCGAACCACGTATATCCTTGTGTATTTATAATTGTGCTTGTGTTTTATTTTCATTGTATATTTCGTATTTCCGCTGCATACTAACATTTTATAGCAGGTACGATCGAATTTCATCGACATATGACACGCTATTCACCCCCCTCTAGCGATGTCCAATTCCCAACAGTTTTGAGAAGGAGAAAGATAGTGAGACTATTGTAGAGTTAAGCCGTAGAGTAGGAATTGGAGATTTCGAACCACATAAAATCAAGTGTTGTACATGTGTTTTGTTGTTTCATTTATATTCTATTTCCGCTGCACATATAATCTTTGTAGACAAGCATGACACAATCGAGAAATCGACAATCGAGTTCGAGATGTTATTCCCTCCCCCCTCTAGCGCAAAGTCGATCTTAACAATTGATATCAGAATGGATCGCTTTTTATCGGACTAATCGCCGAGGGAGCACAAGGATAGAGGAAAAAAGGTTATATTTAGAAGAATGAAGTTCAATGACGGATTTACACTCGCTACAAGATTTTTACCACTTTACAAACTAGGAGGATTTGCCCAATGGAGGAGCAAGAACTGAGGTTTTCTTCAAAATAGAAATGGAAGAATAGTTCGCTTTGACAGAGGAATTTGAAGCTCCAAGAGATAAGAAAAGAAAAATACTTCGGAAGAGTAAGTGGACTGAAAAATAAATTTAAAGATTCAATACCAATGAAAAGATAACTAAAATTTTAATTAATTTGATATCTAATGATTATTTCGTATAAATTAAAAAAATTTAAGGATACAAATGAACTATTGAGTAAGCTCAAAATGATACACATATAGTGTTGGCCTACAAGGTGAGGCCAAATATGAGATTTCGTTCGATACAATTTAAAGACGAGTGTAAATAATATAGTAACACATTGAGGAATTACTCTCGAGGACCAAAATAAAAATATTAATTTTTATCTAAAAGTTTAGTAGGTCGATTAAAAGCTTATGGAATCATTGTTGATAATAAACAATCAATTGAGAACGAACCTTCGAATCGATATTTAAATTTCTGAGGAATCCCATTCGTTAATAATTTATTTATTTTTTGATAAAATCAAATATTCCGTCTGGCATTGCAAAAATATTTAGGGATTTAATAATCTTAAAGTTTTTTTTAGTGTTTGACAATTAATTTTTTTAAGTTAATCGATTATATCGGCACAGCTCAAACATTCATAAAAAGGAAGAAATTAGAGCTCAATATCTATTAATAGGCATGGAAGTCTTTTATTAAATAAATTACAATTAAAAAGTAATTAACCTCTTCGTATTTTTTTTTATAAATAATTTAAGTGTTCAGATTTTACCCAAATAATTTTAAAAGTAAATTATTATTTTTTTGATTCACTTATCAAATAGATTCGAAATATAATTCATACACAGTTGTAGACTCAATTTAAATCCGAAATAATATATTGAGCATGACATTCAAGTCAAGTTCAATTTACTATTTTTATATTTTAAAATATACAAATAAAAAATGTAAATATACTGACTATATTTTTTTTAATTCATCCTAATTTTTATTAATCTTTTTTTAATGAGAATAGAGATTTAATATTTTAATCATTTTTTATAATGAGAGTAGTATTTTGTATTTATTGAAAAAAAAAAACACTGAGCTCAGATATTATTTTAATAATCTGAAATGATCTGATTGTTATGAAAAATCCTTTTTCACAGAGAATCACTTCATCGCTAGGGAGCGGTTCGAACCGTTGACCAGTTAGTTAGACTATCGATCGAAACCATCTAACCAACTGTGCGATTCCTCGTTACTGCAAAGGGAGTATTTATTTAGTTTTAGAGCAGATAGAATTATTATCAAATTGATATGTATTATCCCTGGGGCAAACATGATGCATTGGTAAGGATTGAGCGGTAATATCCATACAACGAGAGTTTGATTGTCATGTTGCACATATATCTGTCGGTGATGTTTGAACTATTCATTGTTGGTGCAATCGATCCCAGATCAATATTGACCAAGTTTGAGTGAGATTCAAGTATGATTTTGATGTTTGACAATGGATATAACAATACGTTTGACACACGTATTGAGAAAGATTGTCATGAGGGAGATTGTTTGAGTAATTTGTTGGTGAAATCAGTTCAGAACACGATTGACCAGACTCGAATAAGACTCAAGTAGTATTTTGACGTTTGTCAATATGGTTTGACCATATGACTAATGAATGATTGAGATATCTAAGGTCATATGGGGGATATTGTGATGAGGAGATTGTTGGAGCAATCTGCCTCATGCCAAGGTTGGCCAAGTTCAAGTGAAACTTGAGTAGAAGTCCAAGTATGAATACTTGGCATGGAGAAGTCCAAGATTGGAGTCTTGGCAATGGAGAAGTCTAAGTATAGATACTTGGCGAGGAAAAGTCCAAGGGTGAAGTTTTGGCAAGGGAAAGTCCAAGTATGAATACTTGACAATGGAAAAGTCCAAGAGTGTAGTCTTGGTCATGTAAGTCCAAGGGTGTATACTTGGCAGTGAAAGTCCAAATATGAATATTTGGAAAAAGAAAAGACCAAGGGTGTAGTCTTAGCCGTGTAAGTCCAAGTGTGTAATCTTAGCAACGTACGTTTAAGTCTAAGTGTGTAGTTTTGGCGGCATAAGACCCATTAGCATGACATAGCTAATAGAAGCATTTGAAAGTTAGTGCGAAAGGGTGAATGAGTCGTGAGGACTCAAATGAATCCTGAGGGCGTGAAGATGATGGAAGTGACTAAAAGGCTTAGGTTTATGCTATGGGTGAATGTCAAGTATAAGGGAATTATACTTGGGATAAACCTCAGTGTTGAAGTTTATCAGTCGACTAATGGCATTGGCCAGTCGACTGGTCGAGTGCTTGGATGCGCAACGTATGTGCAACCACCATTCACTGCATAACAACTGCATACATTACATGCATCCACAGTAATACTAATATCTCTCAATCATCCAAATTATATTACAAAGACAAACTATCACATAGACAAGATAACCACACAAACTAATAGAGAAGAGATCCTTAGTCACAAAGACTAGATGAATAGAGGTCCCTTGTCACAAAGACGAGATTACAACATCCAGTTCATACTTAGGGAAAATAGTTCGTGCGACAATAAAGCATACTGAGCAATCAATGCTAAGAAAGTTGTTACACTTTATAGAGTTGCTCATTGAGCGATCATCTCTAAGAAAATTGTTACACTTTACTTAATCACTCAACTTATGTCACACAACCACTCTCCAATTGGCACATAGCCATTTCTCCAGCTGGCATTGAACCATTCTCCAGGAGATATCCATGTTGGTGCAATCGACCCAGGTCATGAATGACCAGACTCGAGTTTGACTCGAGTAGTGGTTTGATGTTAGTATTTTGATATTTGACATCGATGTTTGATAATGAGTTGACCATTGTTTGACAATAGGTTGACTATATAGTTGACATGGAGTTGACCATATGATGGAGAAGTCAAAGTGAGACACTTGGCAATGGAAAGTCCAAGTCATGTGTACTTGTCACAGAAAGTCTAAGTCTTGGGTACTTGGCATGGAAAGTCCAAGCATGGGTCTTGGCAAGGAAAAGTCCAAGCTTGAGTCTTGACAATTGGAAAGTCTAACATAGGTGGGAAAGGAAAGTCCAAGTCATGGGTATTTAGCATGGAAAGTCCAAGCATGGGTCTTGGTAAGGGAAAGTCCAAGTCTTGAGTACTTGACATGGAAAGTCTAAGCATGAGTCTTGGCAAGGGAAAGTCCAAGCTTGAGTCTTGGCAAATAGAAAGTCCAACATGGGTTGACAAGGAAAGTCCAAGGGTTGATATTGGTGGTGTAAAGTTCAAGCGGGAGTCTTGACAATATAAGTCTAATGGTTTGGCGGTGTAAAGTCCAAGCGGTAGTCTTAGCAGTGTAAGCTCAAATGTGCCTTGGCGGTGTAGACCAACATAGCATGACAATAGCCGATGGAAGCACATGAAGGCTAGTGTATAGATGAACAAGTCATGGATGTCTTGGAGGGATCTGATAGGCGTGAGACTGACAAAGGTGGATAGAAGGCTTATGTCTAGGCTAAGGGTGGTCTAGCAAGTATGAGGGCATCATACTTGAGGTAAACCTCATGGTTGAGGTGTAGCAGTCGACTGGGGATATGGACCAGTGGACTAGTCAAGTGTTTTGTCACTTGGTAGTCGAGTTGACGAGATTATGAGATTGGTTGTGAGTCGGTGTTCATGTGCAAATAGCCTTGGCGATCATTGCCCGACGTGGGTAGTCGACTTATAAGCGAGCGATCGACTACCATGGATGGTAGTCGATCGTCTGTTCTCGAACGCGGTAGTAGTGGCGATTAGTTGGCTACAAGGTTGGCAGTCAACTAATAGGTAATGACAGTCGACTACCAGTGTATCTGTTAGCTTGAATGCCGATGTGGATTAAGTCCGTTGTGAGACAATGATACTGTTGGAAGTCAATTGGGGCCTTATGACAGTCGACTACTAGGCGCGAAATCAGCCCGATGCAAGTTATAAAAGCAGCTCGAAATGGAGGATTTCGTCATGATTTTCTTGGGCGATTTGAAGGGGAATAGTTAGTGATTTCCAGTCGTTCAAGGCTAGTCCAAGGCGATCAACAAGCAAGCATCCAAAAGAGTTTTTTTGTAAAGTGTTTTTTACTTCTTTTGTGTATTTACTTTGTATTTGCTTGTTGTTATCTTGTATTACTTTTGTAATCTATTGTAAGAGGTTTTTCACCTCCGACTTGTTGTCGAGAAGGAGTGTTATTGTTTAGTGGTGGTGTTTTCATCGCTAAGGCTCATTCGAGCCCAACCCGTGGAGTAGGAATCCTAAAGTTTCAAACCACATTATATCGTTGTGTTTATGTGCTTGTGTTTTGTTATTGCTTTATTATCTTTATTTCCGCTGCGCATAACAAGTTTTGTAGCAAGCATGAATGAATTCCGACAAGCAATCGAAGACGCGCCATTCACCCCCCCCCCCCTCTAGCGACGTCCAATTCCTAACAATCCATGCTTTGTTATTTATCCAAATTAAATTATTTACATCAATATGAACATCTCTAATTCCTCATAATGATCATTTTTTCAAGAGCATGTTTCATATTTTAATATTCACAATTCATTTCTGTACATAATAAAAATGGATCGACTAGTGAATAACCTTCAAAGATGTAAACTGGGAGTGTCATCATTGCTTTCTTTCTCAATATCCTAATGCTTCCTTAATGGATTGAGGTTCATCATCGTCAACTGGGAGTGTCATCATTGCTTTCTTTCTCAATATCAAATCTCTTCTTAGGTTTGATCTTACGAATACTTCTTCGTAAGTTGCACTGTTGAGAAGTCAATTCATGACTTGACAAATTACTCCCACTCAGTTGACTAGACTCGGACATCCCTTGTGACACCTCTTTTGTTGATAATATCTCATCCTCTTCAAACAGAGGAACTATTTTATTAACATCACCTCTAGCTGGAAACTCTGTTTCGAGAAAAGTTGCATCTCTCGACTCTATTTCGGAGATGGTTCCATATTGCTTCTCACTAATGAAAACATAACCTTTGGGGGTCTCAGAATATCTTATAAAGATACATTTATTACCTCTAGGTCCTAGTTTTACATGCTTGTGAGAATTGTCATGAACATAGATAGTTTGCCCCAAGGTCTCATATTACTCAAATCTGATTTTCTGCCTGTCCAGCATTCATATGGGGTAGATAAAACTGATTTAGAAGACACTCTATTAAGTATATAGGTTGCTGCTAATAATGCATCTCCCTAATAAAAGATCGACAAATTAGCCTGAGTCACCATAGACCTAATTATCTCAAGAAGAGTCATATTTCTTCTTTCAACAATTCCATTTTACTGTGAAGTTTCTGGGATTGTTAGTTGTTTAATAATCCCTTTATTATTACAAATTATCTTGAACAAATCAGACAAATATTAACCTCCACGGTCAGTGCATAAAGTCTTAACTTTACGATTCAATTGATTCTCAACTTTGTTTATATAATGAATGAAGCAATCCAATGCTTCATATTTACGAGAAATTAAATACACATGATCGAAAAGAGCGAAATCATCAATGAACGTAATGAAATAAGAAGCTATATGTCCAACCTTCATATTCATCGGACCATAAATTTTAGAATAAATTAATTACAATGAAAAATCAACCCTAATAGCCTTACCAAATGGTTTCCTAGTTGCCTTTCTAGCAAGATACTGCTCACATATAAACAAGTCAATCTTAGCATGAATGCCCAGTAAGTCCTCTCTTGCTAATCGATTCATTCGTTCTTGTCCTATATGTCCTAATCTAGCATGCCAAATATCATCAGATATATCTGCATCACTGGTTAGAGCAACGTTTGAAAAACAATCATCATTTCCATTGATAATGGTTCCACATCAAGAACTATGAAACCAAATGAAATCATTAGTTAAAAAATCATATCCAATTGACACAAAGTCAATTTTAAGTTCTACACATCGGTTGTAAAAATTCATACAATAATCCAAATCAAGAAGACATATCACAAAAACTAAATTCCGTCGAATCTCGAGAGCATATAGGACATCATGTAGAAATAAGGTTCGTCCACCACGAAGGTTGAGTTTGCACGTGTCAATTTCTTTGACTTCAACCTTTGCATTATTTCCTACATATATCCATTTGTTGCCAACTGGTACCCGATGGTACTCTACGAATGTAACTCGCTCTCGAGCTACATGGTTGGCTGCTCCTGAATTAATAATCTACAAAGGATAAGAATCAGCTAACAATATAGAGATGGTAACATAATGCTTAGGAAAAGAATACAGACTCAGATTTACCTTTTTGGGCTCTGTACATTCTCGAGCGAAGTGGTCCTTCTTGCCACAGTTAAAGTAAGACAACTTACTTTTAGGTTTCTTTCTAGTCTTCTTTCCTTCTTTCTTCTTGTTTGGGCCCATCCTTGCAGCGACATTTGCTTCTTTTCCCTTTCCCTTTCTTTTCTTGTACCATTTTTTCTTTTTGGATCCAAATGATCTAGCAAAACCTATAGCTATATAAGCTTGTCCTAAAATCCTCATGGATTTGACTCTCTCCGCCTCCAATTCCACATGACGTGACACATCAGTGAAAATATTTATACTTTCACTATGAGTCAGGTTCTGCTTCATGATTTCCCAAGAATCAGGAAAGGAATGTATAACTGCTTGAACCTGTTATTCATCGGTCAACTCATGTCCTGCAGCTTTAAGATCCTTAATCATGTTCGACATCTCTCTCAAATGTTGAACCATGGAAATATTTGGGAACTTCTTATAGTTGTCAAACTTAATTGTCAGCTATCGAAGCTTGCTCAGACTAACTCCACTATATCTTTCTCTAAGGGCTACCCAGACTGCATGAGCCGATGGATACAACTCATACTAAAAAATTAGGTTATCCACCATTGAGCTAATTAATATGCCCTTAGCAGTGGAGTCTTTTTTCTTCCATACCTTATAGGTATCAAGATCTAGTATGTGCTGCACAATTATACCATCAATATGTTCCACTATGACCTGATGAACAACCTCAAGGACCTCTTGTTTCTCAAGAACATATTGTATCTTGAGGTGTCAGATTTTGTAGTTTTTCCTATTCAATTTCTCACCTTTGTTGAGTTCTTCTATGATATTTTTAGTTGTTATAGTCTATATAAATAAATGAAGTATTTAGTTACTCAGTGTAAAACCTATGTATATAATTTTTGATTGATTGAATGTAAGTCTGAATTGGTTTACAAAATCAAGTGATAATTTTATTTCCACTCATAATTCATACGTTTCAATATGACAGACATTGATCAACTATATTACATACATCCCATTTAATAAACTAATCATTAATTTATCATGATTTTAAACATAAAATGAACTAATCATTTTATTTAATTATCTAATCATGAACTAAAAAAATGAAGTAATCATTTATCATTCAAAAAATTTGTTAACTTATAATATACTTTCAAAAAAAGTTGTTAACATATAACAATTTTTATTCATAATCTAAATAACTCTACTGGACAAAATAGATTATTATTACTCCCACTAGAACAAACACTAGCACAGTAGTAATTATTTCAAGTCCTATCTTCCAAGGCTCCACTAGGATAGACTCAGACTGACCGACTTCAAAATTCTCTCCAATCTCCTTGAGATCCTCCTGATCTTTGTATTAAAGTAGTTCTCATCATAATTCATCATATGTTATTTGCCCTTCATAGTGGCCCCATATGTGATGTGCAACTACCATGAGATTGTTTGGCAGAGATCACACCAAGGCTCAAATCTGATAGTTGTCAGGTATCGAAAACTCTTATTCCTCGAGTCTCCAGAAAAGACCATCGAGCCTTCCTATGTATCCAATGACCCCTTTTGTAGGATTATAAACTATCCCTTGGATAGCTTCCCTCAGTTTGTTTCGCAATATATCACGACGGATCATTGTAGCGATCATTCATGCCATTTGAAATTGAAATTGATCAAGTCAGTGCAAAACCGACAAACCAGTATAAAATTGGCTTAATTCAATTTATAAAGGCATAAACCTTACACAAATAATCAAGAAAATAAATCTTCTTGATTTTAGGAGTTTCCGATCGATGGGTCCAACCGACCAATTGATTCCACCGACAACTTTAAACTTCGAAAGTCAAATTCCGAGTTTGTTTGGGCATCCTCAGTTAATCTTGAATCAACTTTAGCCAAGAAACCAATTTGGCTAGCATCCTAGTTTGAGTTGTTTATACCGAGTTCAAGTTGTTCTAATAACTACTTGGTACTTTGGTTATCAGACTTGTTGACCATCGTCAATGCACCTTAAGCTATGGTCGAGCACCATATGTTCTGGATGAGCACCATATGTGTTGGATGAACACCATATGTGCTGGCCGAGCACCATATGTGATGGTCAAGTATCATATGTGCTAGATGAACACCATATGTGTTGGTCGAGCACCATATGTGCTAGCCGAGCACCACAAACTCTGACCGAGCATCAAATGTGTTGGATGAGCACCATATGTGCAGGATGATCACCATATGTACTGGATGAGCACCATATGGGTTAGCCAAGCACCATATTTTCTGGATGAGCACCATATGTGCTGGTCCAACACCATATGTGCTAGCCGAGCACCATATGTGTTGGATGAGCACCATATGTGTTGGTTGAGCACTATATGTCTTGGCCAATTTCCCACTCGAGAAATGTTGGAGAAAAGCCGAGCATTTCGTACTCCTCTGTCTTGATCACTAAAAATACTCGGGCGACACTTTTCTCACTCGGATAATCACTCGATAAAAATCTAGAATTTAAGATTTCTTTTACTGTTCATCTTCTTCCTCGAGAAGAATCCGTGAACATCAATTTATGCATAACTAGAATGTCATCTTATGAGCATGCATTGTCTGAAGAGCAATCACAATATAAAATACTGAAAAACTTTTCTTGGTTCACAAATCAAATCTCAATAGAGTCGTCGTTGCCCTATTCTCTAGATCTCCTCTTCTTTTATAGCTTGGATGAATACACTTGTAGAGACCTTTTTGTCTCCCTCCATTAACACCTTGGTTGCGCAACGTATACACAACCATCACTTATGTGAAGTGTTTACTACACTTGGCTGCGCAATGTATGCACTATTGTGCAACCATCATTCACTGCACAACGACTGCATACGTTACATGCAGTCGCAGTAATGCTAACACCAACTACTATGAACTTCTCAAGCCAATGAGAAGATAAAAAGGGTTGACCTAAGGGAACAACATCTTTTCCAAGTGCATCCTCAATTGGCATGCATGTGTTGTCAGTCTCCTTCTCCTCAATAATAACCCTATAGTTTAGTAATATACTAGCATTATTCTAATTTGTATATTACAACAAAAGAAATCTCAAGCTACATTCAAGGGGAGCTAGATAAGAAGAGAAATTTTACGACTTGAATTAAGAAGAAAAGGCATGACACACATGTCGTATTAATTTTTTACAATAATCATACACACAACCAATCATATTGGTAAAAGACCATAATCATGCACCATGTTATACATAACATGTATTAATTCTATGACAGCACCCCTGGCGAGGTCCAAGGGGCAGCGCCACTTGTGGCGGTCCAAGGGGCAGCGTCCAAGGGGCAGCACCCCTAGCGACGGTCAAGGGGGGAATGCCCCTTATAGGGGATCGGGGGTGGAGCTCCCGAAAAAAAAAAAAAATTCTTAACTCGTTGAATGAGTCATTGCCTTGTTTCCCTTTAATCATATTGAAAACCTCCATGTTTGATTAGTCGAACGAAACAAGATTATTGTGCTCATATAATCATGAGTATGCTACAATCACTACTGTTTAATCAAATTAAATAACTAATAATGTTTAATCCAATTAAATTGCTTTTGTTTTGTACAGAATTAATCAAAGATGCCCATAAATCATTCAACTAAAATCATAATAAACATGTTTGTCTATATCAAATATAAAATCAAACATTAAAATGATTCAATCAAATTCACAAATAGCTCTAATACTACTATTGGGTTCTTCAAGCAAAATTAAAATAAAATAAAATAAAATATGCAACGGAAAAAGAACCCAGTTAGGATCCATACGATTCGAATTAATCGTTTGTTTAGAGTCTTACTCTTAATGCGTAAACTTTGTAAATCTGGAGAGTTAAGTCGATCTGAGCGTGATCAGTATATTCGAGCCTCTTTGGTATCAACACGAGCGCAATCGTCGTCCGTCTCACGAGCACGCTTGGAGAAAAATTACCCAATATCGTAGTACTAGTTGCTATATATAGGAGAGATAAAAAAATCTTAACTTTTAGAGTTGACATAATTTTACATGATCTTATCAGATAATATTGTATTTATTACTTAATTTTCAAGTCATATATAATATAACATTTTCCTTTATTTTATAAAAAGTGAACATAATTTGTAGTCTTATTCGAAAAATTCATATGCATATTGGATTAATCCATTAATCCAATAAGTTATGATCCAATAAATATTAACCCATTAATCTTGATTTAGATCCAATGTAGGACTTTGATTATAATCCCAACACATTTACCTATTCGGGTTGTAGATTGTCACTCAAATTCTTAATCATTCGGGTTAAAAAGTCAACTCTTCGGAAGAAAGGAAGGAAAATATTTGAGCGTAAAGGGAGTACCATCAATAGCTACTATAAACCTATTTAAATATTTGAAAGGGAGGCGATCAACAAAATATAACTTCTTCGTTGTAGTATCCCTCACTCAAAGTCGAACACTTTATTGTTGTTTATATTATTTCAAATTACCAAGTGCAATAAATTTGTTGCCAAACTTCTTATGGCCACAATAAACACATATCATTCGATAGAAGCATCAATATGAAGCAACCAATTGTGAGAAAAATATCGAAACAAGATCCTAATGCTAGGATTTCAATGTACAAGGTTGAGTACTTGAAAATATTAGATAATCAAATTTTATTATATCATTTTGGCTAGATCAAATTAATTGTTGTTTCCTAATCTGATTTGAGATCAGTGGAAGGGATGATTAAGTAGAGTACTCACGGTTAAATATTTTCAACCAGCTGAGTATGAATTAGATCAGTCTTCAATGCGCCGATATGATTAAGTCAACTTTCTTCTACAGATCTTCGTTAAGTCGGATTGTAATCGGATCTCAGGAGATCGATTGTTTTCTAAGCTTCAAGAGGTCGATCGTCATTTAGGCTTTGGGAGGTCCGACGTCAATGAGACCTTGGGAGATCGATAGTTTGTAGGTCAGCATTTGAGAGGTTGAGCTTCTTTAGGTTGGTCTTCTGAACGTCAAGTACTTCAGACTTAGAGGACTTGAAAATAGATGAGAAAGGAGTTGAGACACCTTTCGGTGTGACCTCCTCCGATGCTCAAGTCAAAAATCAAAGAAAATATGAAGAAAATAGAGGAGAGTGTTCGAAGATTATTTGATTTCTTTTTGCCTTTGCCTCCTTATCATTATATAGAAAGATAAGATCAATGGGTGTAACCGTTGGAGACCAAAGGATACACCTAGCTTTGCGGTATAGAGATACACACCTTCTTGAGGCCGAGTTCCTTTGCCTTAAAGACGCACCTCCTAATGCCAAGTCCTTTTGTTTGCTCGCCGACTTTGACTGGAGTGAATGCAGATGTGACTCAGATTCAATTTAAGCATATCCAAATTCTATTTATTATAACTTCCAATACAATTTACTTATTGACTTAACCTAGTCACGTGACCTTGCTTCCATTGTATCATTTCCCATTTAACTTAAACAAGCTAGAGAGTTTAGGGTAACAGTAAGGTTGCTGTGAGAGGGGAGTCTTGGCGTAACGGTAAAGTTATTGTCTTGTGATCAAGAGGTCACGGTTCAAATCCTAGAAATAATCTCTTACAAAACAATGGATCCTTCTCCGAAACTCTACATGGTGAGAGCTTCGTACACCGAGTTGCTTTTTAAGCTAGAGAGTTCAGTTTGATCTCGAAATGAAATGCTAAGAGTATTTCTCCCACCAAAAGATAGGAAATTAGGGCTCAATATCCGAACATTCATACAATGGAAGAAATTAGGGCTCAAATATCTATTAATAGGCGTGGAAGTCTTTTTACGTGCCAACTTACCTGGACCGTAAACTTATCATCACTGACTTAATTATTAAATAAATTACAATTAAAAGTAATTAACCTCTTCGTAGTTTTTTAAAAAAAATTTTTAGTGTTCAAGTCCGACTAATTTTAAAAGTAGATATTTTTTAAAATTCATTTATCGAATGACTTCGAAGCACAGTTCCAACTTAAATTTAAATTAGATTATATACTCTTATTGAGCATCACGCGGCTTCGAGTCAAGTTTAATTTACCATTTTTTTATATATTTTAAAACGTATATAAATAAATAAATAATGTAAATAGAAATAACTATAGTTTTTTAGTAGTTTTCTTCTTAAAAAATTTATCCTAGTTTTTATTAGTATATATATATTTTAAATGAAATGGGGATTTAATATTTAAAAAAAAAATGCTATAAACATTTTTAATAATAATAAGAAGAAGAAGAAAAATGAGCTCAGATATTATTTGAATAATATGTAATGATCAGATTGTTGTGAAAGATCCTCTTTCACAGATAATTACTTCATCGTTCAATCGGAGAGATTCGACCCGTCGACCAGGGAAGTTAGACAATCGTTCGAAAGTGTCTAACCAACCGTGCGCCGTATCTTTTGTGTGAATGGCGATTTTTTAAAATTTTAGATAGACATATTTTGGCGTCTTTTTAGAGTTTATGGCGCACACCTCATTTCTCTAGTATTTTGCGATTTGGTTCTGATCGATTTTGGATCCATCGACGTTGGAATCAATCCAAATCAGTTTCAAAATGGTTCCGGACCAGTTCCGAAATGGTTCTGGACCACCTTTCTTAAACTTGAGTTTCCAAATTCATCTAACGTATTGGTGATCATATTCTTTTTTTTCTATCGCAAAATAATCTTGTAGAGATGTTAGCATGAGGGGTGTTTGGTAGAGAGAAAAATTTTCATTTTCTGTTTTCATTTTTTGAGAAAATGAGAAAACACGTTTGATTGGTGTTTTCTATCTCTGTTTTCTAGAAAATAAAGGAGTGTTTTCTGGAAAACTGAAAAACTTCAAAAAAATATTTTCTATTTCCATTTTCGTTTTCCAAAAAATAAAAAAGTATTTTCTGAAAAATTGAAAAACACTAAAAAAATCTTTTCCAGAAAACAAAAAATGAAAAATTCTCTCGCGAACCAAACGCTACGAAACCAGATCTAAATTGGAACCAGAATCGGTTCCGAATCGATTCTGAAATGGTTCTGAACCGGTTTTGAATCGGTTCCGAAATCGATTAAAACCGAATCGAATCAAAATCGGAACGGTTCCAGTTCAGTTCTTGAACCGCTTCATCTGAATCTAATATATGGACGGAGTCAATTTTCGACATAAAATTTAAAATCTTCACTCGGACTCATAATTAAGTCATCCGTTGTTTTGACCAATGAGTCAAGAGACATAATCTCTTCGTGATTTATTTTTTTTCATCATCACTGAAGGATTGACGATGAAAAATATTAGAAGTAAACTTTAGGATGCGTTTGGTTCAAATAATCATACATAACCTTGGTTATGTGATTACCAGGGAGTAAAACATAACCTTAGAATATAGTATAACCTTAGATAAAAACCTTGTTTGATTGGAGGTTTTAATATATAACTTAGTTTAACATTTTATTAAATTATCCTTTGTCTTTGCTCAATCAATTCGATGACGACGACAGAAATATTAATGACGACGGCAGCGATCTGCCATCAGCAGTACCCGGCCGACTAGCGGTGGCGGTGACCGACCAACGATCGACCGGCGACAGTGGTGACCGGTCGTCGACGACGACGGTCGACCGACCGAGGGCGACGATGGTGGTCAACCGATCGGCGACGGCAACGACGATCGATCGACCGGCGGCGATAACGATGGGCGACCGATTGGCGACGACGACGACGGCGACTGGCCGGGCGACGGCTGCCGTTGGTCGTCAGTCGACGACGGGCGACGGTGGCGGCGATCGGCCGGCGACGGCGTGGCGGCGATGAGGTCGGGCGACGATGGTGGTGGCGGCGACGACGGCAGCATGGCGACGGGCGACGGAGGCGGCGGTACGACGGCGGCGGCGCGACGGTGGCGGCGGCGGCGACGGGCGGCGAGGCGATGGCGGCCGACGACGAATGGCGGCGGCGGCGGGCGGCGGGCGCATGCACGGCGGCAGCATGGCAGTGGCTCGCGACGGGCGACGGCGGCGGTCGGCGGCGGCCGGCGACGGGCGGAGACGGTGGCTGGCGACGGCGGCGACGGCGGCGACGGCGGCGGCTGGCGACGGGCGGCGACCGACAATCGGCGATGGGCGGCGACCGACGAGCGGCGATGGCGGCGACGGCGGCAGAACGACCGGCGACGGCGGCGGCCGAGACGACGGAGGTCGACGACTGGCGGCGACTAACGACGGATGGCGGCGGCGGGCGGCGACGAGCGGCGATCGACGACGACAAATCGATTGAGTTTTGACAAATTGAGATTTAATATATTGCTAGGGGTAATATTGGAAAAAAGTTTCCTTAACTCCAGGAATCAACAAAAACCTTGGTTCTCCAAGGTTTTTCGATTCCCCCTAAAAAGATTTTTGTTCATAACTAGGTAATGAATAATTACCAGACAATTGTTTATAACCTAAACCAAACAAGGTTTTTGTTGATAACCTAACAAGGTTATCAATAAAAATCCCCAACCAAACGCACCCTAAATGTTAGATCAATTTATTCTAAATATGGTATATGTTGGTAACGATAAGAAAATATTTATATAATAAAATTTGATTCTTTCGTTTCGTTGTACATATATTCGTCATGATAATACTGAGTCATTCGTATAAAATCTAATTATATTTTTTTGGATTTACTTTCACAGTGGATGAAAAATTTTCGTAGGATCTAATTGGTCACTTCCAAAATTAATCGAATGGTAAGATTTGAATAATCAGATTTTTTTTTAAAATATTAATATCGATATTTAATTAATAAATTTTTGTATTTGTTTTGATTTTTAAAATTTGTTCTATTTTTAACTTTTGATTTTTATTATTTCATAACTTTTATTCAAATTATTAAATATTTTAAATTAAAATTTGAATCCTTGGATCAAGGAACACACCGCGTACAATTAGAGTCGCATCCATTTGATTGTTACCGAAAAATACGTTCTCCATCTCCATGAATGCTTGAATTCAATTAATTTCGTAGTCGATTAATTTGTTATACTTAATTAAATCCTTTGGTGATCACATCTTTACTTACTTTATAACTACCATAAATTTATCATCAAAGCTATGGTGCAATAATAGAATGGTCATGTAATTTTTCAGATATTTTCGATTCAATTATGTGTATTTACAAAGATTTTTTTTTTTTAAATAGGATGATAAATTTTAAAATATTAGATTGTTGGGTCATTCGTTGCAAGTACTTTTCGATTTATTTTAATGATCGATGAAAAATTTTCGTAGGATCGAATCGATTATCTCCGGAATTAATTGGACCGAAGATTTGAATATTTGGTGTCAAAATAAAAATAAAAAAAAACTATCCTAAACCTATTCAACTATTTGAAATTGAGGTGAAGAACAAAATATTGTTCCTCACTGAGGCTTTATTGTCACCGTGTAATTTCAAATTATCTAATAGAATCGATCCTAGACAATGGCAATTGGAGTTTTCGTCCTCAGTTTAAAAATTATCTTTCAAAATAATACATATAAAAGAATCTAATTTTGTTGGTAATTTTAACATCTAATTCGAGATTAACTAAGCAAAAATAAAAGAATGAACGAAATACAAAAACTGAAAAAACTTACAGTGATTCCATATGAAACTTCTCGTAGCCAAGGAAGAAGAGCTCTCTGTCTGAGGAACAATCACAATGGAAAGCTCCTACTATTCCATAAGACAAGATCCAAACAACCTTGGTATTCGTATCTCTCCTTTCACACACCGACAATACTCCGCTCAAACAACCTCTCGGCGTCACACTCTGATCTCTCTCTCTCTCTCTTTGGACGCATCACACCCCCTTATAAAGGGGGTGTTACTATACAGTGTCTGCACCGCGTAAGACTTGTGCAACACGCACACGCTGCGAAAGCACGCGTGTGCAAAGACTACACTACCCCGAGCAGTTATATCTCCCACTCATCCAAAGCATATCACATAGACAAAATGGTCACATTGACCAATAAGAGATATTTAGTCACATAGACCAAATAGAGCCGGAGTTATTAGTCCCAAATGACTAATAGAAGTATCCAGTCACATAGACCAAAATCATGCCGGAGATCATAGTCCCAAAAGATTAATAGAATAGAGATCAATAGCCACAAAGATCATTAGAACAACCAATTCATACTTAGAAAAATGGTTTGTGCAACAACAAACACACTAAGCAATCCAATGCTATGAAAGTTGTTATACCTTACATAGCTGCTCAAAGAGCGATCAATACTAAGAAAAGTTGTTACGCCTAACTTAGCCGCTCTACAAATAGTGTATAACCATTCTCTGAATGACACATAGTCACTCACCTGATGACCCATTGTCATCCTCCAAATGACTCCCAGCCATTTACCAGGTGATACTCAACCTTTCTCCTAGTGGTACTTAATCGTTTTCCTGGATATAATATCTTGCTATTTACCCAGATTAAATAATCTCCACTTACATCAATATGAACATCTCTCATCCCTCATAATGACCATCAAGTCAAGAGCATGTTCTATATTCTCAATATTCACAAATATTTCCATACATAACAGAAATGGGTCGACCAATGAATAATTATCGAAGGATGTAAACATATTTAATCTTCCTTTTTAGTGTGAATCCATTCATTTTAATCAGTCGCTTTCCTAGTCATGTTCCATAGACCGAATCATCCATAGTCAATAGGTTTACATGCTAAAGTAGCAAACCCTGATTAAAACTTCAAGCAGACACCTAAATAGTCACAAAGGGCAAATGCTGCGGTTAACATATAATCTCAAAGGGCTCACATAGTAGAGAAGCAGGGATTCATTCTCCTACTACCCTTATTGTCGCCTTAGCACACGTGGTATGAATCACATGCTACGATGTTATTCTCTTTATCAATAAAGAGCGCATGTTTATCTCAACATTGTACAAATTTTGATCCAGACATTCCAAATGTCTAATCCTAAATTCAACATATGAATTCTAATCTGGCTCAAAAACAGGTATAGTAAATGTTGGGAACATTTACTTCGATCACTTTTCTTAAATGATCTTATCTTGATACATATATCAAGACGGCCCCAACTTATAGGTATGTATCTCATACATATAGCTTCCAAAGCTATCCTATAAGCAATAGTCTTACCTCTATTCGTACATAACAAACAAATATGATTGTCCATGTGAGAGGACCAATCACTACCTGTCAACATGCTCACCGAGATCTTATTAGAATGTAATATCACAAACACTGAATAAATTATGGCTTGCATTAAACAATCAAATTACAATATCCGATTGTCATTAAAAAACTATTACATTCTACGAAGTCCTAAAGACTTTACATGCTCATTAAATGACTCTCTAGTCATTGGCTTAGTAAAAGGATCTGCAAGCATAACTCGAGTAGGGATATACTCAAGAATAACCTTCTTCTTAGCAATAATATCCATAATAAAGTTGTACTTTATTGCAATATGCTTGCCCTTGCTGTGATATTTGGGATCCTTGGAAAAAGCTATGATTTGATCACGATGAAGCGATCCTTTGGACTCCCACTGTCCTCAGCAATCTTTAGATGCTTCAGGAACCTTCTTAACCAGACTGCTTCTTGTACAGCCGCCGAACATGTCACATATTCAGCTTCCATGGTTGATAAGGTCACACAGACCTGTTTCTTGCTATTCCAAGAGATGGCGCCACCATTCAACAAGAATGCATAACCTGATGTAGATTTTCTATCATCCAAGTCCCCAGCCCAATCTGCATCTGAATATCCCTTTATGCTCATATCTGATCCTTGATAACAGAGACTATAATCTGTCGTCGCTTTCAGATATCTGAATATCCTTTTCACTGCCTTCCAGTGTCTCAGTCCTGGGTTTGACTGGAAACGGCTGACTAAGTCAACAACATAGCTGATATCGGGACGAGTACACAACATAGTGTACATTAAACTACCAACAACACTGTCATATGGTTTTTTATTCATCTCGGCTATTTCATTTGGAGTTTTGGGACTCATACTCTTGCTCAGAACAGTACCTTTCACAATAGGTGTCTGTTCACTGTTGCAATTAGACATGCTGAAATGTTGTAACATCTTATTTATATAAGACTCTTGAGACAAACCCAAAAGTCTCTTAGATCGATCTCTGATTGTCACGCCCCGAGAGCATGCCGAGCCGAAAATCAAACGGACGACATCTCCCCTATACGTGGCAACATTTCGAGTTAATACAAGGCCCGTAGGCCACAACAATAACAACATATACATAACAACATAACAACATAACGAAAACACACCGGAAACAACACGACCACAATACAATCCCACAGAGTGCATACCGGTATGACTAACACCAGAACATAAAGAAGCCTCGTCAAAACCCGTACCAACATGTGCGTACATCACATAACACACAACACCACGATAAACTCCGAATACATAACCAAAACATACGGAAGACTCAAAACTCGGACTCTCAGAGTTGAGATGAGGTGTCAGCCAGCTGTGCTCCAAGTCCATCACGAAGTCGGCTACCTGTTACCTGGGCGACAAAAAACCTAGGGTCCGCGGGGGTGGTGAGTAAAACTCAGCAGGTAATAAAAAATATGTATATATGTCATATCACATGTATTTCGACAACATAATCTAGAAGTACCACAGGTATATCAGCATAGTATATAAATACAAGCCTATACCGTCTAACTGAATGAACAACATAAAATGCGTATATACTCAAGTCATTACGCTACTCGATCCAACTCAACATATATCCAATATATATATATATATATATATATATATATATATATATATATATATATGTCAAGGTATCTAGTGGTCTGTCCAACACATACCAATATCCGACACAATCGTATAACAAATGCAAGAGACATGCATGAATATGATGTCCACCCAAATGCAGCAAGCATAGTACAAACAAATGCAACATCACAATAATCATATATATATAGACTGTATCCATATATATATTAATCTCAACCATCCATATATATATATATATATATATATATATATATATATATATATATATATATATATATATATAAGATATATAATAACATGCATGGTCATGCTCACACTCACGCTACTACTAGGTGCAGGTGGCCTAGGTGGCACGACATGACAACTGTCCCAACTCACACCAACCACTGCTATAGAGTGACCGAGTGGGCAGTATGATCAAGTAGCATATGAGCGTGAAGAGCTCGCTACACAACGGAGGTCCCTGCTGCTGGCCACTTCGACTAACACTACCAATGAGTGGTCGAGTACCACACACCCAGGACAACTGCACGCAACTCTAACTACCACCGTCTATAGTGGTAGAGTGCGGCACAATAGATGCTCTGCCCTCACACCAATTACTCCTCGGGGAGTGCTCTGGGAGGCAAGATGACTGACAACTCTCTCAACCCCAAGGGAGACTATGTCGTCAGAATGCATGCAAATGACATGTGTATGCTGTCACACGTACAACCATCTACCATGCACTCTGCTCAAAGAAAGAGTCATACTCATCTAATCAATACTCTCTATCCTGTAGAGAGTCGTACTCAACTGATCATAACTCTCTATCCATTAGAGAGTCGTACTCAATTGATCGACGCACTCTCTATCCTGTAGAGAGTCGTACTCGACTAATCGGCAGACTCTCTACCCTGTAGAGAGTCGTAATCGACTGATCATGACTCTCTCTCCAATAGAGAGTCGTGCTCGACTGATCGACGCACTCTCTATCCGATAGAGAGTCGTACTCGAACTGATTATCAAGCTAGGACCACAGGTCCGTAGCGACACACTAAGTACCCTTCACTTGACCATTTACACAATATATGGTCAGTGGTCACCATGCAACCTAAGGGTACTAGAATTAACCCTAGGTTCAAAATATTATCTACTTACAGATGACCTTTTTGCCCAATGTACAATCAGGTTGTCATCCGGACTTTACTATTTACACTTAACTTAAACAAATTCTAAGTTACTTACATCACCTATATGTATAACTCCTAATCATGATAAAATAAATATTATATCAGCAATGGAGTTAATAGCCAACGGTAAAGGATCAAGCATACGATAATAAGAACAGGGTCAAGGTAATATGAGCACCTAACATGCTCATATCAATGACTAAATCTGAATGCAATACATCTACCTGGACCAGGTAGGAAATTACCCACCTGCTTTGTAGACATCAATCGTCTTCATGTCCGCATATTCGCCTCACATCAAAGTCCTGCAAACGAACATATATGATCCAATCATATACCAATTCTAATATTAGGATTAATTCATAATCCTACATCAACTTTATATCCCGATCAACTAGATTGATCTAGTTATTCAATTAACCTAATCATCGCAACATACCCCTTTCCATTTGCTATAAATTATTGAATCAACACAAAATTATCCACAAACATCCAGATTAACTCACCTTGCTCATCCTCAATTGCATAGCTTCTGGATCCACCGTTTAAGTATCAATCTATGGTGATTAGATTGATTCAACCGTAATCCATACTTGTTCATTTGCACCCCTAATCAGTGAAATATACCACAAATATTACCAATTCCATCCTAGCTCTATCTCATTACATAATCACAATCCAAGCATCAGATAAACCAATAAAAAATTTACCCAAGCACGTAGGAATGGATCACAATCTCTGACCACAACTTCTTTTGATACACAATTATGATCTGATCTACAAATCTCCAAATCAACAACATAATCAACACATCAGTTGATCAATTAATTAGTGATATACCTTTACAACATCCAAATCAGGACTTACCTCTCCTAATCAATCCCCATGGCCGAATCACAACCCTAACCACCAGTCTGCCATTGAGCTACAAGGATAACATCCATCCACTTGCAACCACCTTACAATCCTCACCCCAGAGTTGAAGAAAAATCGCCGGCTCTACAACCCTCATATGGATCAACAGAGCACAACAAGAAGATGGAAACGCAGATCCTGCCGATCAGGGCTCGTTGCTGCTTGGATCAACAGAGGGCGGCGCTGTCCGATAATGGCAGCAATCAACTAAAATCCAGTAAAGAATTGCGCCCTAACCTTGCTCCGGCGACGGCGCAGCGAGCTCAGGTGGCGGCGGCAACAGATCTGCGGCAGCGACGAGTAGGGAAGGTTGCCGACCGGGAAGAGGAGAAAGGCTCGCAATTGAGGGAAATCACCCGGTGTTGAGGTCGTCGGAGAGCAGGTCGCGGATGAGAGGGCAGAAGTCGTCGCTGAGCGAAAAAGGGCGAACTGGGCGTGGCCGGCGCGCGGGGAGAAGACGACTATGGACGGCGAGCGCGTGACGCGCAGGGGCAGCAACGAGGCACGACGACGGGACGCGGCGACTGTCGTGGCCGGCGCGCGAGGGAGAAGGCGGCGACACTTGCTGCTGCCGTCGAGATCAGAAGAAACCCCCGTCGCCCGCGGCGACAACGATGGGGGCAGCGCCCGGCATGGCGACGACGACTGTCGTGGCCGGCGCGCGCGAGGGAGAAAGCGGCGGCGAGCGACGCGGCGTGGAGGCGGAGATCACCCGCGGCGAAAAGGCTTGTCGCGATCAGGGAGGAGAAGAGGAAGAAGAGAAGTCGGGGAAAGGAGTCGACGAGAAACGGAAAAGGATCGGCGGAAATAAACGCACCAGTTAATCCCTTTTTAATTCCTCAATATAAACAGGCTTCACAAAAGCCTGTTTGCTTTATCCCCATGAAATGTCCATAAGACCTCCGTTTAAATCCAGAAAAATTTCTAAAAATTCCTGAAAAATTCCACAAGATATTTTATCAATTACCGAGAAATATTTATTTTTTTTTCTCCGGTATTTTACATTCTCCCCCACTTATAAAAATTTGATCCCCAAATTTCGTACTAACATTCAAAAATTTACTTCAAATAGTTTCCGAAATGACCACATACCTTCCTCAAGTGACCAGATGAGACCATCGAGCTCGAATAGTATCTTCCAGCTCCCACATAGCCTCCTTATCGGTATGATGTTGTCATCCAACCTTTATGAGTCGGATGATTTTCGTCCCACTACTGTCGCTTCTTGCGACTCAGGCTCCACCCTGGAATCACCTCGTAAGTCACATTAGATTGAGGTAGAATTCGGAACCTCTTTCAGAACATGATCAACATGTGACACGTATTTCCTCAGTATAAAAACAAGAAATACGTTGTGAGCACCCGCAAGTGTCGGAGGTAAAGCCAACCGATAAGCTACCCCTCCATAATCCACGACACAAGATCTGAATAGATTCTCCAACGTCTAAATGATACACTCAGACTGTTCATTTGTCTGCGGATGAAACGTTGCACTAAGCCGAAGCTCTGTGCCCAGTCTGGTGCAAACTCTACCAAAATCGCGAAGTAAATTGCGAATCTCTATCAGATATAGTACTCAAAAGTACCCCATGCAGTCTGATAATTCCTCGACAGTTCAACTCTGTCGGATGGTCCAACGAGTACGACCCACGAATAGGAAAGAAGTGAGCTGATTTGGTCAGTCGATCCATAATCACTCAAATCGCATCACGTCCCTTACGGGTTCTAGACAATCCCGTAATGCAATCAATCGTGATATGCTCCCACTTCCAATCTGGAATCGAAATTTTCTAGAGCAATCCAGCGAGTTTCTGATGTTCAGCCTTCACCTACTGGCATACTAAACATCGAGCAGCAAAATATACTATAACTCTTTTTATACCATTCCACCAGTATAACATTCAACTCTTGGTACATCTGAGTACCACCAAGGTATATAGCCCATCTCGAATGATGTGCTTTCTGTAGCAACTCTTTCTTAAACACTGCAACTCCGGAACCCACTATCCTTATCAGAGACGGGGAGTTATTTTCTCAAAAGAGAAATCCATCAATCATCCAAGATACACTCCACACACGCTGTAAGTGCATGGAAGACTATAGCAATCAATCCCCTTTGTTGCAATTGTTGCAACTGTTCGCGTTCCAGCAACTCTATAGTAGCAACCGAGTAGCTAGTTGAATTCAATGAGCACTTCTGCTCCATACTTCTATAAATCCAGATAATAACTATTAAAGTCATGTCATGTATATGACAGACTATCTCGTAGTTTCTTAACTGACGTAGGCATAAGATATGCCTCATTCAACTGCATCGGAATCGTTCCGATCCCTGAAATGACGCATCTGCGTACATCATCCTTTTATCCACTCCGGAAGGATTAACTAATACTCGTGTAAAAGTTAACCACCGTCTATGTCTTGTAAATTGGTTTCACCAGCTTTTGACTAAATGATTTCCAACATCACCTTTGTCAAACAAGTCTGTGGTATAGTAATGCTAAGACATTCTATCCACATCTACAGTACTAACCAAACCATACAAGGAAGTCCACCATCTACGGTGGTCGAGTGCGCAACCCCAACTACCACAATCAACAGTGGCCAGGTTACGCAACTCCAACAACCACAAACTGATCCAATCGTGTTCAGGATACACGATTCTCAAATTCATGGACGACTAAATCGTTAATTAGTCTAACAACTTAATCAAAACTCATACAATTCATACCAAGTATGAAATTGTCATCTCTACACACCTGCATCCCCTTTACTCTAAGCTGATGATATATCAATCATCACAACGACTATGATAATTGTATGACACCATGTCACTACAATATCAACACTCCAGTCGTAAACCAACCTTAGAGTATACACAGGTATCTTTAACTGATCTAAATATATCATTTATCCACAATGAAGGATATTCATTTTACAACAACTACTGTATTCATCATCGATAATCGATGCATACTTTCAAAGGTCCTTCTCTCTTTCAACAAAGAGTTCCGGATCTTCTCAAGGAGGAATACTGGGACATATAAATATCCCCTCCAACATCTCCTATAATCACAACTTACGTTCTTCTAGTTTCTATAGTGTTTAATAATACTTATACCAACAAAAATATCATTCGATATGTGATCTTCGATATCAGACTATTTCCGCAATCAGTTCGATCACCTAGTCCACTTGCCTAAGCAACGGCAAGGCTAGGAGTTCATCCGAAATTACATCCGAATGCTCTCGGATTATACGCACATCTGAGAGACATAATCATACTATAATCTCAACAACTTGACCATCCGTAAGGATATGTCTACAGTAAAGATATGTCTATCCAAGTCTAAGGACCTCCCTTGACTTCTTAATCGTTGGTCCGCTTCTCACCTGACGATAGAGATACCATCGACCCACAAGTCGATGTAAAGGACCCTTCTAATCCAAACAAAGAATGTTCTAGACTAAGATACCCGTAAACTACAAGTATCTCTCAATATATTAACTCAGAGGGTAAACTAGAGTAATACCCTGGACGATCAAATATCTGTTGATCCGATCCAAAGGCTCCCCATAGGTCTCTGCCTTTCTCCGAAGAGAACAAGATCAGATCCAACAGTCCGCGACAAAGCGATCACATTTCTGCGACGAATGCCGCGAAGATTTTTCCTAGATCATCTGATCTCATCACTTAATCCTACGAGCTGCAACTATAGAATACTGAATAAATACGACCATCGCCGATACTTCCTCCTCGCACTAATCAAATCACATCCGAGGTAATCGCTGTTGTCATGTCAATCTTCTAAGATGTCTTCGCCGATGTCGCTTCGCGGCGATCTCTCACAAGGGAGTATCAAGGAACTCCAACCACGCCTGAGGTAGTAGGTTGTTGCTGTTGAGATAACCCAATCTTCTGTGATGATCTCTGCTATCGAGATGGTGCATCATCCTCCTGGAACACCATTGGTAGTCTTCAACTGAGTCTTCAAAGTACACCTCCTCTACTGTACTGGTTGCTCACAATAGCAACAGCTGAACTGCCCCTACAGATATCTGACTTCGCATGTCTTCGTGATCCGCACTGCACGCACATAATCACTTCGGAGTCTTTGTTCTGATTTCGCTGATACTCACAAGAACATCCTGATGATCTGCGGTTGGTCTTCTATAATTGAAAAATAGCTCAAAGCCTATAACTCCGATTGTGTTCCTTTTATCCAACAGTCGGAAACTTCTGACTCTATTAAGTTAACCTGCAATATTTGCTTATCGGTCTCCAACTCTTAAACCCTTGTACGGAGTCATTTCTAAACTCCTGTCTCAATCCAACGTCTTCCGACAGGATCGGGTAGACGATCCCAGCATCCTCATCCAACTATAAGCCAATAACTCTAGGCTTAAATCATCCATTCATCTTCTTGAGCTATTAGGTGGTCGTAACCTCTGCAAGTCTCACGACTCTGCACAGTACACTATTACTAACCAATCGCCCTTTCTGGAAGCTCAAGAATTCCTTACAGTGTGTTACTAAAAGTGACACGGGAAAATACACTCTTTCAACATCACTAATCCATGATCAAGTGATATATTATTTCCCGAAGATTATTTTCTGTATTTATCACCAAATACCGGCTTGATCCCGATAATGGTATGCAAACAACTCTTCTTTCTCGGATAACATGAGTTAAGTACTCAAAAGTACTCTCAAAATTATACATCTCAGTACGAACAACTCAGGGATAAAATCCCTATGAAACACCGTACCCTAGCCTTTCGCTATCTGCATCACAAATAGTCTACAAGTCCGTTCATTACCCACAGGTAATGATCTGACTAGCACAGTTAGTGGAAATCTCTAAGACTATAGTCTCTGATTTCCATAATAAATGTGACGACTTGGCCCGTGTTTTCGACTATCGATCGGCTCTCAAAGGTAAATTACCTTCTCGACACAGGTTCAAGACTCACAGACTCAATAGGTCGTTCCCGTGGTCAACTCATACCACGGTTACGTATAATAACTAACACACTACAGGTTATTCCCTATATAAGCATCTAAATGCATAGCCAACATAATCGGGAGTATAAACCCTAAAGGTCACTCCGGTTGGTCACCTCGGTGGACGACCCCTACTACAAGTCTGCACAGGTGTCATAACTCTATTGTATACACCTACTGATCAAGTCTAGATAAATACCTACTAAAACATAAGTTTTTTAGGAATTCTTACCTCATGCTGCTTGGAGCTCAGGTCGCTGTCCATCTCATCTCAGAAAACCAAAACCGAATAAATCGACTCCCGAGAATCCAAGACTCGACACAAAAACAACATTGTATGGTATCGCAGAACTTTGAGCTCTGATACCACTAAAGTTGTCACGCCCCGAGAGCATGCCGAGCCGAAAATCAAACGGACAGCATCTCCCCTGTACGTGGCAACATTTCGAGTTAATACAAGGCCCGTAGGCCACAACAATAACAACATATACATAAGAACATAACAACATAACGAAAACACAGCGGAAACAACACGACCACAATACAATCCCACAGAGTGCATACCGGTATGACTAACACCAGAACATAAAGAAGCCTCGTCAAAATCCGCACCAACATGTGCGTACATCACATAACACACAACACCACGATAAACTCCGAATACATAACCAAAACATACGGAAGACTCAAAACTCGGACTCTCAGAGTTGAGATGAGGTGTCAGCCAGCTGTGCTCCAAGTCCATCACGAAGTCGGCTACCTGTTACCTAGGCGACAGAAAACCCAGGGTCCGTGGGGGTGGTGAGTAAAACTCAGCAGGTAATAGAAAACATGTATATATGTCATATCACATGTATTTCGATAACATAATCTAGAAGTACCACAGGTATATCAGTATAGTATATAAATACAAGCTTATCTAGTCTGAATGAACAACATAAAATGGACATACGATATCCTTGCGCTATATATATATATCCATATATATACATATATATATATATAACGGAAAAGTAGATCAACTCAAAATATACTCTATACGGTCAAGGTATCTAGTGGTACATCAACACATACCAATATCCGACACAATCGTATAACAAATGCAAGAGACATGCATGAATATGATGTCCACCCAAATGCAGCAAGCATAGTACAAACAAATGCAACATCACAATAATCATATATATATGTACTGTATCCATATATATACTAATCTCAACCATCCATATATATATATATATACATGCATATATGTATATATATATGGTAATATGCAAAGCGCCATGCATGGTCATGCCTGCTCACCCCTACTCGCTACCACGACCCCAGTGTGGCCTAGGTGGCACGACATGACAACTGTCCCAACTCACACCAACCACTGCTATAGAGTGGCCGAGTGGGCAGTATGATCAAGTAGCATATGAGCGTGAAGAGCTCGCTACACAATGGGGGTCCCTGTTGCTGGCCACTCCAACTAACACTACCAATGAGTGATCGAGTACCACGCACCCAGGACAACTGCACGCAACTCCAACTACCCCCATCTATAGTGGTAGAGTACGGCACAACAAATGCTCTGCCCTCACACCAGTTACTCCTCAGGGAGTGCTCTGGGAGGCAAGATGACTGACGACTCTCTCAATCCCAAGGGAGACTATGTCGTCAGAATGCATGCAAATGACATGTGTATGTTGTCACACGTACATCCATCTACCACAGACTCTCTGTTCAGCAAAGAGTCATACTCATCTAATCAATACTCTCTATCCTGTAGAGAGTTGTACCCAACAGATCGACGGACTCTCTATCCTGTAGAGAGTCGTACTCAACTGATCATAACTCTCTATCCATTAGAGAGTCGTACTCAACTGATCGACGCACTCTCTATCCTGTAGAGAGTCATACTCGACTAATCGACAGACTCTCTACCCTGTAGAGAGTCATAATCAACTGATCATGACTCTCTCTCCAATAGAGAGTCGTGCTCGACTGATCGACGCACTCTCTATCCGATAGAGAGTCGTACTCGAACTGATTATCAAGCTAGGACCACAGGTCCGTAGCGACACACTAAGTACCCTTCACTTGACCATTTACACAATATATGGTCAGTGGTCACCATGCAACCTAAGGGTACTAGAATTAACCCTAGGTTCAAAACATTATCTACTTACAGATGACCTTTTTGCCCAATGTACAATCAGGTTGTCATCCGGACTTTACTATTTACACTTAACTTAAACAAATTCTAAGTTACTTACATCACCTATATGTATAACTCCTAATCATGATAAAATAAACATTATATCAGCAATGGAGTTAATAGCCAACGGTAAAGGATCAAGCATACGATAATAAGAACAAGGTCAAGGTAATATGAGCACCTAACATGCTCATATCAATGACTAAATCTGAATGCAATACATCTACCCGGACCAGGTAGGAAATTACCCACCTGCTTTGTAGACACCAATCGTCTTCATGTCCGCATATTCGCCTCGCATCAAAGTCCTGCAAACGAACATATATGATCTAATCATATACCAATTCTAATATTAGGATTAATTCATAATCCTACATCAACTTTATATCCCGATCAACTAGATTGATCTAGTTAATCAATTAACCTAATCATCGCAACATACCCCTTTCCATTTGCTTTAAATTATTGAATCAACACAAAATTATCCACAAACATCCAGATTAACTCACCTTGCTCATCCTCAATTGCATAGCTTCTGGATCCACCGTTTAAGTATCAATCTATGGTGATTAGATTGATTCAACCGTAATCCATACTTGTTCATTTGCACCCCTAATCAGTGAAATATACCACAAATATTACCAATTCCATCCTAGCTCTATCTCATTACATAATCACAATCCAAGCATCAGATAAACCAATAAAAAACTTACCCAAGCACGTAGGAATGGATCACAATCTCTGGCCACAACTTCTTTTGATACACAATTATGATCTGATCTACAAATCTCCAAATCAACAACATAATCAACACATCAGTTGATCAATTAATTAGTGATATACCTTTACAACATCCAAATCAAGACTTACCTCTCCTAATCAATCCCCATGGCCGAATCACAACCCTAACCACCAGTCTGCCATTGAGCTACAAGGATAACATCCATCCACTTGCAACCACCTTACAATCCTCACCCCAGAGTTGAAGAAAAATCGTCGGCTCTACAACCCTCATATGGATCAACAGAGCACAACAAGAAGATGGACGTCGGGGCTCGCTTGGATCAACAGAGGCGGCGTTGTCCGATAATGGCGACAATCAACTAAAATCCAAGAAAGAATTGCGCCTAACCTTGCTCGTGACGACGGCGTGAGCTCAGTGGCGGCAGCAGATCTGCGGCGACAGTAGGGAAGGTTGCCGGCCGGAAGAGGAGAAAGGCTCGCAATTGAGGGAAATCACCCGGTGTTGAGGTCGTCGGAGAGCAAGTCGCGGATGAGAGGCGTCGTCGGCCGAGCGAAAAGGGTGGCCGGGCGAATGGCGGCATGCGGGAGAAGACGACTATGGGCCAGCGTGCGCGTGCGCAACGAGGCACGATGGCAGCGGCGCGGCGGCTATCGTGGCGAGGCGAGAAGCGGCACTACTGCTGCGCCGTCGAGATCGAATAAACCCCGTCGCCGCGCGACAACGATGGGGCGCCCGACATGGCGACGGCGACGGCCGTGGCCGTACGCGAGGAGAAAGCGGCGCGGCGTGGAGGCGGAGATCACCCACGGTGAAAAGGCTTGTCGCGATCGGGGAGGAGAAGAGGAAGAAGAGAAGTCGGGGAAAGGAGTCGACGAGAAACGGAAAAGGATCGGCGGAAAATAAATGCATCAGTTAATCCCTTTTTAATTCCTCAATATAAACAGGCTTCACAAAAGCCTGTTTGCTTTATCCCCATGAAATGTCCATAAGACCTCCGTTTAAATCGAGAAAAATTTCTAAAAATTCCTGAAAAATTCCACAAGATATTTTATCAATTATCGAGAAATATTTATTTTTTTTTCTCCGGTATTTTACACTGATGATCTTTACTCCTAAGATGTATTCAGCTTCTCCCATATCTATTGTGTCAAATTGTGATAAAAGTCATTTTTTGACTTCTATCACAAAACCTATGTCATTTCCTGCAATCAGCATATCATCAACATATAATGATAAAATGACATACTTTTCTTTATCCTTTTTCAGGAAAATGCAATGATCCTCATTGATCATTTCGAAACCATAAGGTAAAACCACTTCGTTAAATCTTATGTTCCACTGTCTTGATGCTTGCTTTAGCCCATATATAGATTTGTTTAATCTACATACTTTATCTTCTTGGCCTTCTGCAACGAAACCTTCTGGTTGGACCATATAGATTTCCTCATCAAGCCCACCGTTAAGGAAAACAGTTTTTACATCCATCTGATGTAACTCCAAGTCATAATGTGCCACTAAAGCCAAAATAACTCGAATTGACACAAACTTCACTACGGGAGAAAATGTCTTCTCAAAGTCAATACCCTTCAATTGGGTAAATCCTTTCGCAATCAGACGAGCCTTGTATCAATTAATCGATCCATCAACTTTCCTCTTTATTTTGAGAATCCATTTATTCCCAATAGCCCTTCGGCTAGGAGGAAGATCGACTAACTCCCAAACATGATTCTTAATCATTGACTCCATTTCCTCAACCATTGCAACTTTCCACCTTTCTCCAGCTCTAGAGCCTAGAGCTTCCTTTACTGACTGAGGTTCCTCATCGTCAATAGGGAGTGTAATCATTGCCTCATTCTCAATATCAAACCTCTTCTTAGGTTTGATTTTACAAACACTTTTCCGTAAGTTGGGCTGTTGAGAAGTCACCCCGTGACTAGGCAAAGTACTCCCACTGGGTTGACTTGTTCCAGGTATCCCACTAAACACCTGTCCAGTCGATAACGACTCTTCCTCCTCAAATAGAGGAACTGTCTTATCAACTTCACCTCTAGCTGGGAACTCAATTTCGAGAAAAGTGACATCTCTCGAATCTAATTCAGAGATTGTTCCATCTGATGTTTCACCTATGAAAACATAACCTTTTGAGGTATCAGAATATCTTATAAAGATACACTTCTTACCTCTAGGTCCTAGTTTTCCATACTTATGAGAACTATCGTGAACATATGCAGTCGACCCCCAGGGTCTCAGATTTCCCAAATCTGATTTTCTGTCTGTCCAACGCTCATATGGGGTAGATGGAACTGACTTTGAAGGTACTTTGTTAAGTATTTAGGCTGCAGCTAACAATGCATCTCCCCAATAAGAGATAGGCAAATTAGTCTGTGCCATCATAGACTTAACCATTTCGAGAAGAATTCTATTTCTTCTCTCAGCAACCCCATTTTGCTGTGGAGTTCCAGGGATCGTCAGCTGTCTAATAATCCCTTTATCATTACATATTGTCTTGAACATATCAGACAAATATTCTCTTCCATGGTCAATGCGTAAAGTCTTAACCTTACGTTCCGTTTGATTCTCAACTTCGTTCATATAACGAATAAAGCAATCCAATGCTTTAGATTTGTGAGAAATCAAATACACATGACCGAAACGAGAAAAATCATCAATAAATGTAATGAAATAGGAAGCTTCATGTCTAGCCCTCACATTCATTGAACCACAAATATCCAAATGAATCAATTGCAACGGTGACTCTGCCCTAATAGCCTTACTGAATGGTTTCCTAATTGCTTTTCTAGCAAGACAATGTTCACATACAAACAAGCTAATCTTAGCTCGAGAGCCCAATAAGCCCTCTTTAGCTAACCGATTCATGCGATCTTGTCCTATATGTCCTAACCTAGCATGCCAAATATCATCAGTTATTTCTGCATCACTAGTAAGAGCAATATTTGAAAAGCAATTATCAATCGCACAATTGTCATTTGGTTCCACATCAAGAACCATAAAACCATTCGTTAAAAAACCATAACCGATTGACACTGAGTCAATCTTGAGTTCAACACATCGACTGTAAAAATTTATACAATACCCTAGATCAAGAAGACAAGTAACAGAAACAAGATTCCTCTGAATCTCAGGAGCATACAAGACATCATGTAGAAACAATGTTCTTCTACCCCGAAGGTTAAGTTTGCAAATGTCGACTCCTTTAACTTCGACTCTTGCATTGTTTTCTACATATATCCATTTGTTGCCAGCTGGTACCCGGCGGTACTCCACATATGTAACTCACTCTCGAGCTACATGGTTGGTTGCTCCCGAATCTATAATCCACAAAGGATAAGAATCATCCAACAACACAGAACTAGCAACAAAATGCTCAGAAGACAGACTAGAAGTTACCTTTCTTGGCTCGGTACACTCCCGAGCATAGTGACCCTTCTTGTCACAATTAAAGCAAGTTACCTTGCTTTTAGGTTTCTTTCCTGTCTTCTTGTTCTTCTTCTTCTTGATTGGGCCTGTCCCACCTGCAACAACAGCTTCCTTCTTCTTTCCCTTCCCCTTCTTGAACCATCTCTTTTTCTTGGATCCATATGATCTAGCAGAACTGGCAGCCAAGTAGGCTTGGCCAGAAATCCTCCTGGATTCTACTCTCTCCGCCTCTAGTTCAACATAGCTCGAGACATCAGCGAAAGTCTTAATATTCTCGCTGTGAGTAAGGGTTTGTTTCATGGTCTCCCAAGAATCTGGAAGGGATCGAATGACAGCCTGAACCTGTTGTTCATCTGTCAGCTCATGATCAGTAGTTTTAAGCTCCTGAATCATATTCGACATCTCCCTGAGATGTTGAACCATAGTGACATTCGGGCACTTCTTGTAGCTATCAAACTTGATCGTTAGCTGTCGAAGCTTGCTCAGACTGACTCCGCTGTACTTGTCCTTAAGGGCAACCCAGATAACATGAGCTGAAGAATACGACTCATACTCAAAAACTAGGTCATCTATCATTGAACTAATCAAGATTCCCTTAGTAGTGGAGTCTTTCTTTTTTCATGCCTTGTAGGCATCAATATCTCGTCTGTTTTGTGCAGTGGGACCATCTACAGGTTCTACCATGACCTGATTTACAGCCTCTAGAACTTCTTGTTCCTCAAGTACATACTGTATCTTGAGGTGTCAGATCTTGTAGTTATCCCCATTGAGTTTCTCACCCTTATTGAGTTCAGCTATGATGTTTTTAGTTGTCATAACCTAACATAAATAAACACATTATTTAGTTATTCAGTGTATGATTTTATGTATGTAATCTACAAATTGACTCAATGTAAATTCGATTTGGTTTACAAAATCAAGTAACAATTCCCACTCATCATTTGTATGTTTCAATCGAATCGACTTTGATCAATTACATTACATACATCCCATCTTAACATGATATATTATTAAATGAACATTTCATTTAAATTGTACTCAATATTGTTGGTGCAATCGGCCCAGGTCACGATTGACCAGACTCGAGTTTGACTCGAGTGATGTTTTGATGTTTGACATAGGATGTTTGACAAAGTGATTTGACATTGATGTTGGACATTGATGTCGGTTAATATGTTGGGGAGATTGTTGGAGCAATCGACCCAGGTTATAATTAACCAGACTCGAGTTTGACTCGAGGGAGGTCTTGATGGTTGACTAGGGTTGACCATGTGATTAAGGGAAAGTCCAAGCATGGGTCTTGGCAAGGTAAAGTCCAAGTCATGGGTACTTGGCATGGAAAGTCCAAGTCATGAGTACTTGGCATTTGGGAAAGTCCAAGTCATGGGTACTTGGCATTTGGGAAAGTCCAAGTCTTGAGTACTTGACACAAGGAAAAGTCCAAGCATGGTCTTGGCATGGAAAGTCCAACATGGGTTGGCAAGGGAAAGTCCAAGCTTGAGTCTTGGCATTTGAGAAGTCCAAGGGGATTGATATTGGCGGCGTAAAGTCCAAGCGGAGTCTTGGCGGCATAAGTCCAATGTGCCTTGGCAGTGTAGACACCGTTAGCATGACATAGCCGAGGGAAGCACCTGAAGGCTAGCGCGATGGATGAACAAGTCATGGATGACTTGGAGGGATCCGAGAGGCGTGAGGCTGATGAAGGTGGCTAGAAGGCTTAGGTCTAGGCTAAGGGTGGTCTAGAAAGTATGGGGGCACCATACTTGGGTTAAAACCTCATTTTTGAGGTTGGCAGTCGATTGACATTATGGTCGGTTCGACTGCCATGAGTCGACTTGAGTTCGACTGCCGTTTAAGAGCTGAAATTGCCCACGGCCGATACTACTCATTGGAGTACGATCGTGATCGCAAATAACGCTAAGGGACGATAGTCAATCGCTAGTTCATCGCGAGTCAGAATGCTCCGTGAGCCGATCGGGCGGGGCCGATTACGCTACCGGGATCGCTAAGAGATCCGTTGGATTTTTTCCAGCGTGGATCGAGCCGTTGTCTCACGACAATAGTGGCATCAGTCGACTGGTGACTTATGGCAGTCGACTGATAGGCGAAAATCCAGGTCGCGCAGAAGGATAAAAGGAGCTCGACGGGAGGATTTTTGATGATGGTTTTTTGAGCATCCTTGGGGCGATTTGTTGCTACAAATCAGAGTCTCCAAGTCCATTCTTCAAGCAAGCAATCCAAAGTATTTGTAAAGTGTTTTCCTTACTTGTATTGCATTATATTTCATTGTAATTGCTTGTTGTTTTTATATTATTGTTGTAATCTTTTGTACGAGGTTTCTCCGCCTCCGACTTGTGTCGAGAAGGAGTATTTATGATTAGTGAGTGCGTGTGCATCACTAGAGCTCTTTAGAGCTCGATCCGTGGAGTAGGAACCGTTCGGTTCCGAACCACGTTATATCTTTGTGTTCGTGATTGTATCTTTTCGTTATTGCTTTTATTATTACTATTCCGCTGCGCATAACGAGTTTTATAGAGACAATCATGAACGATTTCCATCAACAAACGGTCACGACGCTATTCACCCCCCCCCTCTAGCGGCTTCAAATATCCTACAAATATGAACAAATCAAAGAGTAAAAATATCATGCATTATGTAGAGTTAACAGCATAAAATGAACATATCATTAAATTAAACTTGTTGTACATTGTCAACACATAACAAAGATAACTCTACTAAGAATGTTACATATAACATTCTTCCTACTCATAACTGAAAAATAAACTAAACAACTAGGTAGATAATCATTACTCCCACTAGGACAAATACTAGTGCAGTAATGATCCAAACATGCCCAATCTTCTTGGGCTAAACTAGGACATCTCCCGCCGAGATGCTCTCAAGATGATGCCAGGATGCAGAATCTTCCGTATGACACCTTTGAAGCGATCCAAAAGGAAAGATTCCATCAGGGTCCTCTTCCGAATCATCCTCTGGATCATCACGATGCACCTCACAGTCCTCGTAGTGAAGCAGCTCAGCGCATAACTGGGTATAAGAGACGCATCCCTCATAGCGCCCCCATATCTGATGCGCAATGTCACTCAGGTGTTGTGGCAATGAGCGAACCAGAGCCCAAATTCTGTAATTCTCGAGATTCGGAAACTCCTGCATCTCGAGTCTCTAGAACAATCTATCAAGCCTCCCGATATGCCACCCGACTCCATGAGCTGAGTCATACTCTATCCCCTGGATAGCCTCTCTCAGCCGATTACGCAACACATCGCGTCTAGTCATAGTAGTAATCATCTGTGTCATCTGAAAAAATTGAAATTAATTAAGTCAGTATAAAACCGACAAACCAGTACATATACCGGCTTAATTCAATTTGTATATAGGCATGGATCTATCAAAATAAATCAAGAATAAATTTCCTTGATTTTATGGAGGACTGTCGACAGACTTACTTAGACCAGTCAATTGGTACTTTTACCAATTGATTATTATCTAAGCTTAGTCGACAAGTACCATGAAGACTCAATTTTGACAGTGAGAGTCCAAACACCACGCAATTTGCTCCGAGTACCCCAGGCACTCAAGCAATATGCATAGTATTTTTTCTCATCGTTCTTTGGCATCAACTCTAGTTCATTTGGTTTATCTCTAAGTTGTTTATATCAAGTCCTAATTGTTCCAAACAATTACTTGATTATTTAGTCATGAGTTGAGTTGACCAAAGTCAACTTTAGCAAGTCAGTCAATGTCAAATCATGCTAATCAACGCCAATCTGGACAAATCCAGTTCGGTCAAGCATGATTAAGTCGAACCAAATTAGAGTTGAGTTAACCAAGTCCAATTTACACTTGGTCGTGCCAGAGCACTTAACACAACACTTGTTTGAGCTAATTGGGCACCTAACTTTCATTGAAATCCAATTAATTGAACCTATGCCCAAACTAATTTGAATCTCAAATTAAAGTCTAAGTCCAATTTATTCAATTAGACCTCTCTAATTGATAACCCAATTAAAAAAAAAAACTGATTCTGAGCCCATTTTCATTCGGCCCAATAAAATTTTGTCCAATTAAAATGCTGATTATGAGCCCAGGCCCAATTTAATTTGGCTCACTTATAAACCGCTGCAGGCGAACGCTCGCAGCGGTAAACCACCGCGCCAGTGGTAAACCGCCGCCAGGCGTAACCGCCTGCCAGCGGTAAACCGCTCGCCAGCGATAACCGCTCGCCAGCGGTAAACCGCTCGCCAGCAGAACCGCCGCCAGGAACCGCTCGCCAGCGGTAAAACCGCCAGCGGTAAACCGCTCGCCAGCGGTAAACCGCTCGCCAGCAAACCGCTCGCCAGCGGTAAACCGCCGCCAGCGGTAAACCGCCGCCAGCGGTAAACCGCCGCGGTAAACCGCCTCGCCAGCGGTAAACCGCCCGCCAGCGGTAAACCGCTCGCCAGCGGTAAACCGCTCGCCAGCGGTAAACCGCTCGCCAGCAGAACCGCCGCCGGCCGTAAAACCGTCCTGCCGAGACTCAAACTGCCCTGGCAAGGCTCAAAACCACCCTGGCGAGGCTCAAACCGCCCTGTCGAGGCTCAAACTGCCCTGATAAGGCTCAAAACCACCCTGGCGAGGCTCAAATAGCCCTGGCAAGGCTCAAAACCACCCTGGCGAGGCTCAAACCGCCCTGCCGAGGCTCAAACTGCCCTGGCAAGGCTCAAAACCACCCTGGCGAGGCTCAAACCACCTTGCCGAGACTCAAACTGTCCTGACAAGGCTCAAAACCGCCCTGCCCATCGTTGAAACCACCCTTCTAGGGTAGTTTCGCCGAGAGCAGTTAGCCCAGAGTGGTTCTCCACTTGACAAACCACTCTGGAATGGCCAGAGTGGTTTGTCGAGAGTGGTTTTTCACTCGACAAATCACTCTGGAATGGCCAGGGTGATTTGTCCAGAGTGGTTTTCCACTCGCTGCAGAAACAGTGATTTCTGCACTATTCATCTTCTTCTTCCTCGCGATTTTCGCGATGAACAACTTGTTTTTTTTTGAGAAAAAATTCTAAACTCTATTAGATGCTTTCCAACAAGGGCTCTGATATCAATGTTGGTAGTTTTAACATCTAATTCGAGATTAACTAAGCAAAAATAAAAGAATGAACGAAATACAAAAACTGGAAAAACTTCCAGTGATTCCATCTGAAACTTCTTGCAATCAAGGAAGAAGAGCTCTCTGTCTGAGGAACAATCACAGTGGAAAGCTCCTACTATTCCACGAGACAAGATCCAAACAGTCTTGGTGTTCGTATCTCTCCTTTCACATACCGACAACACTCCACTCAAACAGCCTCTCGGCTTCACACTCTGATCTCTCTCTCTTTGACACCCCTTATAAAGGGTGTTACTTATATTGCCGCACGGCGTGCGATTTCATCGTGCAGCAGTGCACACGTGTAAACGTGCACTACGCAAAGATCGCCTAGTAGTTACAAATTTTTATTCAAAAATAAATTTATCATGTGTAAAAAGATTCAAAAATTATCTTTCAAAATAACACACGTGTAAAATAATTTAATTTGTATCAAAAAATAAATTTTTCACATGTAAAAGATTCAATTTTTATTGTTTCATTCAGAACCTTTAAATACTATAGATCACCTCTATTATCTAATACAATAAAATTGTTGTCAAACTTCTTATGGTTAGAAGCAACCAATTGTGACAAAAACATCGATAATACTAGGATTTCAATGTACAAGTTAATTTGAATACTCGAAAATCTTAGATAATCTAATTCTATTATATCAATATTGTAGCCAGAACAAATTAATCTTCGTTTTCCATCTAACTTTAACTCAAACAAGCCAGAGAGTTTAATTCGATATCTCGAAACGAAATGTGAAGGGTATTTTTCTCCCACCAAAAGATAGGAAAAATGTATTAACCGAGGACCCATTGATCAATTTGCGCAATTCATTGTTTTCTTTAAAAATAATAAACATACAAAGTGTATATATATATAAGGCATTGTCTTAATTTGCATCTTCTCGATGTGAATAGATTGTAACTTAGATTTTCATGGGAAGCTGTGGTCCAAAAGATCTAAAAATATGCCCTAAATTATTGTATTAATATTGTTTATCACTGCAATAAAAAGGGAAAATAGCGATAAAATTTTATTGCCGCTAAATGAATTTTACGATGAAAATATTTCATCGCTAGAGTCGTCGTAATAAGCTTATTGCTAAGACACATTAGCGATGAATTAATACTTTTTCGACGAAATAAAAAATATCGCAAAAAATAAAAATTTCGTCGCAAAATCTAAAATATCGGAAAGAGAAAAATCAGTGATATTGACAATGAAATATACAAAATTCATCGCTAAATATTAATCGAGTGATGCAATAAAGCAGTCAACTGTCAATTTTTTTTGGCCAACTACATAATCGGAAAAGACTCGACTAGCGACTTAACTGACAATTTAACGATGAAAAAATCTCATTTTGTCACTAAATATCAATCGACCGATGCAAGAAATCACTCAACTGTCTATTTCTTGACCGGCCACAGAATCGGAAGACCCACGACTGGCAACTCGACAGGAGACTCCTTTGTGACGAATATTATAAAATTTGTCGCTAACTTCCTACAATAAGCGGCTGCGTCAACTGACAACTCGATTAATACGCCAAACTCTAGCGATGATATTAGAAATTTCGTCGCTAACCCTCAAAATCCTGATATCGTATATCGACGGTTAGCGACGAAATTGAAAAAAAAAACATCGCTAACCATCAAAATATAGATTTTCAAAATTCATTTAATTTTTATTTGAAATCCGGTAATACAATATCAACCGCACAATTTAACTTAATAATATACAACTCAAATTATAAACTTAACATATACATTTAACAACAACTAACATAACATCTAATTTCACAAATTAATACATCCAATTTAAAGTCCAAAATATTCAATTTCACAAATTCATAGTATCCAAATTCACACACATTCAAGTTCACAATTTCACTAGGTTAAAAAAAAAAGTTCACAAACTCTAAGATGGAGGAGGAGGTGGAGCTGAAGATGACTCATGGATAAATGATTGTAAAGCTTCAGATGCAAACTAATTCAGAATTGCTTCAAACATATCTTGTCTTAATCTCATTGATGTCAACTCATCTTCAGTGCTAGCTAATCGAACTTGAATATTTGCTAGCTCTTCTTTCGCCCCCTTTAATTGTTGATAGGTGGACTGAAGTTGTTCACACAGTGTTGCATTAATTGTTCTAGAAGAGGAGCTGACATTCGAAGAAGTGGATATAATTGGTTTTGATCCACTTTCAAGTCCTCTAATATATCCAAAACGAACACCGAGGACTTGATCACAAACCTGATATGCAATCTGAACTGCATCGATGTCATCTCCGATTTCTTGTGATTGTCTGTGCTCATCTTGCAGTCTCACCATATCACCCTAAGAATAACAAACATATTATTAATATGTTTACAAAGAATTATGCAAATTTAAAAATAACTTTACTAAATTATATCGATTATATCTTACGTATGCAACCTTGACTCTCTCTCCACTCGATCTTTTTAACGAGCTACAATGGATTATATTAAAGATAATAATCCAATCTTTTCTCTGAGACTATAAATGCAACTCACTCCTTATCCCCATACGATTTCCTAAATTTATCTCCTACCGGCTGTAAATGCAACTCACTCTTTATCTCCATATCCTGCAAGTCTAATCTTGCTTTGAGAGTGCATGTCCTTTGACTTTCCATCTATATTTAATAATGTATCAATTAAAGCATCACAAATATTCTTTTCAATATGTATCACATCTAAATTATGTCTCAACTTTAAATCTGACCAATATAGTAACTCAAAAAATATAGACTTCTTTACCCAATTTGTATAATTTGAAGATTGTTATCGTTTTTTACTGAATGTCACTTGGGGTATTGCATCTAATTGCGCTAAAATCTTATATCTATTCATTACTCGTGGTAGTCCTTCTTTTTCAACCTTTCCATTGAAATCTTTATTTCTACGCCATGGGTGTTGAACATTCAAGAATCGACGGTGACATGTGTAACATATTTTACTCCTTAATCCTTGAGATTTGGTTTCATTCAGACATACTGGACATGCCTTATAGCCCTTTGTGCTCTATCCAGAAACGGTTCCATATGTTGGAAAGTCGTGAATGATCCACATCATAGCAGCATGTAATTGAAATACTTGTTCAGTCGATGCATCATATGCTTCCACTCTGTCATCTCATAGCTCCTTCAGTTCGTTTATCATAGGTCGTAGATATACAACTATCTCTTTGCCAGGTGATTTAGGCTCAAGAATTAAAAGAGACATAATCATATATGGTGGCTTCATCATTTTCTATGGTGGCAAATTATAATTCACAAGTATAACATGTTACATACTATAAGCATTTGACATGTTTCCAAATGGATTAAACCCATCAGCAGTAAGCGAATATTTCGTGGATCATCTATAAATATTTTATGTGCATTGACAAATTCTTTCCATGATTCACTATCAGCTGGGTGTCTTAATACACTATTTGTTTCAACTCGTTTTTCTTTATGTCATCTCATCTCTTTAATTAGTCATATGCTTCGAAATAAACAACCGCTTAAGTCTCGATTTCAGAGGAAAATATCGAAGAATTTTTTGAGGATTTTTTTTATCCATCCCTTCGTACTTGTATCTGGGCTCCTTACACATTGGACATGCATCCTTATTCTCGTGCTCATCCCAAAATAATATACAATCATTCTTACAAATATGTATCTTCTCATATGTCAATCCTAACTCTTTTAATAATTTTTTGGCTTCATAATAAGAGTTTGGAATCACATTCAGTTTAGGAAATGCCTCTTGCAATAACTGAAGTAACATGTCAAAAGATTTATTACTCTAGCCATTTAACACCTTCACATGCATTAACTTCACCACAAAATTGAAAATCGAAAAATTAATACAATTGAGATACAGTTCTTTTTATGCTTCTTCTAACATTGAAGTATAACTTCATCTACAATCATTTGTATTTATGTTTACATTGATAACATCTTATTGAGACTCATTGTTGTTTAGATTTTTTGCATTTCGTAAATCATTAAACATGTCTTCAAAATCGTCTTCAAAACCATCTACTTCAATATTAAGATCATTTCCATCTTGATTGACAATATTTATACTACTAGATGATGTAGAATTTTTTCTATAAAAGTTTCAGACTTTATATAATCTATCAATTCCCCACCTATAAAAATGTTCTCACACATAATCTAATTTATATTGAAACAAATTACCACACCGTCGATATAGACAATAAATTTTCGATAAATTCAGATTGATCATGTAATTTTCTATCATATTTATAAACTGATTCAACCCATTTATATATTCAGGATTAATCCGATTCTGAATTGTTATCCAACTTTTATCCATATTTTTAAACCTTGATTAAACATATATAAAATAATTTTTATGTTAATTTTCAATAAAATGAATTTAGCAACTTAAATTTAGTTATCACATACAAAATAATTAAAAAAATTATAATTTAAACCTCATAGAACATAACCTAAAATTTGCATTATAACTCTATATTTATCATCGAATATTATAATTTAAGAATAAAAAAAACTCTAAACTTTTCCTCTAATCGCAAAATAATCCTAAAAGCATCATCTAATTGAAAATGTATCTTCAAATTTATCATCTAAGCAATAAGTTACTACTTGATTACCATGAATAGGTCAAAATCTAAATGATAAAAAAATTCTAAATTCATAATCTAATCCCTAACATAATCCTAATTATATATAATCTACAATAACCTTAAACCTTAACAAAATCCTAAATTCATCATCTGAGTATAACAAAACTATAAATTTATCATCTAATCATAACAACAATATAAAAAAAACTAAATGTATTTTAAAACCTTGAAGAAAGAATTCGACCTAAGTCTTCGCGTCGAAGGATGAGCTTGAGACGGTGCCAAGAAGAAGCCGAAGTTGGAGACCGGAGCTGGAGAAGGAGGTCGGAGGCCGAAGCTAGAGAGGGAGGCCGAAGTCGGACAACGGGAGAGAAGCACCAAGAAGAAGTCGTGCCCGAGCGGAAGCTAGGGCATGGGGTTTGTCAATAGAGCTTGTCGCCGGAGAGTCGTGCGGAGCTTGTCGCCGGAGAGCAGAGAATCGCCAAAAGAGAGGAAGTCACGCAGAAAAAATGGGAGAATCGATTTGGGGGAGGGTTTTTTTTCGTGGATATTAGTGACGAAATATTTTTATTTGTCGCTAATATTTATTATCTTAGCGATGAATTTATAAATTTTCGTCGCTAAAGCAAAAATGTCAGGCCATAGAATCGAGTTCACTCAACTAGCCAATCGACTGAATAGTTTGCGATGAATATTTATTTATTTCGTCACTAAGTATCAGTCGAGTGGGCAATTCGACTGCTATTATTGGCAACGAATTTATAAATTTTCGTCGCTAAAGCAAAAATGTCAGGTCACAGAATCGAGTTCATTCGACTGGCCAATCAACTGAATAGTTTACGACGAATATTTATTTATTTCATCGCTAAGTACTAGTTGAGTGGCCAATTCACTGCTATTATTGCCGACGAATTTATAAATATCGTCGCTAAATATTATATATTAGCGACAAAATTTGAATTTCATCGCTAATACTCATTTAGAATATAGTCTAGCGACGAATATTTTTATTTCGTCACTAATATATTTTATATTTGTGACGAAAAAGAATATTTCGTCGCAAATGTAATATTGTTTACAACGATCAAGTTATTCGCTGTTAATTCCTAGTTTTAGCAACGAATTAATAATTCGTCGCTAATATTTCGTCGTTATTTTTCAATTTTCTTGTAGTGTTATCATGCGATGAGATTCTCGCTATATTTGCTTTTTTTCGCTCTCTCGTAACTCAATGTTGTTTTTAGATCTATAAATTATTACCATCGAGTCAGAAAGTTGGTTGAATGAGTTTGAAAAGACCGTCGAGCATCGAGTGTGAGTCGAGAAGCGATCAAGCATCGAGAATGCACCGAGTCGAGTATCGAATATCAAAAAGGTACTGAATCAGAAAGTGATTGAGTACCGAGAAAGCAAGTGCTCGGAAAGTAGCCAAGAGGAGAGGTTATCGAGAAAACAAACTACTCAGGAAGCAATGAGTCGAGAGACAAAGCATGTCGATCACAGAGCGATGGGTCAGGGAGAAGACCGAGCTCCGAGAAGATCGAGTGACAAGTCAAGGAGCAAACCGAGAGGTGCTCAAGAATTAGACTATTCAGACAGTCGAGCGAGATATATACCATGGTCTTCGCTAAATACTGGCAGTCGCATATGAGTGCTATCATTGAAGTTGTGTCGCTCCGATCCTTTTATAGAAGTATTTCATTTGTTGACCGAATAAAAGTCATTTTGTAAACTTCCAATGCGGGACTAAAGTCGCGTACATAATGAAGTCTCTTTCATCTCTTCCACAACTTTTTCATTCATACTTTTTTCTAACAGTTTCTTCCGATGGATAAATCTATATGTAGTATTGATATACACCCACAATTGTCTCCACGGACAAAGTTAGATGGCCAACACAACGTAGATTTGCACTGGATGAATAAGGATCAATTTTTGTTGCTAGATGGAAAATACTAGTAAGGGCACTTCGCCCTCTATTACGCCATATACCAGTACGATCAAAGATCGATTATAATTTATCTTTCTTCGTATTGTTGTGGGATTGATCATTAAAAGTGTTTAAGATGAACATTATCATCTTTTTCCACCTAATATACACTTTACAATTAATCATAACAAGTTTCAAAATCTTTAATTTTTTGTCGATAAAATGTGTATGATTTATCGTAAGCTAACAATTTAATACTAAAATATCAATCGTGTCAAAATTACAAGCAACTCGACTCAAAAATAGATTAAGATCAAAATTACTATTTATTATTACTTAATTTAAAATTTAAAGGGAAATATTAAAAATAACACTAATATTTACTATTTATTAAGATTCTCTTAGATGTAAATAGTGTTCAAATGCCTTCTGAAAAATTTTCTTTTTATTATCAAAATTCATATTTTAAAATTTTAATTTATTATTTAAAATATTTATTCGTCAACAAAGATAAATTGTCTTTAAGAGAATTTTGATATTAATTTAAAAAACATCCAACTTAAAAGTGTGTCACCTTATTTTTCGTAATTAAATTGGCATATTAATGCATCTATAATATGAAATTAACTCATAATTAAGTATAAATTTAACGTCTTAATTAAAACTGTCAACGGGATCGAATTAATTATCTCAACTAATTAGTTGAAAAACCAAAGGTCGGTCCAATTAATGAATAAAATCTTTTATATTGAACTATTGAAGAAAAATCATTGCGAAAACATTTGTTTAAGGGAGATGGATTGGATTAATTAAAATAATGTAGAATTTTGTTTGACTTTAATTCTTTTTTTTTTAATTTCTAAAAATTTGATGAAATCATCCGCCTCAATATATTAATATGAGGAAATTACGAAGCACAAGTTAGATAAGAGTTTCATCATTGGAAAAGGATCTCGTTGATCATCTTACAAGTTGGTCCTTTTAACTTTGGAGGAGTAATAAATGTTATATCTAATAGTTGAGTGATGAAAAAAAAAAAAGAATTGAAAATTATATAAAAAATTGCCGTTATTTTCTCGTTTTATATTAAAACTAGAATCTGTCAATCAAATGATATTGATTAAATTGTACTCTTGTAAGAATAATAGTCAAATTTAATCATTGTGAGATTATTAATGAAAATACAATCACAGTAAAAAAATCATATGTTTATAAAATAAAAAATATATTTTCATTAATACAAGACATTTAAGATAAAATTCAAAAATAAATTCATAAAAATTTAGACCTAAAATGTATAATATTATATTATTATAGAGATATATGAATTTTATTGGATTTAACAAGGGATATCAAAGCCAATAGTTTGAATCAAACTATGAGTCTCGAACGAATGAGTGGGAGTGAGATTCTTATATTCGGATCAAGAGAATCAAACACTAGATGGAAAGTTCAGTTAGATTAAAAAAAATCGGACAATTGACAGGAATACATGATAGATTGAGAATTAGATATTAAACAGAGGAAGTTCTTCGAGAACGGATGAGTTTGCAAGGGTGATCAATATGGTCATTCGTTCGAGGATAGATTATTGGGATTGTTGTAGTACAACTAAAGTCTCATATTAACAAGACATGGAAAAATTTATCAACTTATAAAATGGGGGAAAATATATATATATATATATATATTAGTATGAAACATTTTAAGTAAAATTTAAAAATAAATTTATGAAAATTTAAATTCAAAGTGGAAAATATCATATAAGAAATTCTCAATCGTTCCTTACGATAAACTCTGAATTGAGTTCTAAATTCAAATCATTCTTACTTTGACACAAGAAGCTTAGGGGGCGTTTGGTTATCCCACTTTCCCCGTTTTCTTGTTTTCGTTTTCCAGAAAACACAAGAATCTGTTTGGTTATTCCATTTTTGTTTTCGTTTTCTTGAAAATATATTTCCATTCTCTGAAAAATTAGAAAACGATTTTTAATCGTTTTCTGAAAACGAAAAATGCGCTCCTGTGCCCTAAAAACGCTCGATTCTCATCCGCTGCATCCCTTTCTCCCGAATCATTTTCTCCGTGCATTCTTCTCCTTCTCATCGTCGCGTGCTCCTCCTTTCCACCGTCGCGCGCTCTTCTACTTCTCACCGTGCATTCTCCTGCCGTTCTCTGCCCCCTCTTCCCCGCGTCCTTCTCATCGCCGTTCTTCTCCTTCTCATCCCGCGTGTCACCTCGCCGCCTTCTTCCTCGCCACTGCAAGCACACAGTCGGCAGGTCAGTCCCTTGCACCGGCCGCCTTGTCGCCTCTTTCCTCGCCACTGCAAGCACTCCAGCCTCACCGTCGACAGATCAATCCTTTGCGTCGGCAGACTGCCTCTTGTGTGCCACACAACTTGAATAGGGTAAACATTTTTCAATGATTTGAACACAACTAGGTTTATGAATTTGCCCTTTTTCAAGCACTCTCGTCCCTAGAAGCCAGAGTCCAAAATCAGATAGAGTGAAAATAGAGTTTTGAGTTAGAGTGAAAGAACGAAAATTGGCTTGTTACCTCTCTATATTTTCCATATGTTAATTTTTGGTGCCACACCAGTAAGCTGGAAGAGGATTTGCAGAAGTTACACCTCTTTTACAGATGATGTCTTTCATACTTGTTATACCTTCTTAAACATCATCGTGCAATCATTTTTGAACTTTGACCAACATATTAGATCTTAGATCCATAGCATTGCTTTTAGTTCCTTAAACAAAAATCTTACAATATATTGAAAATTGAAAGCTATGAGCGATGACCGTTGTTTGATGTATTGGAGAAATCAAATTCCTTTCCTCCTTTATCTTCTGGAAATCCTTATTTTGGTTTTCACCTAACAATTGCTCCTATGGTTGCCTATTACTCCCATGCTTATACGAATGTTTCTTCTTTTAATGTTGATTATCTTCAAATGAATGTTTCTTCTTTTAATATTGATTGTCTTTGCAAATCACTCTTGATTTTGTAGTGCAGCTACATAAAAAGCTTGATGGAAGAAGCTGGCCTATCTGTCCATGAAGATCTTGTGGGAAACATATTTGGCAGATGGTACGTCGATAAGCTTCCCGTTACTAACATATTTGTGCTCAAGTTTTTGAACTTAAAAGTTTAAGGATTTATTTTTGTGAAATCAAATTGCTATTCTTTGAGTTATTTTACTCATTTCTGGTGGAGAAACTTGTACAATTCTTCATATTTTGATTAGCTTGCTAATCGTGTAGTATCTGTCAATGCCCTAATTTTACTGTAGGTGATATTTCAAAGGATTGAATTCTCATTCTGAATATTTTGGACAATTAATACTGCTTGTGAGGAATCAATTTTGTAATATGAACTAATTTTCCAAAATATTGTTCCATGGAGTAAGTTCTTTTTCATGTGAATAACAAAGTGGAGAAATATTGCAAAAGTGAAAAATGCTACCTCTAATTTTTTTATATGCAGGCCAGCTCAAATAGTCCTTCGACTATTTGGAAACAACCTTCTTATGGTAGCTCAGGTAGTTTCTTTGATATAGTCATGCATGGTGTGGATAATCTACCAGGTACCAAACTTTTGGTGATCTTTTCTTGTAAAGCTTATCAGTGACTACCTCAAAAAATATTTCTCTATTAGACGCTATCTGATTCATTATGTTGTATAAGTTCTTCAGCTGAACAATGCAGCAGGTGGCACCCAAGTGGAGAAATAGTGGAACGGGCAAAATGCAACCTCTGGAGCTCTCGAAGATGCAGGTTTGATTGTTTTTGTAATTTGTTTTGTTTAATGTACTCGCTTCATGGAGACTATCAAATCGATACTTGTTTTGCCTAATAATGTAGCAGGTTCAGGTTCTTGTTCTTGTTCTTTTTTGCTTCATGTACTCGCTTCATGGATTAAAATTCTTACATTCATTCTCATGCAGTGAGTTACATTCTACTGCTCGCCTCGCCTCGCCTCGCCTCGCCACACTGGTTAATTTGCTCCTACTTTCCTTACTGATGCAAAGTTTTCTCCTATTTTCCTTGTGTTTTCATGAACCACTTGAGTAAACACAATTTATATATCAGGTAGGATAACTGATATATAAATAGGTGATGATGAAACTAATAATTTAAATAGGTGCATTGTATTTTGAACCATTCATGCAAAGATGTTTCTAGATTGTATTATAGATATAGTTTGCTACAAGTCGTTTGAGATCATTGATAATATAATTCTTACAATCTTCATGCCCTCTCTTACCATCTACATCTTTTCAGGTTGGTATGTCTATCGATCCAAAGCTTCTTCTTGCAAATTTTCCAGTTATTATAGGGATGTTGGGTCTTTTGATTGCTGGAAAAACTCTAATGGTAACACTATTGGGTAGATTATTTGGTATTTCAACTATAGCAGCTATAAAAGTTGGTCTTTTACTTGCTCTTGGTAGAGAATTTGCGTTTGTTGGTTTTGCCGAAGCTGTAAACCAGGTAATTTATTGACAGTTTCCTGTTCCATTATTTTTTCAATAGATTTACTGACTTATTTTAGTCTCACCGTGCATGCTTATGATGTCAGGAGTCTGTTGCCTGTTGAAAATATGAGGAAAACACTTTGTTGATGGATACCCTTTTGTGGCCAAGTGTATCTTGAATTTCCACAAAGCATATGTTCTGCGGTTACTCTGAAACCATGAGTGGATGTTAACATTTTACATTTTGGTATGTATCTGCTATTAGAAGATTGATTGTATACAATGTCACTCTTACATTTCTATTTTTTAACCTAATCTAATGTGAGAGATTTAAAATATGTGTATTTTGTAATAGAAGTGTTGAATAATTTTTTAATGATTTTTTTTGTTGATAAATAAAAAATTATCGTTGAATAATTTTTTTTTTATTCTCATGGATGGATTTGTAAGTGTTGAATGTACTTGGTTTGTGATATCGAATGTATTGTAAATGTTGATTATATAATTTATAATTTATAATTTATAATGTATCGTTCCATTTACGTTAAATTTAAATTACGATATAAATTAGATTTAAATTACAAAATTAAAAGTAGGTGGAAAAATTTTTAAAATCAATTTAGTTATGAAATTTTGATTCTGTCACTATTTCTGTCACAAAATTAGCCATGATACTTTATTTCCCTTTGCAAAGTTATAGACTTTTTTTTATATATTATTTTTTTTTATTTTTTTTTCTCGTCTCTTAACGAATAACTATTGTATATTATTTTTTTTATCATATAAACTTAAAAAATAAAAATTAGACCAGAAACAGAAAATTTATACCAAACATATTTTCTAATTTCCTTTTCTAGAAAATGAAAATACAATATATCATACCAAACACATTTTCTGTTTTCTAAGAAAACACAAAAACAGAAAATGAAAATGAAAATTAGAAAATGGAAAATTTTCCACGAACCAAACGCCCCCTTAATTCTTTAAGACCATCTTTTCTCTCTTTATTGAGATGATAAGAAGCTATTTGTTTTTTTTTTATTTACAAGTGGTATCCAAGCTTTGCCCGACTAATCCACTTGGTGAACCGCCTCTGTCCCACGGCCTCCGATGTCACGCCCCGAGAGTATGTCGTGCCGAAAAGCAAACAGACGGCATCTCCCCTGTACGTGACAACATATCGGGTTAATACAAGGCCCGTAGACCCACAACAACAATATGATATAAAGATATCAACATACCAATTATACTAAACACAGCGGAAACAATACAAACAGATAACCAAGATACAAAGACCAACTGTGCACCCTGGAGTGACTTGACTCGACAAGAATCATAACAGAAATCAAATCGAAGACCAAATATATACAACACATCCGTATATCGCAATTACGGAACAATACAGGGTAAAATCCCCAAAACAACAAATACACAAGAATTCAATAATATGGAATACATATCCATCCGTTCGGTGTGAGGTGGGATCAGCTGGCGGAGATCCGAACGTCCAAGGAATCTTCTACATGTTATCTGGGCGATAGGAAACCCAGGGTCCAGGGGTGGTGAGTATAAACTCAGGGGTAATATATAGAAAGTGCATGAACAACATATAAGGATAGATCTACAAGTATACACGTGAAGATCTACAGGAATACAACATGAGTCCAATAGACATACAGTCCTATCCAACTCCAGTAACAAGTAACTACAGTAAAGTCATACTCAATGTATATACTAAACTGATTAACTGAACATGAAGTAATATACCGACATACCTGACGGTTTGCAACACCATAAGCTATATCATCCTGAACAGATATACAATAATATAACTCATATGACGCACAAAGGTCAATCCCATACCTGACCAATACTCAGACATATGAATAGTATATAATCACATGTAATAACATCCCGGTCCATACCACACTATGACATGACGCTAATCAAATGCATACAACAGTCTGGATCAACACATATATCATGCTCAACACATAACAGTATATAAAATGCAAATGACATGTATCATGATGAACAAACATATGCAGCAAACAAATGCAGCATCTCACAGGCATATGTAAAACATATATCGAATACATGCATACATATATATATCAGCAATGCATATGCATGGTCACGCCTGCGCACCCAACTCGCTACCACGACCCCAGTGTGGCCTAGGTGGCACAACATGATAATTATCCCGACTCCAGCCGCCACCACTCTCGAGTGACCGAGTTGGGTAGTATGAAACAGTAGCTAGCCCGCCATAGAGCTATATGCTACCCACACGGGGGGTCCCTGCTGCTAGCCGCTCCGTCCCTACCCATGAGTAGACGAGCACCGCACCCAGGACAACTGCACATCACACGACCACCGTCTATAGTGGGTGAGTGCGCTAACTACCACTCCGCACAGTGGCCAAGTGCGCATCTCCAGCTACCACCATCCATAGTGGTCGAGAATGGCACGCACAAAATGCTCTGCCCTCAACCCTGCTATCACTACCCCAAGTGGCCGGGGAGGCAGGATGACTGACGACCCGTCTCAACCACAAGGGAGACTCAGTCTACAACATGCATGCAATGTAATGATGCATAGCTCCATACATGTATCCTCGCCACACTCCCTATCCCACGGGGAGTCCTGGTCAACCAAAAGTCAACTATGCAAGGACTACAATCCACAAGACTCTCTCTATCGCACAAAGAGTCATACACATCTGACAATCAACCACGCTAAGTGCCATGCCCCGCCCTTTCCTAGGGTCCGCAGGGGCGGCGCGTGACGCAATCATACATACATACGTCGTACTACTTGCAGCGGAAGACTATACATATCGTACTTCTTACAGCGGAAGACTGTAGACATATTTTTTTTTCTTTCTTTAAACATAACATGCATCGTCATTTCATAGATACTTCTTCTTAACATAGAGCATGCATCATTATTTCATAAGTACTTGGTGCTTAATTCAAAACCATAAACATCATCATCATAAGGAAACATATATAAGGACATAACGGATCTCCTCCACCATGCCACTACCACACACACTTGGCCTCTCCTGCTGCTCCCTTTAGTTTATCCATCCCTTACCCTTATCTGCAGTACAAGGGAAAATAAACTATAAGCACATAGGCTTAGTAAGATCCTGTCATACTCACAAAAACCATACATCGACATTAAGCATGACATGTAACATTCATAACATATAAGCAACATAACATGTAACATATATGACGTAAGCAAACATAACATGTAGCATAAGTAACCTAAGCATACATAACATGTAACATATATAACATAGCAACATATCATGTACATATATGACATAATCAAACATAACATGCAACATATATATCATAGAAACATATCATGTACATATATGACATAATCAAACATAACATGCAACATATATATCATAGCAACATATCATGTACATATATGACATAATCAAACATAACATGCAACATATATAACATAGCAACATATCATGTACATATATGACATAATCAAACATAACATGCAACATATATATCATAGCAACATATCATGTACATATATGGCATAATCAAACATAACATGCAACATATATAACATAGCAACATAGCATGTAAACATAACAATCATAACATGTGAACATAACAATCATATCATGTAAACATATGCAGGATGATCTTTGAAAACATATATTATAGGTACGTAAATATAAATCTCAACATATTGGGCCCGATATTGTACCACATCATCATCATCATAGCGCGCATCCCTAAATAGACCCGAGGTAGCAAGTCTCGAACCTACTAGGTTACTAGGCTCGATCTTAGTCCGTCGACCTAGGGGCCATCGTCATAGCGTAGAAGCCCATCCTAGGCCCGATCTTAGTCCATCGACCTAGGGCATCTGGGAGCCCATCCCGTACTAGGCCCGATCTTAGTCCGTCGACCTAGGGGCAATCATACATAGAAGCCCATTCTAGGCCCGATCTTAGTCCGTCGGCCTAGGGCATCTTAGGAGTCCATCCCTTTGGACCTTGTTAGGGTCCTGGTACAAGCCATGCAGAAGGTAAAATACTTATATGCTTTTTATCATAACATATCTTATTTCATTTCGCAAACATATCATACTTCATTTCATAACATATCATATTTCACTTCATGAACATATCATATTTCATTTCATAAACATATCATACTTCATTTCATAACATATCATATTTCACTTCATGAACATATCATATTTCATTTCATGAACATATCATACTTCATTTCATAACATATCATATTTCACTTCATGAACATATCATATTTCATTTCATAAACATATCATACTTCATTTCATAACATATCATATTTCACTTCATGAACATATCATATTTCATTTCATAACATACCATACTTCATTTCATAACATATCATATTTCACTTCATGAATATATCATATTTCATTTCATAATATATCTCAGATATCACACACATATAGGGCATGACATAAGGCATAAACATCAAGAGCAAGTAAGTACTAACCTAGAGCATGTTATCTTCATCTAGCATCATTTAACATCACAAGTTAATATGAACTCACCTAAGCATAAACACATGTTAACCTAACCTAGAGCATGTTATCTTCATCTAGCATCTTAACATCATCATATACATACAAAATATGGTATAGAATTTCATTGAAACATCAAAAGCAAAGGTTGGCCGAATGGTTCATGGAGGCTTTTAGGGTTAAACTTTTAACCTAATCCATCTAACATCCTAACATCATCATATGCATACAAAATATGGTATAGAACTTCATTGAAACATCAAAAGCAAGGGTTGGCCGAATGGTTCATGGAGGCTTTTAGGGTTAAACTTTTAACCTAATCCATTTAACATCCTAACATCATCATATGCATACAAAATATGGTATAGAACTTCATTGAAACATCAAAAGAAAAGGTTGGCCGAATGGTTCATGGAGGCTTTTAGGGTTAAACTTTTAACCTAATCCATCTAACATCCTAACATAATCATATGCATACAAAATATGGTATAGAACTTCATTGAAACATCAAAAGCAAAGGTTGGCCGGATGGTTCATGGAGGCTTTTAGGGTTAAACTTTTAACCTAATCCATTTAACATCCTAACATCATCATATGCATACAAAATATGGTATAGAACTTCATTGAAACATCAAAAGCAAAGGTTGGCCGAATGGTTCATGGAGGCTTTTAGGGTTAAACTTTTAACCTAATCCATTTAACATCCTAACATCATCATATGCATACAAAATATGGTATAGAACTTCATTGAAACATCAAAAGCAAAGGTTGGTCGAATGGTTCATGGAGGGTTTGATACAAAACTTCAATCGGAAAGCTACTTGTATGCAGGTGAGGGGATACTTACATCCTTCGCTTTGCTTTTTGGTTGGAAGATGACCTAAGGGAAACAACCTAGCCTTTCTTCTTGCTTGGATGACCTTCGGACAAGGGATGAGAAGGGGGAGGAGAAGTGGATCTCGGTGAGGAAGAGGATGAGAGGAGAGAAACTCAACTTGATAACTCATGTCTCCTCATTCCCCCCTATTTATTCATTTGAAGAGTCCCTTAGTCTCCCTTACCCCTAACTATAATTTCCCATATTCCTCTAATAATACAATCTTGTTGGGCTTCTAGTTAGTGGATGCATCTATAGGGCTTGGCTATCTCTAGAGGTTTGGGGTTCAATTCCTAGGCCTTGCATCCTTTTTGGCTTATTTTCTTTTATTTTTTTGAAAGAGCCCACATAAAGCCCATTATCATCAAGCCAAAAATTCTTGTAAAATTGCTAGAAATTTTACGGGTGTTACAATCCTTCATACCTTTTAAAAGTTTCATCCTCGAAACTTAGAACAATTCTGGGTACTTCTGCTTCATGTCCTCCTCGCGTTCCCAGGTAGCTTCTTCGTACCGTTGATTCTGCCACAGGACCTTTACTAAGGGCACCTCTTTATTCCTTAGTCTCTTGACTTCTCGGTCTAGTATCTGGATAGACCGACTTTCATAACTCAGGTCCTCTTGAACTTGTATTGTTTGTGGCTCGATCACTTGGTCCGCACTGGAAATGTATTTCTTGAGCAAAGAGACATGGAACACGTTGTGAATAGACGACATCTCTTGAGGCAGCTCCAGCTTGTAAGCTACCTTGCCAACCCTTTGCAATATCGGATACGGTCCCACATAGCGCAGACTCAGCTTACCCTTCCTTCCGAATCTCATCACTCCCTTCATAGGGGCCACCTTGAGGAATACCAGGTCCCCGAGAATTCTAACGGTCTACGCCGCATATCCGCATAGCTCTTTTGTCGGCTCTGAGCAGTTTCAATTCTCTGACGGATGTTCTGTATAGCTCGGGTGGTGTCGTCGATGAAGTCCGTCTGGAGTCCCATCCCCTTCTTTTCACCACCCTCGTACCAGCATATGGGAGATCTACATTTCCTCCCGTATAGAGCCTCGTAGGGTGCCATTCCGATAGTAGCTTGGTAGCTATTGTTGCGGTAGTCGCGAACATAAGTATCGGCACCAGCTACCTTTGAAATCCAGGGCGCAAGCTCGTAACATATCCTCCAGTACTTGATTTACTCTTTCGGTCTGTCCGTCCGTCTGAGGATGGAAGACAGTACTGAACAATAGCTTCGTGCCTAGGGCCTTCTGAACACATTCCTAGAAATGGGAAATAAAGCGACCATCTCTGTCAGAAATGATGGTCTTAGGAATTCCATGTAGTCTGATAATTTCCCTAGCATATAACTGAGCCAGTTGCTCTGTCGAATAGGTCATCTTGATTGCTAAGAAGTGGGCGGACTTCGTCAATCTGTCCACAATTACCCATATAGCATCATAACCGTTTGTCGTCTTGGGCAATCCTGAGATGAAATCCATAGAAATGTCTTCCCATTTCCATTCTGGAATATGGATCGGCTGCAGTGTTCCTCCAGGTCTCTGGTGTTCTGCTTTAACCCTCTGGCAGGTCAGGCGGTGCATCGAGCCATATCTTTTCATTCGAACCACGAATTTTCTTTTGGTCTTGGTACATCTTGGTGGTTCCAGGATGTATCGCATAACGAGTTCCGTGAGCTTCCTCAAATATCTTCTTCCGTAATTCTGGATCGTCGGGAATACACAAGCGATCCCTGAGGTAGAGTACTCCACTATCAGAGATACGAAACTCGTCGTCCTTTCCTTCTAGGACCTCTTGCTTGATCCTCTGAATGCTTGGGTCACGGGCTTGCTTTTCCAATATATAATCGAATAGCGTCGGTGCTATCGTCATGGTCGAGAGCTGTCCGGAAATGATTTCAACCCCGTAACGCATAATCTCCTTTTCTAAGGGCCGAGATAACACTGATAGAGACATCAAGGTGGCGCAGGACTTCCTGCTGAGTGCATCAGCCACCTTGTTTGCTTTCCCCGGATGGTAGAAGATCTCGCAGTCATAATCCTTGACGAGCTCGAGCCATTTGCGTTGTCTCATGTTTAGGTCCTTCTGTGCAAAGAAATATTTCAGACTCTGGTAGTCTGTATAAATCCTACACTGAGCTCCATATAGATAATGCCTCCATGTTTTGAGAGCAAAGACCACGACCGCTAGCTCTAAATCGTGGGTGGGATAATTCCTTTCATGTTCTTTGAGTTGCCTAGAGGCGTAGGCAATGACCTTGCCATTCTGCATGAGTACAACTCCGAGTCCCAACTTGGAAGCGTCACTGTACATGTCGAAGCCTTATCTTGTCCGAAGAGCAAGGATTGAGCCGGTCGACCTCCTTTTCAATTCTGTGAAACTCCTCTCGCAGACGTCCGTCCACTCATATTTCTTGTTCTTTCTGGTGAGGACTGTCATAGGGGCTGCAATCCTGGAGAAGTTCTCTACAAACTTCCTGTAGTAGCTTGCTAGCCCAAGAAAGCTTCTGATTTCGCTGGCATTCTTTGGTCGGTTCCAGTTACTCACGGCTTCAATCTTTATTGGGTCTACCATTACTCCGTTCTTGGATATAACGTGGCCCAAAAATGATACTTGTTCGAGCCAGAACTCGCATTTGGAGAACTTTGCAAATAATTGTTTTTCCCGAAGAATCTGCAATACCACATTCAGGTGTTCTGCGTGCTCTTCTGGGGTTCTCGAATATATCAGTATGTCGTCGATGAAGACGATCACGAACTTGTCGAGGAATGCCGAGAATACCCGATTCATCAAATCCATGAACAGAGTAGGTGCATTCGTCACTCCGAAGGGCATAACTACAAACTCGTAATGTCCGTATCTTGTCCGGAAGGTTGTCTTTGGTATATCATCTGATTTCACTTTTACTTGATGATAGCCAGATCTCAGGTCAATCTTAGAGAAGACGGTGGCACCCTTTAGTTGGTCGAACAGGTCATCAATCCGCGGCAAAGGGTATCGGTTCTTGATCGTCACATTATTTATGGCTCGGTAGTCTATGCACATTCGCATAGACCCATCTTTCTTCTTCACCAACAACACTGGAGCTCCCCATGGAGAGTGACTTGGGCGAATAAGTCCCTTGTCGAGTAACTCCTGTAGCCGTCCCTGAAGTTCCTTCAATTCAGCCGGCGCCATACGGTAAGGTGCTTTAGAGATCGGGTTAGTACCATGAATCAGTTCGATCTCAAATTCAATTTCTCTATCTGGGGCTAACCCTGGTAGTTCATCTGGGAATACCTCTGGGTAGTTGCATACAACTCTAACATCTTCTAGCTTCTGATTCTCGGCTTGACTTGTATCAACTATATGTGCCAGAAACCCAGTGCATCCACTGTCTAACATCTTGCGTGCCTGTAGCGCGGATAAAAATTTATTGTCTCTTCTCCTTGGCTCTCCAATAAATTCAAACATAGGTTCTGCCTCCGGTTGGAAGACCACTTTTCTTTTATGGCACTCGATTGAAGCACCGTACTTGCTCAAGAAATCCATGCCCAATATAATATCATAATCCTGCATGTCGAGCACTATCAGATCACAGTAGAGTTCTCTGTCTGCAATTCTGATGGGTGCGGCTCACAGCATATGAGTGGAGGGCATTACTTCTCCCGAGGGCAGAGTGGTTAAGAACTTGCGACCCAGAGCTTGTGGTGGTATGTCTATCTTTCCAGTAAAGTGTGTAGAAACAAACGAATGTGTTGCCCCAGTATCAAATAATGTAGTAGCATGCTGACAGCAAATAAATATCTAACCTGTGACAACCGTAGAAGCGTTCTCCACATCTTCTTGGGTGAGAGAGAATACCCTGGCATCTGTCATAACTGGTGGGGCTTCTAGTCTCTCTTGGCTGATCGGGGTACCTTCGATTGCACCGCATCCGTGTAACTGTGTGGAGGAGCAATCTGTCTTGGGAATCTCTTCGGGAGGTGCCTGAATATGAATAGGGCAGTTCCTGACTCTATGTCCTTCCCGTCCACAGTTGTAACATCTATTCGTGCCTTGGTAGCATACTCCAGGATGTATCTTTCCGCAGGTAGCACACAGAGAATCTCGCTTGTTTCTTTGGACCACCTTTAGGATCCTCCCATTGTTTTCTCTTGCCAGTGTGGTTCCCTTTCCAAGTACTCTGGTTTCTCGACCTCTGGGGGCCTACCCGCCTTCGCTCACCTTCTTTTGGTTAATGTTGTTTAGGTAATGCTGTAATCAAGGCACTCTGAACGCACCTCTGCGATGCAGTCTATGAACTCCGTCGGCCACATTCAGAGCTATTTCTGGTCGGAGCATCTTCAGCATGAGTCTGACCCTTTCTCTTTCCGTGCTGACCAACTCTGGACATAGGCGTGCGAGTTGGTTGAATCTCTTCACGGCTTCGCTGACTGATAGGTCACCTTGTCGGAACTCAGTGAACTCGTCGTAATGCTTGTTGGTTACCCTCATGTGGAAGAATTCTTCGAAAAATTCGTACTCGAAATCTGTCCATCTCATTTGATTTACTTGTCTCTTTGCTTTGACCCGTTCCCACCACATCCGAGCATCTCCCGAAAGGCAGAATGATGCACACTTAATCTTCTCGCATTCGGGCCAGTCTAGTAGCTCCACGATGCTTTCCACCGTCTTGAACCAGACCTGGGCATCCCATGGTTCACCAGTACCAGAGAAAATTTTCGGCTTCAGCCTCTGCCACTGGATCAGGTAAGCTTCTTGTCGAACCATCGGGCCAGGGCCCGCTGGTGGGGTAGTAGGGTTTCCTCGCTGATTCATTAGGGCATTTATTACTTGCTGTTGTTCTGTGACTTGTCGCTGGAGTTCAGTAACTACGTGTGTAAGGTCATGCGGGGGTGCTATCTCATCAGCTCTACTACTGCGTCTTCCAGACATGTTTATCTTCATATATTAAAGTAAAGCTAGTATAAGTTTTTCGTTCGTTTATCTACGCATAATTAAACTAAAAGCTAGCATAAAGTTATCATTCATGTTTTCATGCATAATTTGAGCTAAAGGCATTTCATATCATACATGAACAAAATTAACAAAATTAGAGTAGACATAGAATTCTTACTTGGAGCGGCAGGATTTGAAGCTTGATGTGTGTGTAGTGGAAAGGCAGATCTGCTCTGATACCAACTTGTCATGCCCGCCCTTTCCTAGGGTCCAGAGGGGCGGCGCGTGACGCGACCGTACATATATACGTCGTACTACTTACAGCGGAAGACTATACATATCGTACTTCTTACAACGGAAGACTTTAGACATTTTTTTTCTTTCTTTAAACATAACATGCATCGTCATTTCATAGGTACTTCTTCTTAACATAGAGCATGCATCATTATTTCATAAGTACTTAGTGCTTAATTCAAAATCATAAACATCATCATCATAAGGAAACATATATAAGGACATAATGGATCTCCTCCACCATGCCACTACCACACACACTTGGCCCCTCCTGCTGCTCCCTTTAGTTTATCCATCCCTTACCCTTATCTGCAGTACAAGGGAAAATAAACTATAAGCACATAGGCTTAGTAAGATCCTGTCCTACTCAAAAAAACCATACATCGTCATTAAGCATGACATGTAACATTCATAACATATAAGCAACATAACATGTAACATATATGACGTAAGCAAACATAACATGTAGCATAAGTAACCTAAGCATACATAACATGTAACATATATAACATAAAAACATATCATGTACATATATGACATAATCAAACATAACATGCAACATATATATCATAGCAACATATCATGTACATATATGACATAATCAAACATAACATGCAACATATATATCATAGCAACATATCATGTACATATATGACATAATCAAACATAACATGCAACATATATAACATAGCAACATATCATGTACATATATGGCATAATCAAACATAACATGCAACATATATATCATAGCAACATATAACATGCAACATATATAACATAGCAACATAGCATGTAAACATAACAATCATAACATGTGAACATAACAATCATATCATGTAAACATATGAAGGATGCTCTTTGAAAATATATATTATAGGTACGTAAACATAAATCTCAACATATTGGGCCCGACATTGTACCACATCATCATCATCATAGCGCGCATCCCTAAATAGACCCGAGGTAGCAAGTCTCGAACCTACTAGGTTACTAGGCCCGATCTTAGTCCGTCGACCTAGGGGCCATCGTCATAGCGTAGAAGCCCATCCTAGGCCCGATCTTAGTCCATCGACCTAGGGCATCTGGGAGCCCATCCCGTACTAGGCCCGATCTTAGTCCGTCGACCTAGGGGCAATCATACATAGAAGCCCATCCTAGGCCCGATCTTAGTCCGTCGGCCTAGGGCATCTTAGGAGCCCATCCCTTTGGACCTTGTTAGGGTCCTGGTACAAGCCATGCAGAAGGTAAAATACTTATATGCTTTTTATCATAACATATCTTATTTCATTTCGCAAACATATCATACTTCATTTTATAACATATTATATTTCACTTCATGAACATATCATATTTCATTTCATAAACATATCATACTTCATTTCATAACATATCATATTTCACTTCATGAACATATCATATTTCATTTCATAAACATATCATACTTCATTTCATAACATATCATATTTCACTTCATGAACATATCATATTTCATTTCATAAACATATCATACTTCATTTCATAACATATCATATTTCACTTCATGAACATATCATATTTCATTTCATAACATACCATACTTCATTTCATAACATATCATATTTCATTTCATAATATATCTCAGATATCACACACATATAGGGCATGGCATAAGGCATAAACATCAAGAGCAAGCAATCACTAACCTAGAGCATGTTATCTTCATCTAGCATCATTTAACATCACAAGTTAATATGAACTCACCTAAGCATAAACATATGTAAACCTAACCTAGAGCATGTTATCTTCATCTAGCATCTTAACATCATCATATACATACAAAATATGGTATAAAATTTCATTGAAACATCAAAAGCAAAGGTTGGCCGAATGGTTCATGGAGGCTTTTAGGGTTAAACTTTTAACCTAATCCATCTAACATCCTAACATCATCATATGCATACAAAATATGATATAGAACTTCATTGAAACATCAAAAGCAAGGGTTGGCCGAATGGTTCATGGAGGCTTTTAGGGTTAAACTTTTAACCTAATCCATTTAACATCCTAACATCATCATATGCATACAAAATATGATATAGAACTTCATTGAAACATCAAAAGCAAAGGTTGACCGAATGGTTCATGGAGGCTTTTAGGGTTAAACTTTTAACCTAATCCATCTAACATCCTAACATCATCATATGCATACAAAATATGGTATAGAACTTCATTGAAACATCAAAAGCAAAGGTTGGTCGAATGGTTCATGGAGGCTTTTAGGGTTAAACTTTTAACCTAATCCATTTAACATCCTAACATTATCATATGCATCCAAAATATGGTATAGAACTTCATTAAAACATCAAAAGCAAAGGTTGGCCTAATGGTTCATGGAGGCTTTTAGGGTTAAACTTTTAACCTAATCCATTTAACATCCTAACATCATCATATGCATACAAAATATGGTATAGAACTTCATTGAAACATCAAAAGCAAAGGTTGGCCGAATGGTTCATGGAGGGTTTGATACAAAACTTCAATCGGAAAGCTACTTGTATGCAGGTGAGGGGATACTTACATCCTTCGCTTTGCTTTTTGGTTGGAAGATGACCTAAGGGAAACAACCTAGCCTTTCTTCTTGCTTGGATGACCTTCGGACAAGGGATGAGAAGGGGGAGGAGAAGTGGATCTCGGTGAGGAAGAGGATGAGAGGAGAGAAACTCAACTTGATAACTCATGTCTCCTCATTCCCCCCTATTTATTCATTTGAAGAGTCCCTTAGTCTCCCTTACCTCTAACTATAATTTCCCATATTCCTTTAATAATACAATCTTGTTGGGCTTCTGGTTAGTGGATGCATCTATAAGGCTTGGCTATCTCTAAAGGTTTGGGGTTCAATTCCTAGGCCTTGCATCCTTTTTGGCTTATTTTCTTTTATTTTTTTGAAAGAGCCCACATAAATCCCATTATCATCAAGCCAAAAATTCTTGTAAAATTGCTAGAAATTTTACGGGCGTTACACTAAGACCTCTAGTCAGTAGCGAGATACTATCGACCATCTATATAACCATACACAGATATACTACCCATAATAGATATACAATCATGCTAGGACCTCTAGCCCATAACCACATACTGACAACCACACACATTTATCTATGCACAGACAACTAAATCCACCATAGATGCATAACTAACATGTGTATGATACAACAATCGACTCCATAACCCAAACCATCACCTAACCCTAGTGATGTAACACAGTAATCCAATCTGAGGTCACAAGGATAACCCTAACCACCTGTACTTACTGAATATCCATCGGCTAATAAATAATAGGGTTTATAGTTCATATCCGTGCTAGATAATCAATGAGTAACAGAGTATATATCTCAAAGGTCAAGACAATACAAGCATATGATTAAATAAGAGTGAATTTAAGGTAAACAGGTATAAACATATATCCAAATTCATGCACTAGAATTTGATCAAAACTACCGGACCAGGTAGATATTACCCACATGATACGAAACTCGAATAATCCTCACGGTCGTGGACCTGCTTTGTATCCCAAACCTGCACATAATAGTCAATTATGATTAAGTACAAGTCTCTGATAAGTATACGAACAAAATACTACTTCGTTTCTATGTTCACATCCCTTCCTCGTCTACGAGTTAGAAATCCCAATTATCCAAATCTGCAACACCATAACCACACTCACAATAAATCACCAACATCCAAAGATCCATTAATGTAAATAGATCTAAACACACTCCAATCAAACTATATACTCACATATCTATCAATCTAATCAACACACTTTACTTACCAGCTCCAAGCTCCAAAGCTTACAACCCACCACACTTAATTAGAACCTGCAATTGGACTGATCAACATCCTCTTCGACAATAACCATCAAATGTCGGCCGCACTACCCAAACAATCACCTAGATCATTACATTCACAGCTTCACATAAAATGTAGAGCATCACCACTCCACAATAATCAGAAACTCCGAGATTACTGAACAATAACTGAACCACTGAATAACACCTACATCAATCGGATGCCACTCCAAACAACCACACATGATGCTCCATACACAACACCCATCGGATCTCAATAACATTGACACACCACAAAATTTACAACAACAGATGAAACAATAGAAATAAACAAACTTACCGATCTCAACTCTCCACCGGTAGCCATTTCCCCTAGCTGCCCTGTTCACCGGAACAAAAACCAATTTACAGAACTCCCGATCGCATCTGGTCGCTGCAACGATCACAAACAGAAAAACAGTGATCCAATCAACCGAAGCAAGCACAAAGAACTAAGCTAGAGAGAAGTAGGGATACCAACGATGCTTAACTATGGCATTAATGGCGTCCGAGCTTTCCTCATTGCCAACGAAGAGAGGTGGACGGCAGCTCCTTATCCAGCAGCGTAAAACCACTACCGATCCCTAGCTCCCAACACTGCCAAACTCTACGGCAAACAGAGGCTCACAACCAAGCATGGATTTCATCCAAATCAAGGGAAACAGATCAATCGCTTACCCAAATCTCGGCTGAACTCTTGAATCTCAGTTCACAGTTGGAGACCCGATCTAATCTCGGCTGATCCCTAGCTCCCAGCGAGGACTTCACCAGAATCGAGCTCGGGAACCTGAAATCAGAGATCCCCTCCAGTGACAATTGGCATGGCAGCTCCCAAATCCGACAAATTGAAGCCGCTGCCGATCCCAACTCCCAACCACTCATACTCTAGCTCGTCCACGAAACCATTGAGTCCGGTCACCGTCGCTTGCAAGGAGGAAGAGTCGACGGAGAGAACAGATCAGGGAAAAGAGTCGGCGAAGAGGAGGAAGAAGTCGTCGATCGCGCGAGGAGAGGGAAAACAACGATCAAGAGTGAGAAGTGAGGCGGATCGGGTTCGTTCGGTGGCAATTAAAAAACATTCTTCAACTAGTTCAGGCGAATCCAAACCCAGTTCAAGCTCCAACCAGTTCAGCCATCTGGTCCAAGCCCATTTCAAGCCCAAATAGCTTCAACCCAATGAATTCAGCCCAATAGCCCAATCCTCAAACCCAAATCACTAATTAGACTCAATTAACCCACTAATTAAACCCAAATTAATTAAAGGGGTTAATCCATATAAGTTTTTTTTTACCGTATTTTACATTCTCCCCCACTTATAAAAATTTGGTCCCTAAATTTCCGACTTACGTACGAGTACGAGATGTCACAACAACCATCTCAAGTATCCGGAGCAAAGTCACACCTCAAGTGACTAAGTGGGGTACTGAGCTTGAATATTATATTCCAGCTCTTATATACACTCTCAACCGACCTCTTAAAAGGTAAACAACTGTACCAGAGTGGAGCTCTATACTCGTAACCGTTGGAAGACTTTGTCAGAATCGTAAGGTGAATCACGAATCACTATCAGAAATGATACTCAAAGATACTCCATGGATATCATTCCGTCAAAAGATCCAACAAAACTCATCTTACGGCTCGGAGGAAAATGAGCGGACCTAGCTAATCGATCATCGACTCCCCAAATCCTATCAAGTCCTTTCCGAATTCTAGATAATCTCCCAACGTTGTCCATCGTACTAGGCTACCACTTCCATCACGGTACGTAATCCTACTGGTCATTAATATTCCACTTTTACATGTTGACACACCAACCTCAAACTACAGAATCATCCATGTCCTACATATCGTTCCACCAACCAGAACGTCTCAATACTCACTATTTTCGGATACACTCCGAATAAATCATCACTCTCGAATGAAGAGTCTCCTGAAACAACTCTTCCTAAAGCGAATGCAACTCTGGGAACCACCATCCTTCTCAGAGACAGAGAATTATTCTCACAAGAGAAATTAATCTAATGCTCAAAATTCACTTTGTCACACAGAACTGAAAGTAATTGGCGCCCCGAGAGTATGCCGTGCCGAAAAGTAAACGAACGACATCTCCCCTGTACGTGACAACATATCGGATTAATACAAGGCCCGTTGGCCCACAACAATAATATGATATAAAGATATCAACATACCAATTATACTAAACACAGCGGAAACAATACAAACAGATCACCAAGATACAAAGACCAACTGTGCACTCCGGAGTGACTTGACTCGACAAGAATCATAACAGAAATCAAATCGAAGACCAAATATATACAACACATCCGTATATCGCAATTACGGAACAATACAAGGTAAAATCCCCAAAACAACAAATACACAAGAATTCAATAATATGGAATACATATCCATCCGTTCGGTGTGAGGTGGGATCAATCAAGTGAGCTCGACGTCAAGGAATCTTCTACATTTATCTGGCAATGAAACCGTGGTCCAGGGGTGGTGAGTATAAACTCAGGGGTAATATATAGAAAGTGCATGAACAACATATAAGGATAGATCTACAAGTATACATGTGAAGATCTATAGGTATACAACATGAGTCCAATAGACATACAGTCATATCCAACTCCAGTAACAAGTAACTACAGTAAAGTCATACTCAATGTATATACTAAACTGATCAATTGAACATGAAAAAATATACCGACATACCTGACGGTCTGCAACACCATAAGTTATATCATCCTTAACAGATATATAATAATATAACCCATATGACGCACAAAGGTCAATCCCATACCTGACCAATACTTAGACATATGAACGGTATATAATCACATGTAATAACATCCCGGTCCATACCACACTATGACATGACGCTAATCAAATGCATACAACAGTCTGGATCAACACATATATCCTGGTCAACACATAACAGTATATAAAATGCAAATGACATGTATCATGATGAACAAACATATGCAGCAAACAAATGCAGCATCTCACAGGCATATATAAAACATATATCGAATACATGCATACATATATATATCAGCAATGCATATGCATGGTCACGCCTGCGCACCCAACTCGCTACCACGACCCCAGTGTGGCCTAGGTGACACGATATGACAACTATCCCGACTCCAGCCGCCACCACTCTCGAGTGACCGAGTTGGGTAGTATGAAACAGTAGCTAGCCCACCATAGAGCTATATACTACCCACACGGGGGGTCCCTGCTGCTAGTCGCTCCGTCCCTACCCATGAGTAGACGAGCACCGCACCCAGGACAAATGCACATTACACGACCACCGTCTATAGTGGGTGAGTGCGCTAACTACCACTCCGCACAGTGGCCAAGTGCGCATCTCCAGCTACCACCATCCATAGTGGCCGAGAACGGCATGCACAAAATGCTCTGCCCTCAACCCTGCTACCACTACCCCGAGTGGCCGGGGAGGCAGGATGACTGACGACCCATCTCAACCACAAGGGAGACTCAGTCTACAGCATGTATGCAATGTAATGATGCATAGCTCCATACATGTATCCTCGCCACACTCCCTATCCCACGGGGAGTCCTGGTCAACCAAAAGTCAACTATGCAAGGACTACAATCCACAAGACTCTCTCTATCGCACAAAGAGTCATATACATCTGACAATCAACCACGCTAAGATCTCTAGTCAGTAGCGAGATACTATCGATCATCCATATAACCATACATAGATATACTACCCATAATGGATATACAATCATGCTAGGACCTCTAAACCATAACCACATACTGACAACCACACACATTTATCTATGCACGGACAACTAAATCCACCATAGATGCATAACTAACATGTGTACGATACAACAATCGACTCCATAACCCAAACCATCACCTAACCCTAGTGATGTAACACAGTAATCCAATCTGAGGTCACAAGGATAACCCTAACCACCTGTACTTACTGAATATCCATCGGCTAATACATAATAGGGTTTATAATTCCTATCCGTGCTAGATAATCAATGAGTAACATAGTATATATCTCAAAGGTCAAGACAATACAAGCATATGATTAAATAAGAGTGAATTTAAGGTAAACAGGTATAAACATATATCCAAATTCATGCACTAGAATTTGATCAAAACTACCGGACCAGGTAGATATTACCCACATGATACGAAGCTCGAATAATCCTCACGGTCGTGGACCTGCTTCGTATCCCAAACCTGCACATAATAGCCAATTATGATTAAGTACAAGTCTCTGATAAGTATACGAACAAAACACTACTTCGTTTCTATGTTCGCATCCCTTCCTCGTCTACGAGTTAGAAATCCCAATTATCCCAATTTGCAACACCATAACCACACTCACAATAAATCACCAACATCCAAAGATCCATTAATGTAAATAGATCTAAACACACTCCAATCAAACTATATACTCACATATCTATCAATCTAATCAACACACTTTACTTACCAGCTCCAAGCTCCAAAACTTACAACCCACCACACATAATTAGAACCTGCAATTGAACTTATCAACATCCTCTTCGACAATAACCATCAAATGTCGGCCGCACTACCCAAACAATCACCTAGATCATTACATTCACAGCTTCACATAAAATGTAGAGCATCACCACTCCACAACAATCAGAAACTCCGAGATTACTGAACAACAACTGAACCACTGAATAACACCTACATCAATCGGATCCCACTCCAAATAGCCACACACGATGCTCCATACACAACACCCATCGGATCTCAATAACATTGACACACGACAAAATTTACAACAACAGATGAAACAATAGAAATAAACAAACTTACCGATCTCAACTCTCCACAACCGCTTTCCCTAGCGCCTGTTCACGAACAAAACCAATTTCTAACTCCCGATCGATCTGTCAGCAGCGATCACAAAGCGAAAACAGTTGATCCAATCAACCGAAGCAAGCACAAAGAACTAAGCTAGAGAGAAGTGGGGATACCAACGATGCTTAACTATGGCATTAATGGCGTCCGAGCTTTCCTCATTGCCTTAAGAAGAGGTCGACAAGAGCCTCCTTATCCAAACAGCGTAAAACCACTACCGATCCCTAGCTCCCAACACTGCCAAACTCTACGGCAAACAGAGGCTCACAACCAAGCATGGATTTCATCCAAATCAAGGGAAACAGATCAATCGCTTACCCAAATCTCGGTTGAACTCTTGAATCTCAGTTCACAGTTGGAGACCCGATCTAATCGCTGCTGATCCCTAGCTCCCAGCGAGGACTCTTCACCAGAATCGAGCTCGGGAACCTGAAATCAGAGATCCCCTCCAGTGACAATTGGCATGGCAGCTCCCAAATCCGACAAATTGAAGCTGCTGCCGATCCCAACTCCCAACCACTCATACTCTAGCTCGTCCACGAAACCATTGAGTCCGGTCACCTTCGCTTGCAAGGAGGAAGAGTCGACGGAGAGAACAGATCAGGGAAAAGAGTCGGCGAAGAGGAGGAAGAAGTCGTCGATCGCGCGAGGAGAGGGAAAACAGCGATCGAGAGTGAGAAGTGAGGCGGATCGGGTTCGTTCGGTGGCTTTTAAAAAATGTTCTTCAACCAGTTCAGGCGAATCCAAATCCAGTTCAAGCTCCAACCAGTTCAGCCATCTGGTCCAAGCCCATTTCAAGCTCAAATAGCTTCAACCCAATGGATTCAGCCCAATAGCCCAATCCTCAAACCCAAATCACTAATTAGATCCAATTAACCCACTAATTAAACCCAAATTAATTAAAGGGGTTAATTCATATAATTTTTTTTTACCGTATTTTACATTCTCCCCCACTTATAAAAATTTGGTCCCCAAATTTCCGACTTACGTACGAGTACGAGATGTCACAACAACCATCTCAAGTATCCGGAGCAAAGTCACACCTCAAGTGACTAAGTGGGGTACTGAGCTCGAATATTATATTCCAGCTCTTATATACACTCTCAACCGACCTCTTAAAAGGTAAACAATTGTACCAGAGTGGAGCTCTATACTCATAACCGTTGGAAGACTTTGTCATAATCGTAAGGTGAATCACGAATCACTATCAGAAATGATACTCAAAGATACTCCATGGATATCATTCCGTCAAAAGATCCAACAAAACTCATCTTACGACTCGGAGGAAAATGAGCGGACCTAGCTAATCGATCATCGACTCCCCAAATCCTATCAAGTCCTTTTCGAATTCTAGATAGTCTCCCAACGTTGTCCATCGTACTAGGCTACCACTTCCATCACGGTACGTAACCCTACTGGTCATTAATATTCCACTTTTACACGTTGACACACCAACCTCAAACTACAGAATCATCCATGTCCTACATATCGTTCCACCAACCGGAACGTCTCAATACTCACTATTTTCGGATACACTCCGAATAAATCATCACTCTCGAATGAAGAGTCTCCTGAAACAACTCTTCCTAAAGCGAATGCAACTCTGGGAACCACCATCCTTCTTAGAGACGGAGAATTATTTTCACAAGAGAAATTAATCTAATGTCCAAAATTCACTTTGTCACACAAAACTGAAAGTAACTGGTGCCCCGAGAGTATGCCGTGCCGAAAAGCAAACGGACGACATCTCCCCTGTACGTGGCAATATATCAGGTTAATACAAGGCTCGTAGGCCCACAACAACAATATGATATAAAGATATCAACATACCAATTATACTAAACACAGCGGAAACAATACAAACATATAACCAAGATACAAAGACCAACTGTGCACTCCGGAGTGACTTGACTCGACAAGAATCATAACAGAAATCAAATCGAAGACCAAATATATACAACACATTCGTATATCGCAATTACGGAACAATACAGGGTAAAATCCCCAAAACAATAAATACACAAGAATTCAATAATATGGAATACATATCCATCCGTTCGGTGTGAGGTGGGATCAACTGGCGGAGCTCCGAATGTCCAAGGAATCTTCTACCTGTTATTTGGGCGACAGGAAACCCAGGGTCCAGGGGTGGTGAGTATAAACTCAGGGGTAATATATAGAAAGTGTATGAACAACATATAAGGATAGATCTACAAGTATACATGTGAAGATCTACAGGTATACAACATGAGTCCAATAGACATACAGTCCTATCCAACTCCAGTAACAAGTAACTACAGTAAAGTCATACTCAATGTATATACTAAACTGATCAACTGAACATGAAGTAATATACCGACATACCTGACGGTATGCAACACCATAAGCTATATCATCCTGAACAGATATACAATAATATAACCCATATGACGCACAAAGGTCAATCCCATACCTGACCAATACTTAGACATATGAACAGTATATAATCACATGTAATAACATCCCAGTCCATACCACACTATGACATGACGCTAATCAAATGCATACAACAGTCTGGATCAACACATATATCATGCTCAACACATAACAGTATATAAAATGCAAATGACATGTATCATGATGAACAAACATATGCAGCAAACAAATGCAGCATCTCACAGACATATGTAAAACATATATCGAATACATGCATACATATATATATCAGCAATGCATATTCATAGTCACGCCTGCGCACCCAACTCGCTACCACGATTCAGTGTGACCTAGGTGGCACGACATGACAACTATCCCGACTCCAACTGCCACCACTCTCGAGTGACCGAGTTGGGTAGTATGAAATAGTAGCTAGCCCACCATAGAGCTATATGCTACCCACACGAGGGGTCCCTGCTGCTAGCCGCTCCGTCCCTACCCATGAGTAGACGAGAACCGCACCCAGGACAACTACACATCACACGACCACCGTCTATAGTGGGTGAGTGCGCTAACTACCACTCCGCACATTGGCCAAGTGCGCATCTCCAGCTACCACCATCCATAGTGGCCGAGAACGGCACGCACAAAATGCTCTGCCCTCAACCCTGCTACCACTACCCCGAGTGGCCGGGGAGGCAGGATGACTGACGACCCATCTCAACCACAAGGAGACTGATCTACATGCATGCAATGTAATGATGCATAGCTTCATACATGTATCCTCGCCACACTCCCTATCCCACGGGGAGTCCTGGTCAACCAAAAGTCAACTATGCAAGGACTACAATCCACAAGACTCTCTCTATCGCACAAAGAGTCATACACATCTGACAATCAACCACGCTAAGACCTCTAGTCAGTAGCGAGATACTATCGACCATCCATATAACCATACACATATATACTACCCATAATGGATATACAATCATGCTAGGACCTCTAGCCCATAACCACATACTGACAACCACACACATTTATCTATGCACGGACAACTAAATCCACCATAGATGCATAACTAACATGTGTACGATACAACAATCGACTCCATAACCCAAACCATCACCTAACCCTAGTGATGTAACACAGTAATCCAATCTGAGGTCACAAGGATAACCCTAACCACCTGTACTTACTGAATATCCATCGGCTAATACATAATAGGGTTTATAATTCCTATCCGTGCTAGATAATCAATGAGTAACAGAGTATATATCTCAAAGGTCAAGACAGTACAAGCATATGATTAAATAAGAGTGGATTTAAGGTAAACAGGTATAAATATATATCCAAATTCATGCACTAGAATTTGATCAAAACTACCGGACCAGGTAGATATTACCCACATGATACGAAGCTCGAATAATCCTCACAGTCGTGGACCTGCTTCGTATCCCAAACCTGCACATAATATCCAATTATGATTAAGTACAAGTCTCTGATAAGTATACGAACAAAACACTACTTCGTTTCTATGTTCGCATCCCTTCCTCGTCTACGAGTTAGAAATCTCAATTATCCCAATTTGCAACACCATAACCACACTCACAATAAATCACAAACATCCAAAGATCCATTAATGTAAATAGATCTAAACACACTCCAATCAAACTATATACTCACATATCTATCAATCTAATCAACACACTTTACTTACCAGCTCCAAGCTCCAAAGCTTACAACCCACCACACTTAATTAGAACCTGCAATTGGACTGATCAACATCCTCTTCGACAATAACCATCAAATGTCGGCCGCACTACCCAAACAATCACCTAGATCATTACATTCACAGCTTCACATAAAATGTAGAGCATCACCACTCCACAACAATCAGAAACTCCGAGATTACTGAACAACAACTGAACCACTGAATAGCACCTACATCAATCGGATCCCACTCCAAACAGCCACACACGATGCTCCATACACAACACCCATCGGATCTCAATAACATTGACACACGACAAAATTTACAACAACAGATGAAACAATAGAAATAAACAAACTTACCGATCTCAACTCTCCACCGGTAGCCGTTTCCCCTAGCTGCCCTATTCACCGGAACAAAAACCAATTTACAGAACTCCTGATCGCATCTGGTCGCTGCAACGATCACAAACAGAAAAGCAGTGATCCAATCAACCGAAGCAAGCACAAAGAACTAAGCTAGAGAGAAGTAGGGATACCAACGATGCTTAACTATGGCATTAATGGCGTCCGAGCTTTCCTCATTGCCGACGAAGAGAGGTCGACGACAGCTCCTTATCCAGCAGCGTAAAACCACTACCGATCCCTAGCTCCCAACACTGCCAAACTCTACGGCAAACAGAGGCTCACAACCAAGCATGGATTTCATCCAAATCAAGGGAAACAGATCAATCGCTTACCCAAATCTCGGTTGAACTCTTGAATCTCAGTTCACAGTTGGAGACCCGATCTAATCGCTGTTGATCCCTAGCTCCCAGCGAGGACTCTTCACCAGAATTGAGCTCGGGAACCTGAAATCAGAGATCCCCTCCAATGACAATTGACATGGCAGCTCCCAAATCCGACAAATTGAAGCCGCTGCCAATCCCAACTCCCAACCACTCATACTCTAGCTCGTCCACGAAACCATTGAGTCCGGTCACCGTCGCTTGCAAGGAGGAAGAGTCGACGGAGAGAACAGATCAGGGAAAAGAGTCGGCGAAGAAGAGGAAGAAGTCGTCGATCGCGCGAGGAGAGGGAAAACAACGATCGAGAGTTAGAAGTGAGGCAGATCGGGTTCGTTCGGTGGCTTTTAAAAAACGTTCTTCAACCAGTTCAGGCGAACCCAAACCCAGTTCAAGCTCAAACCAGTTCAGCCATCTGGTCCAAGCCCATTTCAAGCCCAAATAGCTTCAACCCAATGAATTCAGCCCAATAGCCCAATCCTCAAATCCAAATCACTAATTATACCCAATTAACCCACTAATTAAACCCAAATTAATTAAAGGGGTTAATCCATATAATTTTTTTTTTACCGTATTTTACATCCGAAGAGTCTCCACCGGCCCACAAGGGTAAATCAGGATGACGCACCGCCAAATCACCGTGAGGGGTATGTACGTCAATTAGGGTCCACACCCCACACTAACCCAGCTAGAAAACGGGAATCCGCCTCCGCAACCTGCAAGCGAGTGGAAAATGGCGAAATTTCCTCCATAGCGCAATCGCGAGGATCGAACTATGGCTTCAGTAGGACCGCTAAGTTCTTACCGACGTCACAATAAGAAGCTATTCATGATAAAGTTTCAAAGAGTATATTTTATTGATTTAAAATTTAAAAAAAAAATAGATTCACACCTAATCCACCTTAAATAAATATGTAATAAAGTCAACTTTTATTAACACTGACTAAATTGATTTAGATAATTAATCAAATTTTCAACCGGTCTCGAGTCAAATGAAAACAAATAATTACGTCCTTTAATTAAAAATATTAGTAATTCCATTTGCAAAAGATTGAAATCGCAAATCTAGCGACCCTAATCGATTTGTCCCATGATCATTGTGAGAGAGGTAAATCACGGAAGATCTCTATGAGTATTGACGTGGTGATCAAAATACGTATGAGTCATTTGAATTTAGAAAAAGACTTTAGATCTTCTCTTGAATCAATCTATATCATTTCTGTAAGTACTACCGTATCTTAACCACCATATTATCCCATGTATATCATTTATGATGTTAATCATATACAAAATTCTCCTAGGGTAGATGTTTTCATTTCAATTTAGTTCCTTAGCATCTAGAGCCCTATAAGCGAATGAATAAATTTGCTATTCATCTTTTATGTTAATATGTATTAAGTTAATTAAATGAATAAATTTGAATAATTTTATAAAATAAATAAATAAATTTGAATATATATATATATATATATATAATTTATTAATATTCATGGATAACATTCGTAAATTCTATTTGTGAATATAATTTTTAAACTATGTTTATAAATAAAAACTCGTAAATCATATTCATGATCAAATTTATTTATGCTCGCTTGAATTGTTTATAAAATTTTATTTAAGAGTTTGATAACATTTAAATAAATTTGAATCAAACTTAATTCAAACTTAAATCGAATTTGATTTAGAAGTTCGATACTAATTAAACAAATTAAATTCAATTAAATATGATCTTAAAAAAAAAATTAAATTAATTTTGAATAATTATTTTAAAAGCTTAGTTAATTTTAAATTTGGATCAATTTAATTATCTTATTAAATAATTTTAAATACTGTAAAATTTGACTCAACTCGATGGCTATATTTGTTCTTTGTAAAATTGACGTCTGAAATGTGGAAATCAAGGAGCATCGATGAATTATTAATATCTCAAGCGGCATGGTAAAAAAGAATTGCAAAATTTATTTATAATTTTCTGAAAACGTACCTGAAGCTTTGGCAAATTACTTCTACATAAAAAATTCTCTCGACATCAGGGTATGGGGTGGCCCCACACTTCTTTATATATATATATATATATATATATATATATATATATATATATATATATATATATATATATATATATATATATATATATATATCGATGTTCTAAAAATCCGATTTTTGTTCGATTAGCGCGCTGACGGTGACGCTTCGTCCACCGCCCGATATTATTCACGGCGACGCGCGCGCTAAGCGTCACGCTGCGTGCTCAGCGCGTCGCCGCGGCTTTAACGCGCCGAGCGATAATCGACGCGTTGTCAGGCGTCAGCCAGGTAACCGACAATCAGAGTTCGGCCAACAAAGCGAATCGACACGCCCATGCCATAAAGGCGTGTCAGCGAAACGTCTGTTTGCAATTATATTTTTAATTCTTATATTTTGCAATTTTTATTGTTTACAATCTTAAACGTTTTTAATATTCTTGTTATTTATTGAGTTGTTGTTAGTTGTTAATTGTTATTTGTTACATGCATGTGGAGGCTATAAAGTGAGTTTTGACTTTTGAATGCCCCTAATATATTAAATTTTTTTATATATTATTATATTTAAAATATAAAAAATCGCTTTAGAAACTTTAGCCGTAGCTAATACTCAGCGCTTAGGCGCGAGTGATTGATATATATATATTATTTTTTAACTATTATTTATTTATTATTTTTACTCATAAAAAGATTCTCTCTTTTAACTATATTATTATTTAAAAAAAACAACTCTCTCTCTCTTAAATCTTATTTGTAGGTACGAACATAATCCCCAGAGCAAATCTAGATGGTTAGCACAGTCGTGTTAAGGTTTGAAAGAACAAGGGATCAATTTCTGGAGGTGACGATCAGACTATCGATGACTCCGCATTTCTGCGCTAACCACTTAGGACCTAATTTACTCCCCTCCATACGTAGGAACAACAATAAAAAACCACTAATACGATGATTTCATATTTTATTTATAAGTACGAACATCGCTCCAACACCGAGCCTAACACACCTTGCACGATTTAAGTCGTGCTTTATTAAAATATACTTTTTTAATTAAAATTTTAATACTTTAATAATTTTTATGCACTTCAATTTAAAATAAAATAAAATGTGTTTTTTTTATAAAAAAAAATTTAGTCGGAAGTAAAATAAAACACGAAGTCAATGAAAAACATTAAAAAAATGGAGTGATGTCGGAAAGGAGGTGTCCTTGTGACCATGACACGTTTATCAATGTAAATCCGTTTGATTGCCTCGTAGGTACAAAAAAAATAAAAAATACAGAGACATAATTCAATCATGTGTCAAGATATCGTTGGATAAATTTAAAAAAAATTATTCGGACCATTCGAGATCTAAAAATTTACTCAATAAATAAAATATAATTTTAATGTTAAATGATTTTTTAGAAATAATGTGATTAAGAAATCCAAATTACATCGTAAAAAAATTACGAATATTTTTCTGATTTATCTTTAATAATTAATAGAGACCATTTTAATTTCAATATTTAACTATTGATAAAATGTTTTGATCATTTTTAAAAATTAATATGGTCGAAAGTTCATATATTTTAATGTCAATAAAATAAATTTAAATTAAAAAATAATCGTATCGTCTTGGAATCTTTTGCCGACGAGAGTTTTATTTATTGAATTGAGCCGGTGCTCTTCTCTTGATTTTTGAACCGGACCGCATGGCACTTCGGTCGGTTCGATTTTGGAAAAGTCTTCTACTAAAAATCAAAATTTTTTTCTTTATAACTTCGGATTTATCCGGTATCTTAAAAAATAACAAGTTAAGTGCAGTGTGTAATAAGTTTATTATTTTTGAAATAATTATAATCCAGAATTTAATATGATATATATGCTAATTCATAATTTAGAAGGGGCGAGATTAGTATTTGGTACTTAATAGGGGCATATATGCAAACAGTTAATCGTAAAAAGAATAAAAAATTAATAATAATAATAATAATAATAAGAGAGAGAGAGAGAGCTTTTGAGTGGTTTCTGCTCTTCCCCTCAAAGCTTCTTCCATTCTCCTTGTGATTCTTTTTGGGCGGATTTAATTCCCCTAAAAGACGACCTTTTTTATGATTCCGCTGGCACCGGCTGTTGAGGTTTCCGGCGAGGGGCGCGGTAGCGGCGTCGTTGTGCGTTATCCTGGGTCGCTGTTCCGGGGATGAGCATTTTTGGGCCTTGGGATGGAGAAAGGTAGAGTTTTTTGCGGTCGCTTGGTGTGCTCAACCGGGCGTTTTGGTCGATTTACGCGGCTTTAGAAGTTGCTTCTCGGGGAGTGGGAGGAATTGCTGCCGGATGAACTAAAGAGTACTCGCTTTGACCGCACAGTCTCTAGTCTCTACTTTGGTTCCATCTTGACCTAATCCTCCTTTCTCTCTCCGTCTTCGGTTTCTTGCTTTCGATGGGCGAAAATAGCGATTTTATTCCGGTTTTCTAGGGCAACCTTTTTGATGGCATATTCAGTTTATTGATAAAGGTTTTTTCGTAATCATCAGCTTTTCGATTTTCCCAAATTTGCTATTCCTTTCCTTCTGTTTTAGTTGTACGGCTTAGTTGCCAGAGATGTTTTACATGAAATCCGCTTAGTCGTGCCCCATCTGATAAAATTTTGAAATGATTCACTTTCTGATTTTTGAGCAATTAATCAAATGATAGATTAGGAAGAAGATTGATTGATTGATTGATTGAGCATCTATAACTCTTTTGTGGTTATCGGCTTTTTTTTATGGATTGGTACCAACACTCAAGTTTTTCACTCGCTTTCGCTACCTCTGTTGGATCAGTCGATGATTTTGGAGGTACTATTTATCATGTTTTTTTTCAGCCAGTTTTCCGATTGCTAAGCTTCCAAATTTTTAGCTTGTAGCTCTCTTTGTCAAGCTTGTTATGTTCAATGTTCAGATCGATCCCATGATGGTGAGTTGTTTGCTGAAAAAGTTGTATATTTAAATGCAGGCGAAGAGGACTAGGGCTGAGATACACAGATACCTGTAGACGAAGATGAAACTCTGAGAATATTATCTTGTTGGAGAGATGTCCATGAACATTTTGGTTACCATCCTGACAGTAGCTTTCTGATCAGTCCATACCTAGTATTTTCTAGTTTAGACGTGGACAGTGTTCCTCAACAACTTACCTGTCCATTGGCAGAAAGTTTGCCTGTTGAAGCTGCATTGTTGGATTTCATTTCCAATCTGCCTCTGTTTCAAGGTTGATGCCATTGCCATTTACAGCTGAACAGGTTTACTGTCTCACTAGAAATCTTTCAGATCTGCAATAAGTTTGGCTGTCATGTTTTCACATTCTTTGCTGCTTCCAAGATTTTGCATGATTACTACATGGAAGTATTGTTTGTGCAGACTGGCTTTAGTTAACTTGAATCAACAATATATTTTTACCTACACTATTTGACATATTCAGTTTGCACCTTTTTGGAAGGTTTTTGTTTGACTATCCATCTGCACTGCAAAAGGTTTTTCCAGCAAAGTTACTATTGGCATTATTCCCATGGCATCCTTCCCTGCTATTGGTCCTGCTTTTGCCATTTCAATGGGATATGTTGACCTTGGAAAATGGTTGGCTGCTGTTGATGGAGGAGCCCGATTTGGGAATGATCTGATGTTATTAGTTCTATTATTCAACTTAACTGCCATTCTGTGCCAGTATCTGGCAACTTGCGTTAGCATTGTCACTGAAAAAAATCTAGCAGAGGTACTAGTTTCCAATTTCTTTTATTGTATAGTTTGTCCTTTATTTGTTTACAAAATTCATTTCCTGCACATGCAGGCAGGTAAAAACTATAAAATCCAGTTCAAAAGTGAGAAGCCTAAAGTAGACACTTTAGAAACTCGGTAAGAACACTTATAGAATGCAGATTAAAGAAAATGACAACAAAAAATAATTAATGCTTGGCCCAGCAAAACCAACATGTGCTTGTAGCAATAGCACTGTGCAAATCATGTATTCCAACCAGATGGGATTTTATACATGAATCATTAAGCTGCATTTAAGAGTATGTTGCTAGTAGTATCTAAAATATGCAAATGACTTTTTTTTATGTTTAAGTAGGCTACAAGATTTTTAGTAGAAAAGCTTTTGGAACAGTAATGGACTGCTATCTTGATTCTGATTGCTATATATATATATATATATATATAGAGAGAGAGAGAGAGAGAGAGAGGGGGGATCAGCTGGGCGCCTGCCCATGTGCACCGGCGTGCGCGCGTGAGGGCAGGCACCAACGTGGCACGCGTGGTCAACACATGCCACGTGGGCGCCTGCCCTCACGCGCGCACACCGGCGCGCATGTTATCATGAGTGTTTATTTCTTGCGCACTCGTTCGCGATGCATACTAATGGGAAATGCATAGTATTTCTTCGTCGCGCTAAGAAGTCACTATCGGCGTCATTCTGTCGGATTCCAGCCGTGATCTAGCGAATGGCCGCTAGAGGGACGGCGATGGCAATCCCAACAGATTTAGGGGCTAGGCTATAGTGCGAATGACGATTGACAACGAAGAATTTGGCCGGAGTTGCGGGAGAGAAACACTGTGTATTTTCCATTAACTGTGCATCTCCATCAAATGGACAGTTGAGATGGTGTCGTACACGAGTCGACATTCATGATGACATCTCTCTCTCTCTCTCTCTCTCTCTCTCTCTATATATATATATATATATATATGAGAGGATTGATATGCTGGGCGATTGATTTGTGTGCGCATGTGCAATTTCCCGATCCCCTCCGCGTGTCAAATTTCCCGATCCCCTCCGCGCGTCATCCCTATGCCGTTTGATTCCTTCGTTGTTGAGCTACCGTGTGCACTATAGCCCAACGCCTGAACCCCAGGGGTTGGCCTATGTCGTTTGATTGCCTCGGATTCCGATTGGACCGTGGTAAATGGGATTTCTTCTCCGTGCCCGAGCACCACCCGAGCATCGTGAGGAAGGTGCTTGGCCGCGATCAGGCTGAAATCCGGCTGGAGTCGTAGTTCGGTCAGATTTCGATCGGATCGCGGTCGGATTCCGATTCTGGCCAGATCACGGTCGGGTTCAGGCTGAATTCTGAAAATGCTGAGCGGCAACGAGTGCTCAGGTAGGCTTGCTCGGGTGCGCAGAGGAGAAGAGTTACTATGCATTCCCACATTCTGCGCGATCGGACAACAGATCGGGCATTGCGCATGGCGGAACAGATGGTGGATTGCAGTCGTGCAAGAACCCGTCGTGTGTGTGTCTATATATATATATATATCCATTTTATTAGGTTTATTGTACCCGGTTATCATGGCATGTTAGCAGACCTAGTTCTACATTGTGGCAAAGATACCCATTGGAACTTGCTGCCCCTGTATGGGACAAGAGACATATCACAATGGCTTTGCTATGTTATATCTTTATGGATTTGCTGCCGTCACATGAATATGAGTATTTTCAGCATTGTGCTTTCGGCTTCCATAGTAGTCTTTAGGTGTACTGATCGAGCGTGTGGGAGTGACTGCATATAATTTCTCCTGTCTATTAATTATGATATTCATTTGTTTTTAAAAAATCGTGTCCCATGAATATGTTGATTAGCTTTCCTTCCTCTTTATATATTTTTCTGAGATTTTATTGGTTTCTGTTAAAACGTATACAGTGCCTGCCATACTACTCAAATGCACAATTCCTTTTTTTGCTGCTTTTGTGCCAGATTTGCAGGGATGAATATTCAGGAACAACCTGTATGATATTGGGAGGTCAAGCTGAGCTATCCCTGATCATTTCAGACTTAACTATGGTATTTTGTTTGTTTATTTGAAGAGTTATTCTGATTCTCATAATTCACTTCGTGTTTATTTAATAAAAACTGAATTTTCATTATTTAGATACCACAGATTGGAAATCTTATCAAGAATATTTTGCATTTCCTAGATTCTGGGAGTGGCACATGTTTTCAGTCTTCTGCTCGGAGTTGACTTATTTGCATGCGGCTGTTTAGCTGCAGCTGGCTCTACTATTTTGTCCCTTTTGATGCATCTCTTGGTAAATTTTCATTTTAAACCTTTTTATTGTCCATCTCAGTATCGTGGAGTTGGAAATGATACATAACTTTATCGCATGCCTATTCTGCTCAAGATGCAGAATGATCGGAGGGCTGGACTTGTGTGTGAAACCATATCTGGTATGGCTTTGGTGTTCTATATGCTCGGGATACTAATCAGTCAACCTGAAATTCCTCTTGCGAAGAATATTATGTTTCCCAAGCTGAGTGGAGAGAGTGCATACTCACTTATGGCCCTTCTTGGTGCGAATATCATGGTGCATAATTTTTATGTTCACTCTTCAATTGTTCAGGTACAGTTCACCATTTCCTTTTCTTATAACTCATTCCTGAATTGATGAAGTTTCAAATGTTTCACTGTTGTATATAAGGATTATGCTAATATCTTTAATTCCTAATTATTCAAGAGGAGGAATTCTATGGTGCAGTTCATTTCCTTTCTATAACTATTAAACAATTTATATGGACTCTCAGAGTTCAAGATGTGGATCACAGAAAAGGAACCAATCACTCTTGATCTGTTTGGATATTTGTGCATCTTCATTTCAAATTTTTTATCATTGTTTGAGTTAGGAAAGAATTGCCATTTTATGCTGTATGTGTATTTTAACAAATAGCCGCAAATGGTATTTTCATCCCTTCTAATACAATAATGAGAAATAGTTATCTTTTATCAGACCAAATTTAGTAGTTGACTGGTAGAGCAACTAGGATGTTTTTAAGTATCCTTTTATGAAGTTCTCTTTTAACATATCAAAACTAGATTTTAATTATCATTATGGTTTTATTTTTGAATGTATTATGTACTAGATAGTTCTTTCCAATTCTCATGGAATTTGTCTATATACAGCAGCAGCAGAAGAGACCCTTGAATGTTTCTGTAGGTGCTTTACTCCATGATCATTTTTTTGCAATAATGTTCATCTTCACTGGCATATCTCTGGTTAATTATGTGCTGATGAACTCAGCTGCATCTGTTTTTGAAAGCACTGACATGGATCTCAACTTCCACGATGTGTCTCTGTTGATGGATCAGGTTTATGCCTTTCTACCCCATTAGTCTCGTTTTTCATCAATTGGAAAATCTTTCCATTGCCGATTGATTTCCTCTCAGATGTTCTATAATGATTTCAGGCTGTACACATTCATGACTTTCATTGATTATATTTAATATTCACTGAGAGTATATTAACTAACTCTAATGCCTAAATTTGAGCTAGTTTAAAATGATTAACATCTAAGACTAGTACCTAAATCTGAAGTAAATTTATGTTCTTAAATTTCTTTTCTCGACTCTTTCTATGCTGCAACGTAATCTTCATAATCTGATATGGTGAAACAGACACAAGCTTGAACAAGTAGTCATTTAGAATATTGGCTAATTCTGGAGGTAAATATAATATAGTTATCTTCAATCTTAATAATATTGAGTTCAAACAAAGATATTTTCAAGTAATTATCTTTAGAACCTTACCAAAACAAATGGACAGAATACAGAAGCACGATGCTACGTTGTTGAATCATCAGCATTAGTGAACAAGTAAGATTTGAATATATTTGGCGAAAATTATGGAATAACTTATGTAGATAAATTTCATGTGACATTTTATATGCTAAACTTTGGAGACAAGTTGATGACGTTTAGTACAATTTTGGGTGCCATCAACTTAATGTCCATTTTTATCAGTTCTTGATTACAGAGTGTATTTTCTGGCCAATTTAGTTATCTTCAATCCTAATAATATTGAGTTCAAACAAAGATATTTTCAAGTAATTATCTTTAGAACCTTACCAAAACAAATGGACAGAATACAGAAGCACGATGCTACGTTGTTGAATCATCAGCATTAGTGAACAAGTAAGATTTGAATATATTTGGCGAAAATTATGGAATAACTTATGTAGATAAATTTCATGTGACATTTTATATGCTAAACTTTGGAGACAAGTTGATGACGTTTAGTACAATTTTGGGTGCCATCAACTTAATGCCCATTTTTATCAGTTCTTGATTACAGAGTGTATTTTCTGGCCAATTTATGCTTCACAATATATTCAAGTACTTAAAGTCTTATTTGATTGATTTTGATCCTAATAAACCATTTTTCTAAACTCTTAAGTATTGGAAGAATTTACCATGGATGAACCGATCTCAGTCAGCCAGGATATCATCAGTGGATCACTGCTTTAGGTTTAAGATATGCAGGCACTTTTGAATCAAATATTCGTTAGGAATTTAATAAGGGGAACCAAATTCACCTTCAAGTGATTCAGTAAATCTAGGCTTCTGTACAAGTTCACATTAGTTTTCTTCATGTCTAGAAAGTTTAGTGGATAAAATTTCTCTAGCTATGTAAGCTTCATAGTCCCATACTTTTTCCTTTTTTTTTACTGTTTGTTAAATGCATAATTGTTAATTTGGTTTTGGTCACCAAGATTCATAATCTTCAAAAATGATAGTTGAGTAATCTAGTAAATAAGTTTTATTGTTTCTCTCAAATTGATGATCTTATTGTATTTATAGTTGGTACTTGATACAATATTTATCTTGGGATATAGTTTCAAAAATCAATTTTCTTTTACATCCTTATTTTATTGGTTTGATGAATGTTAGATTTATGGATGTTCACCAGAAATGTAACTTATGTATGCATAAATTTTGCAGATTTTTAGGATTCCTATAGCACCTATCTCTGTTTTGCTTCTCCTATTCTGTAGTCAGATTGGAGCCTTGGCTTGGAATTCAGATGGGTTACAACTTTTGCATTATTCTTTTGGTGCAAATGTTTCTGTTTGGAATCATTTTCTGTTAGCTAAAGCGTTCTCTGTGATTCCAGCACTTTTCTGTGCAACAATTGTAGGTGCTGAAGGGATATATCAATTTCTTATTTTATGTCAAGTTATACAGGCTATGCTTCTTCCGTCTTCTGTAATCCCACTTTTTAGAGTAGCATCTTCAAGATCAATAATGGGGGAATACAAAATGGCATGGTATCTGGATATAATGTCTTTATTAGCATTTCTACTGATGCTTGCTTCAAATATAATCTTCATCAATGAAATGTTATTTGGAAATAGTAGCTGGATAAACAACCTTAAGGAAAATACAAGATTTGGTGGAACAGTCACATATGCTATCGTTCTCCTTGCTGCTTGTGCTTTGATACTTTTTACGCTATACTTGGCAGTTACACCTTTGAAATCTGCAAGTGATTTTCCAGAGGTAGGATCCTTGGTTCCGCTGAAGGATGAACTGCATGAGGAAACAGAAGATTACGTTCGAGATAAGGCTACTACTACCAAAGATGAGTTTTCAGCTATTGAGCATCAGCTTTCTCTAGAACCTGTTGTGGAGAATACTGTGTACCATACTGATAGATCAATTTCAGAATCTATACTCGAACAGTCTGATACTGCTATAGATTCTGATAATGATTGGTGTCAAACTATTGACAGTGCTGGTGCTTCTGATACAACTTTTGATTCGGATTATGATTGCCATCAACCTATTCATGGCTCCGGCTCACCTGACACTATTATTACTCCAATATTTCAACCTGAATTACCAAAGTCTATTGATGCTGCTGACTTGGATACTACGAGTGACACATCCACCAGTATCTTGTTAGATACTACTGTTAAAGAAAGGCATCAATTTGAAGCAGAGAAGGAAGATTTGGCATTAGAAGCAGCTATTGCCTCTGTGTTGGACAAAGACAAGACATTGGAGACTAATGATTCTGTAGGTGAGTTGGTGGTTCCTGTCAGCGAGCCATTGCCACGTTCAAGATCTGAAGATTCTGAATGTGGTAATATTGGTACTGTAAAAATATCAGATGGCAGTGGAAACTTACCAAAATTATCTGGATTAGGTCGTGCAACTAGACGACAATTGGCTGCCATATTGGATGAGTTTTGGAGTCAACTTTTTGATTTCCATGGGAAACCATCGCAAGAAGCTGTTGGACAAAAGTATGATTCTTTATTGGGATTAGACTCGAAAAGTGTTAGTTCTGTAAAAGGCGATATTGGAACAGAGCCATCTGTTAGTTTACATAAAGACGCTGATAGGGGAACAATTTTCTCACCGAACCCAATGGAATACAACTCTCAAAAGTTGCAAAGCTTGACTAGGGGAGATTTATCTTATGGGTTTCAGATGGGCTCTTCAACTTGGTCTCAAAACATGCAAGCAAAAACCCATTTTCTAAACTCAGGTAGCAGCCTACCCGAGGTAAATGAAAGACGTTATTCTAGTTTGTATCTGCCACAGTATTCTGTCAACCATGATTATCAGCCAGCTACAATCCATGGATATCAGGTACCATCTTATCCAAAGGAAATTAGTGCAGCAAGAAATCCTTGTTCCTCAAATGTGGCACCTGAATCTCCAAGAGTTACTAAATCATCTCTTAAAGTTCCTCCGGGGTTTGGGGATTCAGTTCCATACAGTGATAGGCAAAATGGACTGAGTTCACTTGCGACATCTAGTTTGCAAAGTCCAACAGCATCTCGAGTTAGCAGAATGCAGGCTGAAGGAAATTATTTCAACCCTTCTTTGGTTGAACCTATAGAAAATGCTGACTCTTCTGCCTATGAAAAGAAATATCATAGTTCTCCGGACATTTCTGCCATTATCGCTGCTAGCAGGAACTATTACTTGAATGAGTCAAAGTTCGGTGGTCCAATTGGTTTCAGACCATCGGTTGGTAGGATGATGACTAACCAACACCAATATTTGAATCCTATCTCCAGGACTGCAGTTTCATCACCATTCAATGAGCTCTACTCACCCAATCACCGGAGAGATGCGCTCCCACCTCAGTCTAATTTGAGTTCAGACACCAAATCTCTTTGGTCTATGCAACCATTTGAACAATTATTTGGTGTGCCAACCAGAGAATACAATATAGGCAGACGAGTAGTCCCTGACAAACCTGGACACACTTCCCAAGATGTTTTTCCTTATGCAGAGGTCGAACGCAGGTTGTTACAGTCCCTTCGCTCTTGTATTACGAAACTTCTGAAATTGGAAAACTCAGATTGGCTCTTTAGACCAAATGAAGGATGCGACGAGGAGTTAATTTATCAAGTTGCTACAACGGAGAAGAATATGTGCAAAGTGGTTGAGACGAATCAATCAGATTATGGTGAACTTCACTTGTCCCCTGAACGTAAGCTTAGTTCAGTTCAGAAGAATGAGGAGGTAGATATCCCTTGCACTTTGTCATTGCCTAATTGTCGAGGTGGTTGTATATGGCGCGCGTCGCTTGTTGTAAGTTTTGGAGTTTGGTGTATTCATCGGATATTGGATCTCTCCCTTGTGGAAAGTCGTCCAGAATTGTGGGGCAAATACACTTATGTCCTCAATCGTCTTCAGGTAAAAACTTAAATCACTACCTGCAATGTTCCTTTAATGAATAAGTGCAAGCTTAAAATATTATTCCAAAATCTAAACAAAAGGGAATCTCACAAATATACCTTCTACTTTTACATTGGTGTTCCCAAACAATTTGGTCCTCATCAATGCACCAGTTATCTTCGGTATTTCTGCTATTGATCGAGCGGATAATTCAAAACAAATTTTTTTTAGTTATTAGTTGAGACTCTGATGGTTCTAGCATTTTCCACAAACTTTGGGCAACAGTCACATTTAGGAAGAAATTGGAAGGATGCCAAAGTATCGATGACTCTAATGAAGCTTAAACGAGTCTTCACTTTGGCTTGCTAACAGGCAAACCTCGCAAATATTGAAGGATACCTAGTTAGACTGGTTGCCGGTGCCTTTTGTCATCTCTCACTCATAGTTTTCATGGACTTTTGATTGAACACTCCTAGTTTGATCACATCAGTACTGTTGTTGCTTTAACCAATCTGCTGAATAACTCCTTTTACTCATGTGCTAACCTCTTTGTTTATTATTCCTTAGACATTATAATCGTGCATTGATTGTTTTTTCTTCTGTTGAATTCAGGGGATTCTCGATCTTGCATTTTCTAAGCGCCGCGCTCCCCTCCACTCTTGCTCGTGTCTCAGTGTATCAGTGGAAGCTACTGAACCTTCCGACTCTCCTATGCGGTCAAAACTGTTAAATCAATCCTTCACAACCGCAGCTACGATACTCGATATCATTAAGGAAGTTGAAATTTCAGTCTCAGGTCGAAAGGGTCGGACCGGCACTGCAGCTGGCGACATTGCATTTCCAAAGGGGAAGGAGAACTTGGCATCTGTTTTGAAGCGGTACAAGCGCCGGCTCTCGAACAAAAGCACCGGAGCACAGGAAGTTTCTTTGCCTCGCAAGATTCAAACTTCAGTTCTATAGCGACCGGGATGATGTTTCCGATATCTGGTTTTTTCGTTGAAAAACGTTCTCAGGGTTCAAAGTGGTTACTCTTTGTTCCTCCGAGTTTCCTTCTGTGTATGTTGTATAATTAGCACGATTATGCAGGGTTACTTTAATTTCAAGATCTTGACCCTAATATTTATGTTCTAATCTCTCTTTTTTATTTTTTATGGCTCAATTATGTTGGGAATGGAGTAATTCATGGATTTTGTAACTTGCTAATGTAATTATGTTGCATGTTTTCTATTGTTGCCATTGGCACGATCGGGTTCATCGGTTTGATCAATCAAGTAGAGTTGGTCGACTTGACAATGGGTCCATTGGTTTATTAAGTCGAGTTGGTTTTGTCAAGAGGCTAGTTTTGTTTGAATCAAGCTAATCAAAGTGATTCTTTTACTGAAAATTATTTCCATTTGAAAGAAGTGAAAACATAATAAGTACCTACAACTTTGAAGCATTTCTTAATTGGTGTAATAAATAAAATAATAATTGATGCAGGGTGAAGTTCTAAGGTGGACGATAATAATTCTCCATTCGGAATGGTCCATTGATTAAAATAATGTAGGTGTTATTACAATGAATAAAGATTGATTTTTGATGTGAAATTTAAAATTTTTATTCGAATTTAAAATTCTTTCATTGGTTTTGATTAACAGATCAAAGAGTATAATTTTTTTTCATAATTTTTTTTTATTATCATTGAGAATGGACGATGAAGAACATAATCACCTTTTGAATGAAGTGGATATGACAGAGTCTAAACAACAAATCTCCAATCTACACTGCCATTAAACAGGTAAGGATGAATGCATATTATAATCTATATTAAAATAATCACAGTTATTTTATGAAAATAAATATTTAAAAAAATTAGTATATTAAATTATATTATTTTAACATAATAATCGGTATTGTTAAATTAATGTATTAACTTTTTTAGAAAACATTATAAATCATCATTTTATGGAACAATATCATAATTATTAATATGTGCTTGAACAAACTTGATGCAATGATAAAACAGAATAAGTAAGAAGCTTAAAATTTAAATTATATTAAAACAGATTATTTTAAAGGTCGACTTCGAACTGAACATAAGTTGTATTCTGGATTACTCCTGATGCAACAAAGAATCTACCATGTCATTTAAAGTTATCGATAAAGCCCTCGAGATTGTTGATGATTTCCTCCTAGTCCATCCTCTTTCATGGAGCATATACCTAAATATTTATATGTGAGAGATAACTTAGAGATCATGGAGACGCAGGTAGCACATCATAGAAAAGTGGAGAAAAGTGGAGAGCATGTTGGTGCAATCGGTCCAGATCATGATTGATCAGATTCGAGTTTGACTCGAATAGTATTTTGATGTTCGACATTGATGTTCGACAAAATATATCAATGGAAAGTCCAAGTCATGGATACTTGGCAAAGAAAGTCCAAATCTTGGGCACTTGACAATGGAAAGTCCAACTCATGGGTACTTAACATGGAAAGTCCCAGCTTAAGTCTTGGCAAATGGAAAGTCCAACATGGGTTGGTAAGGAAAGTCCAAGGGTTGATATTGACGGCGTAAAGTCCAAGGGTGGAGTTTTGACAACATAAGTCCAATGGTTGACGACGTAAAATCCAAGCGGTAGTCTTGACAGTGTAAGCCCAATATGCCTTTGGCGGTATAGACCAGCTTAGTATGACAATAGCCGATAGAAACACCTGAAAACTAGCGTATGTATGAATAAGTCATGGATAATTTGGAGAGATTCGATAGGCATGAGGCTGACGGAAGTGACTAGAAGGCGTAAATCTAGGCTAAGGGTGGTCTAGCAAGTATGAGGACATCATACTTGGGGTTAAACCTCATGTTTGAGGTTATCAGTCGACTGGGATTTTGGACCAGTCGATTGGTCAAGTTTTTGGACACTTGACAGCCGAGTTGACTCGTGGCAGTTGATTGAGATTATGACCAGTCGAATCGCTCGAGTCAAGCGTGTTCGATCGCAGAAATAACACGTGATTAACTCTCGAGAAATTAGGCGATCAAGCGATCGCAAGCGATCGGCGCCATGGATAATGTGCCATTGCTCGTCGAGGTTATGGAAGCGAATGCTCGGTAGTTGACTAGTCGATCGGCTATGTTATTTCTTTGGGTAATTGAAACTTATCCAACATGGATTGAGTCGTTGTCTCAGAACGATTACAGGAGCAGTCGACTGATGGTCGTAATCAGTCGACTGCTAAGTAGAATTCAGCCCGAGGTGAAGCTTTAAAAGGAGCTTGTGGAAGAGGATTTGACAAAGATTCCTTGAGGCGATTTGGAGAGGATTTGCTATTGCAATCCAAACCTTCAAAACTCTTCTCAAGCAATCAAAGATCAAACAATCAAAAGCTCTTTGTAAAGTTTTCTTTACTTGTATTTTAGTGTATTTGCTTTTATTTGTGTTGTTTTACTTTTGTAATCATTGTAAGAACTTTCTCCGCCTCCGACTTGTTGTCGAGGAGTATTTGTGATTATTAGTGGTGTTTGACATCGTTAGAGCTCGTTTGAGCCCAACCCATGGAGTAGGAACCTTGAGGTTCCGAACCACGTTATATCTTGATGTATTTGTCTTGTGATTGTGATTGTTGTATTTTATTATTGTTAATATTATTTCCGCTGCGCTAATATGATTTGTAGAGACGTACGAACGATTTCCATCTTCATCAACCAACATGTTATTCACCCCTTCTAGCGACGGTCAATTCCCAACAAGTGGTATCAGAGCAAGGCCGCTCTTCAAGGTTTGACAACTAAAGGAGAACTGCTAGAGGAAGAAGATGGAATTTGAAGAAAAGTTGGGATGAGACATCAACACTCCGATCCCATACACATTCTATGGATAAGAAGGGTTTGAGCAATGGAGAGCACGGATGGAGAACTTCTTCATGATGGACTTTGAAAATTGGATGATCATAGTGAAGGGGTTTGAAATTTCAAGAGGTCAAAAAGGTGGATACCTCAAGAAGAAGAGATGGACCGAAGAGCAAGTTCAAGCCTTCGAGAGAAACGATAAGGTAATGCAATTTGTTGGTGCAATCGGCCTAGGTCACGATTGACCAGACTCGAGTTTGACTCGAGTAGTATTTTGATGTTTGACATTGATATCTGACATGAGTTGGGGAGATTGCTGGTACAATCGACCCATGTCATATTTGATGTTTGACGATGGTTTGACCATTATCATGGGAGAAGTCCAAGTCTTGTGTACTTGGTATGGAAAGTCCAACATGGGTTGGCAAGGAAAGTCCAAGCATGAGTCTTGACAAGGGAAAGTCCGAGCATGAGCCTTGGCATGGAAAGTCCAACATTGGTTGACAAGGGAAAGTTCAAGCTTGAGTCTTGACAATTGCGAAGTCCAAGGGGAATATTGGTGGCGTAAAGTCCAAGGGTGGAGTCTTGACAGCATAAGTCCAGTAGTTAGCGGCGTAAAGTCCAAGAGGGAGTCTTGACAGCGTAAGCCCAATGTGCCTTGGCGGTGTAGACCACATTAGCATGACAATAGCTGATGAAAGCACCTGAAAGCTAGCGTATGGATGAACAAGTCATGAATGACTTGGAGGGATCCAGTAGGCACGAGGCTGATGGAGGTGGCTAGAAGGCTTAGGTCTAGGCTAAGGGTGGTCTAGCAAGTATGGGGACACCATACTTGGGGTTAAAACCTCATTGATGAGGTTATCAGTCGACTGATGGGAATTGACTAGAGTTTGACTGGTGGAATTGACCTAGCAGTCGACTGATGGCCTGATCAGTCGACTGATCTGGAGATCAGTTGACTGATGGTCGGGTATTCGGGAACAAAAAGTTCCCGAGTCGACTGTTAGGGTTTGACAGTCGATTGATGACTCGATTAGTCGACTGATGGGCATGATCAGTTGACTAATGGTCTATCTGTTGGAACTTATCCAATGTGGCTCATGTCGTTGTCTCACAACGGCTACATGAGCAGTCGACTGATGGTCCCGATCAGTCGACTGCTAGGCAAAAATCAGCCCGAATGCAGGTTATAAAAGCAGTTCGTGGGGAGGATTTTTGGCAAGGTTTCTTGAGGCAATTTGGAGGGGATTTGCTGATGCAATCCAGACCTTCAAGGCTACTCTCAAGCAACCAAAAGCAAGTGCTCAAGTTCACATTGTATAAAGTTTTCTTTACTTGTATTTGTGTAGTTTACTTGTATTAGCTTGCATTCATTTCTTATTGTTGTAAGAGGTTTCCTCCACCTCCGGATTGTTCCGAGAAGGAGTGTTTATTGTTTAGTGGTGTTTGGCATCGCTAGGGCTCGTTCGAGTCCAACCCATGGAGTAGGAACCTTGAGGTTCCGAACCATGTTATATTCTTGTGTAGTGTGCTTGTGATTGTGTATTTGTATTGTATTTTTCATATTCAGCTGTGTACTAACAATCATAGGCAAGCACAATCGAATTCCATCAAGTAAACGACGACACGCTATTCACCCCCCTCTAGCGGGCGCATAGGTCCTTACAATTGGTATCAGAGCGGGTCGCTCTTCACCGGCTTCGCATCCGAGGGAGCAAAAGCGCTAGAGGGCAAAATGGAGCTCAATGAGAGATTGGGTGTTGACGTCAACATTCCACCTTCGACCATGAAGACTTCACATATTGGAAAGGTAGGATGATGCATTTTCTAATGTGTGACTTTGACAATTGGATTAGTGTCTTTGTAGGTTTCGACACTCCAAAAGACGAAGAAGGAAGAAAAATCAAGAAGAAGAATTGGAGCCAAGACCAACTCCGATATTACAACATCAATAATAAGGTAATGGTATATTGCTTAATGTAATTTCTAATGATATTTTGATCAAGATGGGAGATTGCAAAGATGCTAAGGAGATATGGAACAAATTGGCAAAATTCCATGAAGAGCCTCACTCAATCCAAGAAGATAAGGAAGATGAGGAAGAGAGCTTATTCTCACAAGAAAGTGAGGATTCGGAAGTCGAAAAGTGCTCGACATCCGAGGAGGAAGAAGAAGTGGAAGAATTGGAGGTTGAAAGACCATCAACGTCCAAGGAAGAGGTAGAAGTGGAAGAAACCTAAACCTCTAGGATTGAGGGGGAGGAGAGATCATCTTCCATGCTGGAGCAAGAAGAAGAGCCTTCAATATCCGGTCAAGATAAAGAAGCTCAAAATCCAGCCGCCATTGACCTAGGTAACTCAAGAAATTTTGGTGAAGTTAAAAATCACATAATTTGCTTTGAGTGTAGGGAACAAGGGCATTATAAGAGTAAGTGCCCAAAGAAGGTCAAGAAGTCTCCACTGGTGCCTAAAAGTCAAGAGAAAACTAAGGATGTCGGTGCCCCTACTAGAAAAAGCAAGGAGCACATCATTTGCTTCAAGTGCCAACAACCGGGGCGTTTTAGGAGTCAATGCCCTTGGGGGAGCAAGAAGGTCAAAGAAGGAGCGTCACAAGTAGGAGGAGCCTCTAAGGTAAACCCTAAGGTATATTTAAACAATGCTCATTCTTTAAGTTATAGGCAAAAACATACTAAAAATAATTTTAGCAATCTTGCTATTGTACATGAAAAGCATGCTAGAAATAGACACTATTGCTTAGGTGCCAAATCATACAATATTAAGAATAAGGAGAAATTTGGGACTAATGTCCCTAAGCAAATTTTACCTAAGACAAGTATTAGGAAAATAGAAGAACACCTAGTTCTTAACCCTAAATAGACTAGGCATATGCCTAGGAAAAATAATTCCCAAAGGACATATGAAAATTCAAAATTGGGAAGATTAGAAAAGGAAAATCAAGTCTTGAGGTCAAGACTTGAGAAAATGGAAAAGATCCTTAGGAATATACAAGATCAAATTAAAGGGTCAAATGATAAAAAATCTAGGTCAAGGAGTCAAAACCTAGGTTTTAGGAATCAAAGTCCAACCAAGGGCAAGAAAGGTTTGGGTCACAAACCTAAGGCCAAGGAGATCTACCATAGTGTTCCATTCGATTATGGAACACAACCTAGGTCTAGGAAAGCCAAGGTCATTAGGGAAGTCATCCCTAAGATTGACCAAGATAGATGCCTAGTGGCTAGGGTTTCGAAGAAACCTAGGGAAGCCACCAAGAAGGGTACAAGGGGAGTTACCCCTAGAGTTAACCTAGGCAAGACCACAATGACCAAGGCTTCTAAGCCTAGGAGGGTATCTAGGGAATGCCTAGTTAACCTAAGGAGTTCCAATAGGTATTGGGTTCTTAGGAGCGTGATCGATTCATGCTATATGGGTTTAGGTGTGTCAACTTTGAATGAATGGTTAGTTAACCTAACCATAGTAAAGGTGACACTTTAGGTCACTTTCAAGGTTATGGATACCTTGGAAATAGGTTTGAATTATAATTCTAAAATATTTTAGGATGTGTCAATATTATTTAAGAAGTTTGATAAATCAATTAAATTGGCACAACTTAGGTTTAGAGGTCATAGTGTGTCATTTTAGGGTTTTGGCACACTTGGAGAATAAATGATAATATGGCAAAATGAGTTTAATAATAACAAATGATAATTAATGCTAAAATTTAGGTATTATATACTTATATTTTATTTGCCATGCTTGATTTGTCATATAACATGTCATGACATCATATCTACTTTTAATCATTTAATATGTCATGATATTACTTAGGATTAAAGTTAAATGTCATGTATACTTAGATTTCATTTTATGCCATGACATTATGATTATGAGCACATATTTATTTATATCATCATTAATTCCATCATCATTTATGCATTAATAAAAATTGAGTTAAGGACAATTGACATGACTTAAAGTCCCATGTATAAGGAAATCAAATAGTATTGCCTTAGAAAAATACATGAAATCCTAGATTTGGATGAACAAAACTCACATCTCACATTACATTGACATGTATGTGTATTGATACACTTTAGATACATGTGAGATGCTAGATATGAGTTGAGTTCGAGGTGCATAGTTTTTGCATCTAGATGAACTAAAACTCATCTATATTATTATTGGATCATTGGGAAAGCTTATATTCAAGTCATGAACATTGAGCCCAAAGAAAATGATCCAATATAAGATTTTAAAAACATTTTAAAAAATCTTGGTGAAGTCTATCTTTTGATAGCAATCACCATTGATGATATTAATACAAAGTGAGCTCAAACATTGAAGTTTTTCTTCACTTTTGAACTTTATATCAATTTTACTATTTTATGAGTAAATTATTTTTCACATATTTTTCACCAATTGTATTACTTATAAGTAATGTACGTATGAATTTTCATTATTTTTCAAAATACGTAAAATTACTTGTGCATTTCCAAAATTCGTTTCTGATAATTGAAATTTCGAAATTTCAGTTATCAGTCGATTGCCGCTTAATGGAAGTCAATTGATGTATAGGGTAGTCGATTGTTGACTAATAGAGTTGACTGTCATGTCTTATTTCTAGTAAACAAGATTTGTTTAACCCAATTTCAGCTATGGTAAGGTTCCCTAACTGCTCATAATCCTAGGATATGCTTTGGAAAACATTAGAAAGGGTAAAAATCCATTGGATATAGATTAGGAGAGTTGTTAGGGTGTGTATCAATTTTAAGGTGTGGGAAAGTTCAATGTTGAACTTTTAACTTTATTTTTGATGGTTTAGTATTCCTATTGGCTTAGGGACTTCCCAAGGACATTGTTGGTGCAATGGTCAAGGGGGAGCAAGCCTTTAGGAGGAGGTATCCATCATGGGATGATGGATATATATTCTTCCTTGTAAGGGGGAGAATGTGGAGAATTTTGGAGAAGTTAGGATTGCCTCTCTTAAGTGATATGAGACTTATCACTAGGAAGATTGTAGGCATCCTAGATATTTTTGGACCAAGGCGGAGATTGTAAGATCTCATTGGGACATGAGACATTGAAATCCTTGGGGAGAACCTTTTTGATGTATGTCAAAAAGGGGGAGAATGTTAGAATTACCAATTTAAGAAAATTGGTAGGGGAATTTGAGTTAGGGGCCTAACTCAAAGGTGTTTGGTTTTTGTCAAATATCAAAAAGGGGGAGATTGTTGGTGCAATTGACCCAGGTCACAATTGACCAGACTCGAGTAGTATTTTGATTTTTGACATTGATGTCTGACATGTGTTGGGGAGATTGCTGGTGCAATCGACCCAGGTCATATTTGTTGTTTGACGATGGTTTGACCATTATCATGGGAGAAGTCCAAGTCTTGTGTACTTGGCATGGAAAGTCCAACATGGGTTGACAAGGAAAGTCCAAGCATGGGTCTTGGTAAGGAAAAGTCCAAGCATGGGTCTTGTCATGGAAAGTCCAACATGGGTTGGCAAGGAAAAGTCCAAGATTTAGTCATGGAAATTGAGAAGTCCAAGGGGAATATTGGCGGCATAAAGTCCAAGGGTGGAGTCTTGGTAGCATAAGTCCAATGGTTGGCGGCGTAAAGTCCAAGCGGGAGTCTTGGTAGCGTAAGCCTGTGTCTTGGCGGTGTAGACCACATTAGCATGACAATGGCTGATGGAAGTACCTGAAATTTAGCATATGGATGAACAAGTCATGGATGACTTGGAGGGATCCGATAGGCGCGAGGCTGACGGAAGTGGCTAGAAGGCTTAGGTCTAGGCTAAGGGTGGTCTAGCAAGTATGGGGACACCATACTTGGGGTTAAAACCTCATGGATGAGGTTATCAGTCGACTGCTATTATGGTTAGTCGACTGATGGGAGTCGACAGAGTTCCAACAGTCGACTTCCAGCATTGGACAGTCGACTGATGGCTTGATCAGTTGACTGATGGTCAGATATTCGGGAACAGAAAGTTCCTGAGTCGACTGTTAGGGTTTGACAGTTGAGTGATGACTCGATCAATCGACTGATGGGCATGATCAGTCGACTGATGGTCTATCTGTTGGAACTTATCCAATGTGGCTCATGTCGTTGTCTCACAATGGCTGTAGGAGTAGTCGACTGATGGTCCTGATCAGTCGACTACTAGGCAAAAATTAGCATGAATGCAGGCAGGTTATAAAAGCAGTTCATGGGGAGGATTTTTGGCAAGGTTTCTTGAGGCGATTTGGAGGGGATTTGCTGCTGTAATCCAGACCTTCAAGGCTACTCTCAAGCAACCAAAATCAAGCGCTCAAGTTCACATTGTGTAAAGTTTTCTTTACTTGTATTTGTGTAGTTTACTTGTATTAGCTTGCATTCATTTCTTATTGTTGTAAGAAATGTTGTAAGAGGTTTCCTCCACCTCCGAATTGTTCCGAGAAGGAGAGTTTATTGTTTAGTGGTGTTTGGCATCACTAGGGCTCGTTCGAGTCCAACCCGTGGAGTAGGAACCTTGAGGTTCTGAACCACGTTATATGCTTGTGTAGTGTACTTGTGATTGTGTATTTGTATTGTATTTTCCATATTCTGCTGCATACTAACAATCATAGGTAAGCGCAATCGAATTCCATCAAGTGAACGACGACACGCTATTCACCCCCCCTCTAGCGGGCACACAGGTCCTTACACAATTGATATTAAATTCATTATCTAACGATATTGTGTCTAGGTTAGGTGAATTTCTAAATGCCAAGGAGCTATGGAAAAACTTGGCCAAACTCCATGAAGAACCATTAATGGCTTAAGTAGAGAGAGAGTCCGAAGAAGAAGAAAGCTCATCCTCACAATAAAGTGAGGATTTGGAGGTCGAGGAGTGTTCGACATCCGAGGTGGAAGAAGTAGGAGAAGCCTCCACCTCTAGCATTGAGGGGGAAGAAGTTAGACCATCCACTTCGGAGCATCAAGAAGAAGCTTCTACCTCCAATCAAGAGGAGGAGGATGTTAGGGCAATCAACCCATGTATGATGTGGTTTTGATGTGTGTGGCAAAGGGTTTAAGTTAGGATTGTTATGATGATTTGATATGTGTGTTGAAGTCGTGCAGGACTTAGTAATTCACACATGGGATTGGCTTGACGAAAGCATTGGTGAGTTCACCATCTCATGACTCGGGTCTTTGAGTCGATGAAGGATGATATTGCAAAGTCATACGCTTGGTGCATCCGAGGGACTATCGGACGAGCAACATTAGAGTGAAGACAAGAAAGTAGACTTCAGGGCGAGATGCGAAGGCTGACATTACGAAGCTGTGCGCTTGGTGCATCCGAGGGACGTGGCCGGACGAAGAGAACTTCGGTGAGGGACTTCAAGCGAGATGAGAGAATGAGCAAAATGTAACGTAGCTCATAGGTGAACTTGGCCGAATGTCTAAGTCAAGTGTCAGATGCTCAACCAAGTTGGTTGAGATTTTACCCGATCATCGGATGCTCAAACAATAGTTTGTTTGAGGTTTTACCTGATATCAGTCGACTGATATAGATATCAGTCGACTACTCTAGGTCGATGGACTCGACCGGTGTTCGATTGAAGATCTTCTGGCCCAACAGTCAACTGTTGGTCTTTGGCAGTCGACTGCTCAACCATCAGTCAACTGCCAAGGGATGGCAGCCGACTGATCAAGGGAAACTCGGGCACAGAGGGTTTTGGAGTCGACTGATCGCTTCGATCACTCGACTGTTGGCTCCATCAGTTGACTGATGGGGATGATCAGTCGACTGATGTAGAAGTCGTTTGCTGGAAGCCAACGTGGATAAAGTCATTGCGAGGCAATGGCTACAACAACAGTCGACTGATGATTGCATCAGTCGACTGCTCGGTGCCCAACGGGAAGAATGCCCTCTTCCCTATAAGAAGAGGCCTTGGGTCACTTTGGGAGGTTAATGTTTTATCTCTAAACATACTCCCAAGTGCCTAAACATTTTCTATTCTTCTTACTTGCTTTTATTTCAATTTTATTGTAAGAGGGAGAGATTGTAAGAAAGGTTTACCTCCACCTTGAAGGAGAGACTAGTGGATTTAGGTTGGAGTGATTCGCTGAACGAATCGTCCGTGGATTAGCAGCAAGGGTCGCGAACCACATTATATCGGCGTGTTTGCGTTTGCTTCTTCTCTTCATTTGTTTTGTCTTAATTGTCTTTAGTTTTATTATTCCGTTGCGCTAACTTTATTTGTAGATGATTAAGACGCAAGCTATCTCTATCGTACACGAAAAGGGCTATTCACCCCCCTTTAGCCGGCCACTGATCCTCCAACAGAGGAAGCTCAAAATTCCACCACCACCCTAGGTAACTCGAGCATTTCAATTAACAATAAAATCCATATTATATGCTTTGAGTGTAGGTAAGTCGGACACTATAAGAGAAAGCGTCCGAAGAAGGTCAAGAAGACGACACACAAGTCGTGCCAAAGACCAAGGAAACCGGTGCCCAAAGTCAAAAGAGCAAGGAGCATGTCATTTGCTTCAAATGCCATCAAAAGGGGCACTATAGAAGTCATTGCCCTAGGATAAAAGAAGGAGCATCAAATGTAGGGGGAGCTTCTAAAGCAAACCCTAAGGTAAAATTTAGTCATGCACCTTCAAATTCTAATGTCAAAAAGCATGCTAAAAATAACTTTAATTCACTTGTCATTGCTCAGGAAAAGCATGCTAGTAGAAATAGATTGTATTGCCTAGGTGATAAGAGTTGCAACTTTAGAAATAAGGAGAAATTTAGGACTAATAACCCTAAGAAAATCCTACCTAGGGAAACTGTTAGGAAAATAGGAGACCATCTAGGTTTTAATTCAAAGAAATCTAAACATATGTCTGGGAAGGGCAAAGATGATCAAAGAAATAATGAGCCCACCAAATTAGAGAAATTAGAATTAGAGAACTAAGCCTTGAGGTCAAGGCTTGAGAAACTTAAAAAGTTCCTTAGGAATATGCAAAATCAAACTCAAGGGTCTAGAAGTCAAAACCTAGGGTGTAAGAGGCAAGAACCATCTAGGAGGCAAGGTTTGGGTCACAAGCCTATGTCCAAGAAGGTAATACCTACTTACCACAATGTTCCATTTGATTATGAAACTCAACCTAGATCTAGGAAAGCCAAGGTTACTAGGGAAGTTATCCCTAAGATTAATCATGGCAAATGCCTAGTGGTTAAGGTTTCGAAGAAACCTTGGGAGGCCACTAAGAAGGTTACAAGAGGAGTCACCCCTAGAGTTAACCTAGGCAAGACTCAAATGACCAAGGCTACCAAGCCAAAAAGGGTCATTAGGAGGGTATTTAGGGAAGTTATCCCTAAAGAATACCTAGTAAACCCAAGGAGCTCAAATAGGTTTTGAGTTTCTAGGAGCGTGATCGATTCATGCTAAATGGGTTAGGGTGTGTCAACTTTAAATGGATGGGTAGTTAACCTAACCATGGTAAAAGTGACACTTTAGGTCATTTTCAAGATTATGGGTACCTTGGAAATGTGGTTTGAATTTATATCCTAAAGGATTTTAGAATGTGCCTATATATTTTGAGAATTATAAAAAATCAATCAAATTGGCACAAATTAAGTTTAGAGGTCATAGTGTGTCATTTTAGATTTTTGGCACACATGGGGGATTAGTAGTAATATGGAAAAATGGACTTAATAATAACAAATGATAATTAACACTAAATTTTAGGTAGTGTTATACCTTTATATTTTATTTGCCATGATTGACACTATAAGAAAAATCCATTTTAGAGACCGATTTAGAGGCCTAAAATCGGTCACTAAAATGTATTAGAAACTGATTTAGTAACCGAAATTTTCGATCTCAAAATTTGTGGTCTCTAATTTATAGACCGAATTTCCGGTCGGTCTCTAAATATAGAGACCGATTTTGAGACCGAATTAAAATCGGTCTCTATATTTAGAGACTGATTTTCTGGTCGGTCTTTAATTCAGAGACCGAATTTGTGGTCGGTCTCTAATTTTAGAGACCGATTTTTCGGTCGGTCTCTAATTTAGAGACTATTTTCCCCGGTCGGTCTTTAAAATTAGAGACCGATTCTCTGGTTGGTCTCTAATTTAGAGATCGATTTTCGAAATCGGTCTCTGATTTAGAGACCGCTTTGGAAAATCGGTCTCAAAATTTAGAGACCGATTTTCAGGTCGGTCTCAAACTTAGAGACCAATTTCGAAAATTGGTCTCTAAATTAGAGACCAACAGGAGAATCGGTCTCTAAGTTGCATGACTATGAATTTAGAGACCAGTTTCAATTCGGTCTCTAGATTTATACAATAAAATTTATACAAAATAATTCCAAATGTAATGAACCTATTTTTTACAATGATTCAAATATAATAAACTTATGACAAAATTAAGCTACTCAACAAATATACAACCAAATCCAACACTTATAATTATCAGGTCTTTTATCAAAAGGAGTGATTGAACAATACATTTTTACATAAAAATGAAAAAAAGAACAAAATAAGCTAAGTCGTAATTCCACTTTGTGCTTTCGCGATGGCCACAAATAAAGCAATCTTGTCTATCTTTCCATGTGGTCTGCACATAATATCTTTTCTTTCCACGCCTTACATACTGCATATGGGAATCCAGAAATCAATAAAGCAAATAAAATATAAGTTTTAGAAGTTAACCAATAGAGCACAAAATTTATAGAAGCATGCACAAATATATGAATGAATAAATAACAAACATGACCATGGTCCGGGTCCGGGTCCGGGTCGGAACCGTCGGATTCGGACCCGGACCGAAACGAAATCGTGGTCGTTTGATGTGTGTAGTTCATGTTGCATTTTGAGTATTCAATATGCATGTATTTCATCCCATTTTATGTTTTAGTCATGTATTTTATTATGTTTTAGTCAAGTTTAACATATTTTGGAAAATTATCGAGGCGTATCAAAACAACATAGGCGTGCCACAGAGGACATGTCCATGTCAGAGCTTCCAGAACTCAACACACCCCGGGTGTGTTAGCCGACACGCTCACGTTCGCCCATGTCTCATGGGCGACACGCCCATGTTCCTTAACACACCCGGGGTATGTTAGCCGACACACCCGGGGTGTGTTAGCCGACACACCCACCATAGCCGACACGCCCACGCAAATTTCCCGACACGCCCATGCTCCTTAACACACCCGGGGTGTGTTAGCCGACACACCCGGGGTGTGTTAGGCGACACACCCACCACGCCCATGCAAATTTCCTGACACGCCCATGCCCTCCATTGGCATGGGTGTGTCGCCCTATTTCCATTGGCATGGGCGGGTCTAATTGCAAGTCTCACATTCATACCATCATACCACAAAAGAAAGAACATAGGAGAGCATTAATATGAAAACAAATATGACACTCACCTTATTTCAGGTTTTCCCATCAATAAATGGAATTATATTGCTATATGATATGGGTTGGGTATGTATTGAAAGTGACAATAATTTCTTAACAAGTGAATTCGATCCATGTTGAGAAATGTCAGTCATAATATATTTAAGCAACATGTGAAAGACAAATGATAACCTTCTCCTTCAATAACTTGTCATGTGCAATTGATACTTCACTGTAGCTCTAAGCTGACCAACATGATGAAATGTGCCAATACTGTTTCAAAAGATAAGCAATGAAATATAGAGATTTAAAATAAAATCCAACAAAGCAGGTGCCAACTATATAAAAAAAAATACCTTTCATCCAATAATATCTAGAATGTCTTCAAACTTCATTATTAACTTCCTTTAATCAATATAGCAATCATTGATATTATTTTCATTTATCACTGCAACTTCAGTATCATTATCATAAAATTGACCCAAAGCGAGATAAAGTGACATCTTCAACTGTATATACTACAATAATATGATATTGTTTGTAATTACAAAATATTACACCTTGCCAAAAAGATTCTACATACAATATAGTATAACATATCAAAAAATAGGAATGGTTAATACAATATTGTATAGCATATCAAAATAAAACTGCTACGAATGTACCATTACAATCTCCTTGAAACACCTTAAACATCTTTACTTGGTAAGCTACAATTATTGACAAAGAATATATGTTTAAATTGCATAAAAATTGCATAAAGATTAGTATTAATTCAACCGATGAAAAAGGGTATGAGAACATTAAGAAAGGAAAAGAAATAGTGTATTACCTCAATCGTTGCAAATTCCATGATAAACTAAACCTAAGAAGAGTTTCCTCCGTCATTATTGTTCGGATCTTGAGTCTCTTGTGAAGCAATATTGCGAGGGGTTGGGAATAAGAAAGGGCTCATTAATGGTTGTGAATGCATAAAACGAGCTATGAAAGCTTGCATTGATTGTTCGACTGCTTGGTTGACCCGATCTTCAATAGTTTCCTCTAATGCCGTAAATTTTTGTTTCAAGTATTCATTCTCCTTTCGTAATTCCTCCATTTGGTGAGCTGTAGAACTTGATGCACCCTTGAGTCTAGGAGTAGACATATCAAATACAACTTTTGCATGGCAGCCTAGGCCATAGAGGGAGTTTTTTTTTGCTTCCACCTACAACCTCATAGTATATGGTATTTATATCATTGTGCGATGGAGTTTGTAATTCACCTCCCTTTATATGATGTGCAGCCTGTGAAACTTTTTCTGCTATTTGGTCCTACATAAAAGTTGATATGAATAGTATAGTATAGTAAAATAACAATGGAAAATCTTACATCTATGGCTTGTGATTTTTCATCTACAAAAGTGTCATCTTTCCGCTGATGGATACTACGAAAAAGCTCCCAACAATTAGTCGGTCGTTGTAGTGTGTCTTCCTGCATAACATAAAAATGTTAGGTTTAAAATATAACTCTCTGTATTTATATTTCGGTAAATAAATATCAAAGAAAACACAACCATCATTAGAGCATGCTCTATACTAGAGCGGGAGCCACCAATATGCTTTCCGACATAATCCGAGTTTCTATTATTTTGAGCAACCGTTGAATTTTTTTTCCATTATGGTCGGTCCCAAATTTTTTTGCATTCATCCCATAATTCATCTGGTATATGGGATGGTTTTGTCTTTAATTTTCTCCATTTATATAGCAATGACTTGTATCGTTTGCGACAATATAAATTCCATATGTATTTAAATTTTGTTTCTTGACCGGACTCCCATGTATATCTTTTCTGAATTTTTTTTTAAAAATTAGCATAAATGGATATTATACAATTACAATAATAATCAAATACTGACTACAAATTCTTTAAAATAGAAATCCTTCATTTGTGGGTCTACATTCTTCCATGAGTAGCCTGTAGTGGATTGACGTTCTTTGAATGTTTTTGTTATATATGTTGAAACACCATGACCATTGGGAGTAAAGCTGCAATGATAAAATTAGAGATATTATGACACACTTAATACCTTTATGACTTTAAATTACGATACAATCTTACCTATCGCCTATAATTTTCAGCATCACCTGATCATTTTGTATTTGATCTGCCATTAATATATGTCTGTAGAAAATGTTGCGCCATAGACAATTCGAAATAATAATATATTTCATACTCATATTTTCAAACCAACATGTTAAAAAAATTGTATCAAACATTTTACAATTAATTGAACAACAATAAATAAATAAATTAGCGGATATTTAACTAATTAGTCGAATCATATAAACATTCCAAGTTTGATCATTAGAGAAAATGACATTAGCATAGTTTTCAAGCATAATTTCTGATTCCCATTACAATCACCAAATATCTTTGCTAGATGCTATTGAAATAATATCTAATTCATCACTACTAGACATCTCTTCGTCATCTAATTCCTCATATGTAGCATTTATATCTACAAGTTGTTGGGTTATGGAATGAGACGGTGAAACAACTGAATGTCTCTCCACTTCTTCATTTTGAAATGCATCATGGTTTTCAACGGTGACGACATTCGACATTTCTATTGTGGAGCACGGTTTCATTTGACAAACTGCTAACCATTCACTATATCTGCTTCTCTTCGTTGGATATGTAAGATAAATAACTTGTCCAGCTTGTACCGCAAAAATGAAAGGCTCAAATTTATTGAACTATTTGTTTCCATTCACTTCAACTAGATTGTTGTTTGGATGTGTTCTTGTACCTGTTCTTGAAGTAGGATCATACCATGAACATTAAAATAATACACATCTTTTTACAGGCAGCGCAGGATATTCAACTTCGATGATTTCATTAAGTATACCATAATAATCAATATGACTATTAGAGTTGTTGCTACAACCTTTTACGCAAACACCTGAATTATTAGTGACTGTCTCTAAATTGCGTTGTGTAACGTGAAATTTGTAGTCATTAACATAATATCCAGAGTATAATTTTATATTACGAAGAGGTCCTGCTGCAAGATCCTTGATCCTTTGATCATATCCATTTATTGATCTTGGGTCGTTCACCTACATTTTTAGGTATGAAAATATTATTCTAATTTTTAAAATAAAGCCCAATATGAAAAACTTATAACTAAAACTTACTAGGTTTTCAAACCATTTTGCAAATTCCATCTCTATCTTTTTATCAACTTCACTTGCTTTAATTGATGGATTTTGTAGGTGAAGGTGTTGCTCGTACAAGCTATCATGGAAGAATTAAAATAATATAGAATGACACAACAAACCCACATAAAGGGATTGCAAGTTTTAATATAAAAGTAACTTACTTGATGTATGGTTTGACCTCATCACAATTAAGGAGTATATAGTTTCGAGCAGCACAATATTCTTGGTGATTTAACCATCTGCGCACAAATTTACCGATTGGTTTGCTCGAAAACTTGAAAATAGAAAGCATCTCTGAGTCTATTGGTTGAGTATCATCTGAATTTCGAGGACACTTGCGATGTCTAGTTTTCACATTATCAACAAAATAATAGGAGCAGAAAGACGATGCTTCTTCAACCAAATAAACATTACAAATTGACCCCTCAACTCTTGCTTTATTACGAACATTGTTCTTTAATCTCCTCAAAAATCTTTCAAAAGGATACATCCATCTGTACTGTACAGGACCTGCTACTCGTGTCTCATAAGGTAAATGAACTGGTAAATGTTCCATTGAATCAAAAAAACTTGGTGGGAATATACGCTCAAGTTTACATATTATAAGAGGAATGTCTTTTTCTAGCCGAAGCATATCGGTCGTCATAATAACCCTTGATGACAAATCTGTGAAAAAAAGACTCAATTCTGTAAGTGCTTCCCATATATTATTTGGAAGTAGATCATGAAAAGCTATTGGAATAAGTCTTTGCATGAAGACATGACAATCATGACTCTTCATTCCAAACATTTTTAATTTGTTGCTATCCACACATCAAGCCATATTTGAGACATAACCATCAGAAAATTTGATTTCTTTCAGCCAACTACATAAAGCCAACTTACTTTCTTTGTCCAATGTATAGCAAGCCTTTGGAAATTTATTGGTTGTTTCATTCTTCTGCATCTCAGGTCTATTGACAAATTGATTCAATTCTTCCCTTGATTTGGTTGTGTCCTTTGTTTTTCCAGGAACATTCATCACAGTATTAAAAATATTATCGAAGAAGTTCTTTTCGACATGCATAACATCTATATTATGTCGAATGAGCAGATACTTCCAATAGGGCAATTCCCAAAATATACTTCGTTTCCTCCATCCACACTTACTCCCTCTAACAATAGATTTATTTAAATGAGCATAACTTGTCTGAGTAACTGGTACAAGTCCATAGGTGTCAATTTCTTCAAGGATTTGCTCTCCTGACTTGATTATTGGTGGGAGTTTTCGAACTACTTCATTCTTTAAGAAATCTTTCTTATTTCTCCGGAAAGGATGTTCCAATGGTAAAAACTTACGATGATTATCAAACCAAGATATTTTTCCACTACAAGGTAATGCAAATTTATCATATTCAGTCATGCAATATGAACATGCTAACTTACCACACCTGCTCCATCCTGACAACATTGAGTATGCCGAAAAATCACTTATTGTCCATAATAAAGCTGCATGCATGTTAAAATTACTTTTACTTGAAATATCATAAGTTTCTGACCCTACAATCCATAACTCTTTCAATTCGGCAATTAGAGGTTTCATAAAAACATCTAGTTTATCTTTTGGATTCTTTGGACCCGGAATAATGACAGTAAGAAACATGTACTCGTCTTTCATGCACATCCAAGGGGGTAAATTATATGGTGTTAATATCACTGGCCAAGATGAATATTGTTGTCCTAATTGTCCAAATGACTGAAATCCATCTGTCGAAAGCCCCAATCTGACATTACGAGATTCTATTGCAAAGGAGGAAAATGTTGTATCCAAATGTTTCCATGCAGGGGAATCGCAAGGATGACACATTATATCTCCTTCATGTACATGCTCATGATGCCACCTCATATGTCTTGCTGTCGCAGCAGATGCATACAAGCGTTGGAGTTTAGGAGTTATGGGGAAGTAATACATAACTTTGCATGCTAATTTTTTTTTCTTCCCTAATATAGGATTGTGGTCCTTGTAACGAGGGTGGTTGCAAATTCTTCATTCATTCAATTCAGCATCTGTTTTCCAAAAAATCATACAGTTATTATTACAGCAGTCAATCTTTTCTACCGGTAAACCTAAGCCCCTAACTACTTTTTTTGTATTGTAAAAGCTATCAGTCATTATATTATCAGCAGGGAGCAACTCTGAGATCAATTGACATATATCATCATACCATCATTCTGAGATATGATGTTCTGCCTTAATATTCAATAATCTTACAATAGCTGATAGTTGTGAATGACCAGAAGGAATCCCTTGCCAAACTTCTCGTTGGCTAGCCTTTAACATATTATACAATTTCTCGATCATCGGTGTTGGTGTATTTTCTGTGTCTGAATGAACGAGCACACTCATCGCATCGTAAACCATTGGTTGCAATGTATGCTCGTTGCTAGATGAATTCTCGACTCTAATTTCGATAGACGATGAAGCAACAAAATTTCCAATAGGCTCATCCAAATAAGCCTCTCCATGACAATACCAATTGTAATAATTTGGGACAAAACCATTTTTGCAAATATGTACTTTGACAGTATTTTCATCACGAAATGTTGTATTTCTGCATTTGCAATGATTGCACGGATAACGTATCTTGTCACCATCCATACAACTTGGATGACTCTTAGCAAAGTTAACAAATGCCTCAACGCCATCAAAATATTTGTCAGCTATAAATCCATTAACTAGCCTATTGTACATCCAAGTTTTGTTTATATTCATTGTAACCTACAAGATATTACAATAATAATATTGGTATTTATATTATATGCTAAGAAAAGGTTTAACGAGTAACAAATATATATCATATGTAAATATATATGCAATAGTTTAAGATTATTCATTGTATCCTATACGATACAATTGTAAGCTACTAAATGAGATAAAGAATAAAATATCTCACATTGATATGTAGTACCATGCACTAAATTTTAAGCTATTAACACCAACCTGGTGGAAACGATCGTTGAAGAAAGGCTCGAGCTCCTGCCAGCACTAAGACCTCGTACAATCAGCCAACAGATAGGATCTTCATCAGGAAAAAAAAATAGAAAGACAATTTTTATTATAACATCTCATTTGTATAGCAGTAAACCATCTACCCTGCTGACCTAGGTCAATGACAAGACATCGCACAATCACAACATCACAACGATGTTGCAGCCGTGTCAATCGTGCTACCTAGCACGCTAGCACGATAGGGGAGAGGAGATAGGCAGGACTAGGTCGGATTCCTTACCCACCCTTTCCCTAACTCGCCAGTTGAAGTCGGCCAACAGTTGAGGTCGTTACCACTGCACGACCTACATAGGATGGGGGAGAGGCCATACAAAAGATAGGGCAGAAGGCGGAGAAGAGCTTACCGTGATGGAGAAATCGAAAGTTGCCACCGCTAAGAGCGAACTATCTGACACGATGGAAGTTTAGGGCAGTTAATTTTGTCAGGCCAAACGTATACGTGTATAAGTTATTAGACGACAATCGATTGGTTTGGTTTCCCAATCGATTGGAAAATCTTAGTCGATCGCTTGATTTACACGTGTGTAATTCATGTTCATTTCTGTTAAGTCCAAGCTATTTTAAATTTTTAAAATTTTACTTTATTTTCTTCATTTTTATTTTAAGCTATTTTTAGGTTTACATGACAACCAAGACACAAGGCAACGGACGTGCCAGATTGACACGCCTCACCTAGGTTTAGCGACACGGGCATGTTGGCCATACCCGAATGCAACACGGGTCGGGTGTGCTCTTTGGCACACCCGTTTCACTAAAAAGAAAAAGCCTAACATGCCTGGGTCGCGCAAAAAAACCGTAACATGCCTAGGATTTTAAGGGCATGCCTGTGTCGGCGCTTCCCCTTAAAATCCCACCGAACACACCCTAACACCCTAACTTTCCACAAGCTTGAGCAGCCACCGTCTCTCCCTCTCAACCAACAACCGACTTTCTCCCTCCCAATGCCATGAGTAAGCGAGTGAAGACTAAGGGAGAAGTTTCTTCTCGACCGACGGCTCGTGACAAGGGAAAGAGGAAAGCTCAAGACGTGGGTAATGATCCTCTGCCCTCTTGTCATCCGTGTGGAATTGTATTTAGAGATAATATTGTGAAATCTAGGTTCAGTAAGCTTGAGAAAAGGAAAATAGTTTCTACACGAACCATAGATTTCTACACGTTGACAACCCTAGGAATTAGAGATGATATAATTTGGTTGACTAATAGGATAGGTTGGACTGACTTTATCACATATCATCATCTTACTTATCCTAGTATTACTCTTGAATTCCTTATCTCTTTATCCGCTGAAATACTTCAAGGAAAGAATTGCGAAGAAGGAAAAATCTAATTTAGATTAATAAATCATGAGTTTACTCTTTCCTTAAGTAATTTTAATGTGATATTTGATTTCCCTTGCAGAGGGGAGAGGCAAATTCATAGACATTTTATTGATCATCAATTTTGGAAATTAATTTCTGATGACCCTCGCCCTTATGATGCATCTAGGTCTAAATCATTTAATATTCCGAATCCTATTTTTCGTTATCTCCTTAGGTTTATGGCAAATACAATTTTTGGAAGATATGATAGTGTAGGGGTAGCTAGGCAGAGCGAGCTATAATTTTTATGGGCTATGCTAAATGAAGTTAACATTGATTCTGGAGCCCATATGGTGAGACACCTAGTTAAAGTTAGTAATAGTCCATCTGGGATTATAATCGTAGGTGGTCTTATCACTAGAATTGTCGTAGCTTTGGGATGTGACTTAGATAACCTTGAATATTGTCCAGCCAACCCTAGATTAGATTTGGATGCTTGTATCAATATGAAGATAATTGAGGCATTTGAAGAGGGATATCGTTTGGTGTTGAAAAATGGAATTAAAATCCCTCTTCCAAATCCTGAGCGGATCACTGTACGTAATGAAGCCAATTGGCTTTTCAGAGATGTCCAGGGCCCCTTGCCTACCCCTACTACCCATGCTCCATCACCCTCACCTAGGGAGCCCTCTCACATAGCCCCTGAGCCATCCTATTCGACTCCTGAGCCCCCTCGATTTTCTATTGACCATTTTTCTGCAGGACACTCTTCATTTAATTTTTCAGGATTCCGATCGTCATTCGAGGCTTTTAGAGTCGAGCACACCTCGCACATGGGTGTGTGGGATCGGTTTGCCCAGGCAACAGAGGAGCACCATCGTATGGTGACTCAGTATTTGGATAGGGCAGCAGATTTTTCACAGGAGGGCTGATGAGTTCTTTACCGCTGAGGCCGCTAGGAGGGAGGATGATGCTAGATTTCGGCAAGAGTCCCGGGAGTTTTACCAGGAGCAACGATGTAGGTGGGAAGAGGAAGATGCTAGTAGTGAGGACGATGACCATTGATTCCCCTGAGCTATTTTGTGAGTTTCGATGCCTTTCATATCCACTTGTCTCTTCTTAGATTTCTAATTTGGTTGTTGCATAATTTAGGTCTAGGGGAGTTTGTTTCATTATGTAAGCCGATTCCCTTTTTATCTTTTCATATATCATAGCATTGCATATCATCTAGCATAGTATAACTGAACCTTGGTCGAATCATGATATTCCTTTTTGCTTATTTGATAGGAACCCTATTTCACTTTTCACACAACCTATAGGTTTGAGGTATCCGAAAAGGGTTTAAATCCCCCATATTGGACTAGTACTCGAATTTCTATTGGGGACTTTTCTTGCCAATTTGGTCACTGGAGAAACACTTTTCCTAGAAGACTTGATAAAAAAAAAGAGAAAAAAAAAGAAAGGGGCTGGAATTATTTTGAAGCACCCCTTTGAGACAAAGTAGCTACTGGGGAAACACCTAAAAGGTGCCCCTCTGAGGCTAACTAGTTACTGGGGGAATCCTTACTATAAATTTCTTCCCTTCTTTCTTCTTGGTAAGTGCTCCTTTGATACCTTTTGTAATAGGAGAGGATGATCCATGCATTAAGACAGGTAAGTGTCTCTATGCCAGAAATGAGAGGAACACGATAGAGGGGATGTCAAATCTGGATTGGTGTCCAATGCCTTTGGATTGACTTTTCATGAGCACTATATAGGGATCTATTAAGTTTTACCACTAGGAATGATTTGATAAGATTAAGATCAGATTTTATACCTCTGGATGGTTTCTTGCAACTCCACACATAAGTTGTCTTTTGTTGCTTGAGGACAAGCAAAAGTTAAGGTCTAGGGGATTTTGATGTGTGTAATTCATGTTAGGTTTTGGGTATACAACATGCATTTCTTCCCATTATATGTTTTAGTCATGTATTTTATTATGCTTTAGTCAAGTCTAACATATTTTGGACAAAGAAACTGTTTTGGGGTATTTTTCATTATAACAGGGTGAAGAATCATCAATTATCAAGGCGTATCAAAATAACACAGTCGTGCCATCAGATACACGTCCGTGTCAAATCGAAACCAAGATGGTCCCAACTTCCAGAGCACAACACACCCGGGGTGTGTTAGCCGACACACCCACTTTCAAGCCCGACATGCCCATGCCCTCCCTTGACATGGGTGTGTCGGCCTATTTAGTGTAGAGCGATGCATGTATGTTGGTTTTATTTTGTCAAGGATTTTTGTTGGGGATATTGATGTAGTTTATAATAGTATACTTTTGATTGATGTAGACAATTAACTCATGGATTTATCAATTGGTATGAAGCTTGTTTTGATTTAACTCCACTGTCGTAAACTATCTGCATTTCACGTTGTAAACTTTTTTTTTATGTCTGCTATTACCAATCTACAAGTTGCTAGACTTTTTCTTTCTGATGTGTTCCATAAGATGAAGTGTGAAATTGTGTTATTGTTATTAAAATTAATTTAATAATAATATTTTAAATGTTGATCACATATATTGGGTTTCACAATGATAGTTTAGACCAAGGTTTTAAATCACTGTTTTAGTCTTGATCTTATTAACTTTCTAGATTTGTAATATCTAAATGTTGATCTTGTTATTTTTCAATATTGAAAGAATTCTATTATGCTGACTTGTATGTGCTCGTTTGGTTTTAATTGTTCCTTTGCTCTAAATTTGAGACTGTTTTAATTTTCAGTCTCTAAATTAGAGACCGACTTAAATTTCGGTCTCTAATTTAGAGACCGCTCATTAGTCAGTCTCTAATTTAGAGACTGATTTGATTTTCGGTCTCTAATGTAGAGACCGACTTGATTTTCGGTCTCAAAATTAGAGACTGCTCATTAGTCGGTCTCTAATTTAGAGACCGATTTGATTTTCGGTCACTAATTTAGAGACCGACTTGATTTTCGGTCTCAAAATTAGAGACCGCTCATTAGTCGGTCTCTAATTTAGAGACCGATTTGATTTTCAGTCACTAATTTAGAGACCGACTTGATTTTCGATCTCTAAATTAGAGACCGCTAATTAGTCAGTCTCTAATTTAGAGACCGATTCATTTTTCGGTCTCTAAGTAGAGATCGACCTGAATTTCGGTGTCTAATTAGAGATCGACTTCTTGATTTCGGTCTCTAATTAGAGACCGAATGTAAATTGGTCTCTAATTCGGTTTCTATTTGAAGGTTTTCTTGTAGTGTGAGTTGTCATATAATATGTCATGATATCATATTTATTTTTATCATATAATATGTCATGATCATGCTCAGGTTTTAGTTTTAATGTTATGAATGTTTAGTGTTTACTTTTATGCCATGACATCATGATCATTGGCCATAATTATTTATGTTATCATTTATGCATTAATTAAAATTGATTTAAGGACAATTGACATGACTTGAAGTCCTATGTATAAGAGAATCAAGTAGTGTTGCCCTAGAAAATGCATGAAATCCTAGATTAGGATAAACAAAACTCACATCTCACATCACATCGAAATGTGTGTTTTTAAATACCCTAGACACATATGAGATGCTAGGAAATGAGTTAAGTTCAAGGTGCATAATTTTTACATCTAGATGAACTCAAACTCATCTTAAACCATGGGTGGATCATGGGGAAAGCTAATGTACAAGTCATGTACATTGAGCCCATTGATCATGATCCAATATAGGTTTTCAAAAATATTTTAAAATCATTTTAGAAAACCTTGGTGAAGTCTATCTTTTGATAGCAATCACCATTGATGGAGTTGATACAAAGTAGGGCCAAAACATTAAACTTTTCAATGGTTTTGAACTTTGTGTCAATCTCATTATTTTATGGGTATTTTATTTTTCAAATATTTTTCACCCATAATGTTTGACATAAGTATTATACATATGAATTTTCATAATTTTTTGATTTATGTATAATTACTTATAATTTTCTGAATTCCATTTCTGAATTATGATTTCTGTATTTGTAGAAATCAGTCGACTGCCGCTTATGGCAGTCGACTGACGTCAACGTCAGTTGAATGATGACTATAAGAGTCGACTGTCAGGCCTGATTTCGGGTAAACAAGGTTTGTTTAGCCTGATTTCAGCTATGTTAGGCTATCCTAACTGCTTTTAACCCTAGAATATGCTTTGGAAAGCATTAGAAAGGGTGAAAATCTATTGGATATGGATTAGGAGAGTTGTTTAGGACGTGTATCAAATTTTAAGGTGTGTGAAAGTTCAAGGTTGAACTTTAAGCCTTAATTTTGATGGTTTAGTATTCCTATAGGCTTATGGACGCTCCAAAGATATTGTTGGTGAATGGTTAAGGGGGAGCAAACCTTTAGGAGGAGGTATCCATCATGGGATGATAGATGTGTTCTTCCTCATGAGGGGGAGAATTTTGGGAGAATGTGAGATGCCCAATTTGAAAATTAGTAGAGTTTGAAGAATTGTCTCTCTTTGGTGATATGAGACTTATCACTAGGAAAAGTGAAGACATCCTAGTTGTTTTTGGACCAAGGGGGAGATTATAAGATCTCATTGGGATATGAGACATTGACACCCTTGGAGAGAGCCTTTTTGATGTATGTCAAAAGGGGGAGAACTTGAGATTCCCAATTTGGAAAATTGAGAGGATTGGTTTGAGTTAGTGTTCTAACTCAAAGATGTTAGTTTTTGTCAAACATAAAAAAGGGGGAGATTGTTGGTGCAATCGACCCAGATCATGATTGACTAGACTCGAGTTTGACTCGAGTAGTGTTTTGATATTTGACATTGATGTTCGACAAAATGTATCAATGGAAAGTCCAAGTCATGGGTACTTGGTATGGAAAGTCCAAGTCTTGGGTACTTGGCAATGGAAAGTCCAAGTCATAAGTACTTGGCATGGAAAGTCTAAGCATGAGTCTTGGCAAGGGAAAGTACAAGCTTGAGTCTTGGTAAATGGAAAGTCCAACATGGGTTGGCAAGGAAAGTCCAAGGGTTGATATTTGTGGCGTAAAGTCCAAGGGTGGAGTCTTAGCAGCATAAGTCCAATGGTTAGTGACGTAAAGTCCAAACAATAGTCTTGGCAGCGTAAGCCCAATCTGTCTTTGGTGGTATAGATCAGCTTAGCATAACAATAGCCTATGGAAGCACCTGAAGGCTAGCGTATGGATGAACAAGTCATGAATGATTTAAAGGGATCCGATAGGCATGAGACTGACGGAGGTGGCTAGAAAGTTTAGGTCTAGGCTAAGGGTGGTCTAGCAAGTATGAGGGCATCATACTTGGAGTTAAACCTCATGTTTGAGGTTATCAGTTGACTGGGGATTTGGACCAGTCGATTGGTCAAGTGTTTTGACACTTGGCAGCCGAGCTGAGTTGTGGCAGTCGACTGGGATTATGGCCAGTCGAGCTACTCAGAGTCGGCTGGTGTTCGATTGCAGGAAATAGTTTGGCAGTCGACTGATGGCTTGAGCAGTCAACTATCATGGATGACAGTCAACTGCTAGTTGGGGTTACGGGAGCAGAATACTCGATAGACGACTGGTCAATCGGCTATGGCCCTAACAGTCGATTGTCGGGTAATGATAGTCGATTGTCAGTGTATCCGTTGGAACTTATCTAACATGGATCGAGTCGTTGTCTCACAACAACTACAGGAGCAGTCGACTGATGGTCGCGATCAGTCGACTGCTAGGTGGAATCTTGCCCGAGGTGAAACTTTAAAAGGAGCTCATGGAGGAGGATTTGACAAAGTTTCCTTGAGGCGATTTGGAGGGGATTTGTTGCTGCAATCCAAACCTTCAAGACTCTTCTCAAGCAATCAAAAATCAAGTAATCAAAAGCTCTTCGTAAAGTTTTCTTTACTTGCATTTTAGTGTATTTGCTTGTATTTGTATTGTATTACTTTTGTAATCGTTGTAAGAGGTTTCTCCACCTCCGACTTGTTGTTGAGAAGGAGTATTTGTGATTATTAGTGGTGTTTGGCATCGCTAGGGCTCGTTCGAGCCCAACCCGTGGAGTAGGAACCTTGAGGTTATGAACCACGTTATATCTTGGTGTATTTGTCTTGTGATTGTGATTGTCATGTTTTATTCTTGTTATTATTATTTCAGCTGCGCTAACATGATTTGTAGAGACAAACGAACGATTTCCATCTTCATCAACCAACACGCTATTCACCCCCCTCTAGCGACGGTCAATTCCCAATAGAGCACATCATGAGAAAGTGGAGATCATGGTCTATGTCTATTTTTTATTTGTCGAGCAACAATTCGGGTTTGCTTAAGAGATCAGGTCAACTAAGCTTAGCATCTTAGGAGATTAGGTCGACCACTCAGTAGTTTAGATCGATTCAAGTTTGTTCAGGTTGGTTCCGCTCAACTTTGCTCAGACTAGTTTAGTTTAAGTATGTTTATATCGCCTCAGCTAAGGTCTATCAGTCAATGCGATGATTCATCCAAATTAAGATGGAGTCATATAGATGTATCATATTGACCTGATCTAGATCGAATAACTACGATATCAATTCAGTAATAAATCAAGGCAAGATACCTACTTATTATCAAAATCAATTCTTATTTGCGTACCATGAATAATAGTATGATGAGTAGTATGAAAGATCACTTTATAGAATATCTCAATGTGAATGTCTAGGTCAATGGGTCCTTGAGAGATATCGCGTCAATGGGTCCTTGAAAGATCATACATCAACGGGACCTCGAGAGATCGGACATATGTTGGTTGGCCTTTGAGAGGTCGACCTTTTTCAGATTGATTGTCTAAGCACTGAGTACTTTGGACCTGGAAGGACTTGAGGCATATAAGAAGGGGGACGAGACATCCTTTAGCGTGATCTCTCTGATGCTCAAGTCAGAAATAAAAAAAAGTATGAGAAAAATAGAGTGAGTAGAGTTTTAGAAGATTACTCGATTCCCTTCTTCTTCGTCCCCTTACCTTTATATAGGGAGAGAAGATCAATGAATGCAACCGCTGGAAGGAAGTCTAATGAGAACACTTATGGTATAGAGGGAAGACCAAAAGATGCACCCTATTATGATATCATCATGACTGCTGAGTCTCTTCGCCTAATTGCCAACTTAGTTAACTGTCGAACCAAATCAGGCTTCCTAACTCAATTGAAATGAACTCATGTGTGACTCAAATGAGTTTGACTTGACTCTGACTCATTTTGATTGGATCTGAACTCTTCTTACTTTGGATTTCACCTCATCTTGACTATTGACTTGATCTTGCCACATGGTTTTATTTATGCCCACCATATCACAAGTATCTTCAACTAGTCTAGTCGAAAGAGGTGTAAGTCCGACTGACTGAACTTATGTCGAGTCATCATCTTGAGAACTTGAAATGATGCGTAGAGGTGACCTCTGATGTTGGTCAATGAACTATCTCTTAGCTATTGAGACCTCATTAAGCACATGTTAAACATCACACACCAAGTCATAAATACCGGTGCGGTCATGTTGTTACAACTACCGATGTAATCATGGAGATCAAAGTTGATATAATGACAGAGATCACGAGGATCATAACCTCTGATTTGATGGCTACACAATTTGTCGGTGAAAGATTGGGTCATTATTAGGGCATATAGAAACTAAATGGCGATTCATACATTGCCTTCATCTTCTTCTTTGATCATCTATCTTTAGCCATTCTGAAATTTTGACAACCTCCTCTAGCCTATAAGTCCTCTTCCTTGGTTGTCAACTTCTATTTTCAGTCATGACTGAGGGTAGTTCTTCATTTTAGTATGAAACTACTCCAACGGATTACATTAGGGAAGATAGACCAACCATAAGGATGTCTTTTGAAATCCCCTCATATCACTGAATATGAATTCCCTGACCAGATCAATGCCCTCATCTTCCACTAGCGGATGGCTATACTACCTTCTTTTATAGCCAATTGGTAGGTGGTCTATGATTCCCTATTCTATCCTTCTTTTGTGAAATATTCAAGTATTTCTGGATCCCTTTACAACAACTAACCCTTAACTCCTTTCAATTAATGTGTGGAGCTGCCATCATCTTTCAATTTTACCATATCTATTTGAGTTTTGTAAATTTTCACTATTTCTTTTGCCCAAAAAAAAAAGAAATGGGGGGGGGGGGGGTTTACTTCACGATGAGATCATCAACTCAGTTTCTAGGATAATATCCAACCTTGCATAAGTTCTAAAAGACTCGTTATTTTTTATGTTTGACATGTTCTTGCCTTCGATTGAATGGTTGAGTGGCAAATGGACTTACTATCACCACCCAAACAAGGTAATTATAAAAACCTTGCTTCATTTCAAGGGGTAGCAGATACATTAGCCAACCTCCACTTTGTCAACTTATTACTTGAGGAAGGCCTACTCTACTACTTCGAGTTGAGTTCTATAGAAACCTAACTCAGTGATCCTTTGGGTAGGGGAAACTAGAACTAACTTTGTCCAAAAATGTGAACTTACTATTTTTCTTTTTGCAGCTGAAGTTATGTTAAGGGCCTCTTGTACTGAGTATGAAATGGTTGTGGGCGTATCTTGTACCTCTATCTGATACTCTTGAGGATACCCCTGCAGCCAAAGCGACTGAGTCAACTAAATTGTCTCCTCCACAATCGTCTCTGGTGCATGGGGTCTTGACCTCAGGTGAGTCAGAGGGACAACTTTGACCTCGTAGGCGAGGTCAACCATAGAAACAACTTGCAGAGTTGAGTTCTTCACTTGCTTCCTAAGTCCTAGTTCGGAGATATCCTCTTCAGGTGCAAAGCCTTCACAAATTCAGACCAAAGGACTTCCTTCTTCATTTTGATAGTCAAGCACTAGTTCATCCTCCATTCCGAGAATTACTTCTGGCCACAATTTAGCTCGTCAACAACGATCATCTCCTCCAAATAGTATATTGGTGAGGATCATGAAGGTTGAGGAGGTGGAGCTAAAGGATGTCACTGATGGGTTTGTGCGACTTGATGAATATGACTAATATAAAGGTAATTAAACTGATTTTTCCATAATTATTTTGAAATATTGACCTCTTTTTTATGTTCATAACTTTTTGCTCAACAACCAAAAATAATAGCTCGTCTTCCTCATCAGGTCAGGACATATTGAGCCATGCAAACTCGAGTTGTTGAGTGCACGACGCAACTTCAAAATAAAGAGAAACAAATAGAGTTAGCCCAGGCAGAATCATCTATCTGTAGAGCCAAGATAATAAGACATGAGGTTCAACTTGCCGAACTTCAAGTTAAGCTCCAAGAGGAAGAGCAACTTTGGTTGAGTTTAGAGATGAAAGAAGTAGAAGAGATAAGACACCGCGAGCTTCTGGCCGTTGAAGTAGAGACTCTTAAAGAAGAGCTGACAAACTATAAGGCCAGTGGGCTAACAGGAAGAAGGCATTTCTATTTTCACCTGCATTTGATGATATGTATGGTGATGGTACTGTGAAGATGCTTGAGATCGACTTTGAATGAGAAATACACTAATTTCAAAAAGCCGAGCATCCTCCAGAGGGGACATCATTAGATTTTTTGGATATGTAGAAGGTCCTTGATGAGATCTCCAATGATGCTTGAGAATTGTTGATGGACACCTCATTTTGAGACTGGGGGGAGTTTCCAATGGATGCCTCAATCTGAGACTAGAGGAAATATTTATCAATGTATGCCTCAATCCGAGACCAAAGAGGATATTTGCCAATTGACACCTCAACTCGAGACCAAAGGGAGTTGCCGATGGACACCTCAATTCGAGACCAGAGAGAATATTTATCGATGGACTCTTCGGTCTAAGACTAGAGGGAATGTTTATTGATGGACACCTTAGTCTGAGACCAGAGCGAGTTGCCGAAGGACGTCTCAATCTGAGACCAGAGGGAATTATCGATAGATGCCTCGGTCCAAGACTAGATGGAGTTGCCAATATACGCCTCGGTCCGAGATTAGAGAGAATATTTGCCGATGGGCACCTCAATTTGAGACTAGAAGGAAATAATAGAAATTTTAAATAAAAAGCAGCTTCGTTAAGTTTATCAAAAAAAGATATATTTACCGATGTGTGGGTCGGTTTACATACGATCAAGTAGTAGATGAAATGCATTCCAAGGTCGCTTGAGCTCCTTTCCATTCTTGTTTTATAGGTAGTAAACGTTTGAGTTCAATTTTTGACTAATACGGTAAGGTCCATCCCATCAGAGTTCTAACTTTCTCACATCCCCTACAGGTTATAGTTTTTTTTCCATACGAAATTGCCTACTTGAAAGGAGAGAAGGATGCCCTTCTTGTTGTAAGTCTGACACATCCGCTGTTGGTAGGCTATAAGCTGAGTTGCTGCCTTATCCCTCATTTCACTCACTAGATCCAACTTGAGCAGTCACTTTTCCGAGTTGTCTTGATCATAGGAATTGACTTGAGGTGATTATAAGACAATTTCAAATTGGGATCACCACTTTAGCTCCATATATCAAATGAAAAGATGTCATTCCAGTACTTTCATGAGGAGTTATTCTATATGCCGAATGGATGCTCGATAACTTCTTGACCCAACTTCCACAAATATGGTTGAGCCTAATCTTGAGACCTCAGACAATTTTTCAGTTGATGACTTCAGCTTGTCTATTGCTATGGGGATATGCTACTAAGGAGAAGACTTGTAGTATTCCAAAACCTTGGCACCATTTTCGGAGTTTCCATCCCGGAAATTGTGCCCATTATTTGAAATAATTATGCAAGGAATAACATACTAATAGATGATGTTCTTCTAAAGGAATTTCAACACTGCATCTTCTGTAATCCACGTCAAAGGTTCAACCTCTATCCGCTTGGAGAAATAATCCGCAACTATTAAAAGAAACTTCTTCTGATTAGATCCCAAGGGAAAAGGCTAAACAATGTTCATGCCCCATTGATTAAATGAGTAAGAAACTATCGAAGTTCTCAAGAATTCTGTAGGGTGCTAAGAGAGATTTTGGTTCTTCTAGCAGTTGAGGCAAGTATTGATAAGGTGAGAAACATTCTTCTGTAAGGTCGATCAAAAATAACTGGCTAATAAGACCTTCCGAACCAAGGTTTTTGCTTTGATTTGATTACCACAATATCCTTTATGCATTTCCCTCGTTACATAGTTGACCTCCTATAGACTAAGGCATTTGAGTAAAGAGCACGAAAATACACATTTGTACATGCTGCCCCCAATTAAAGTAAAATGTCTAACCCTTCTTTTGAGGAGCTTTATCTACGTTGAATTTTCTGGTAGAGTCCCTTGCTTTAAATAAGGGATTAAAGGATCTCACCAATCAACTGAGTTATCTTGATTATTTTGATCAACTTGAGCTATGAGTTGCATTTTTGCAATTAGCTCGTCCATTGTCCCATTTGAGACACAATCTTTCTCTCGTTACAGGTTTAAAGAAAGTAGGTAACTTTGTTAAGAACCTTTTAAGATCGGTGAAAGCCTCCTTGCACTGCTCATCCCATGTAAACTAGAACAACTTCCGAAGTACTTTGAAGAAGAGTATGTTGGTGCAATTGACCCAGGTCTGATTGACCAGACTCGAGTGAGACTCGAGTAGTGCTTTCATGTTTGCCAATATGATTTAACAATATGTTTTAACCACATGTTGACCATATGACTAGTGGATGATTGGGATATCCAAGGTTATATGAGAGAAATTGGTATGAGGAGATTGTTGGAGCAATCAACCTTAGGTCAAGGTTGATCAAGCTCGAGTGAGATTGAGTAGAACTTCAAGTATGGATACTTGGCATGAAGAAGTTCAAGATTGGAGTCTTGGCAACAGAGAAGTCTAAGTATAGATACTTGGCGAGAAAAAGTCCAAGGGTGAAGTCTTGGAAAGGGAAAGTCCAAGTATGAATACTTGGCAATTGAAAAATCCAAGGGTGTAGTCTAGGTCACGTAAATCTAAGTGTGTAGTCTTGACAGTGAAAGTCAAAGTTTGGATACTTGGCAAAGGAGACCCATTAGCATGACATGACCGACAAAAACACTTGAAGGCTATGGCCAAGGGTGAGGAGTCGTGGACTCGAACTAAGGGCTTGAGGCTGATGGAAGTGACTCGAAGGCTTAAGTCTAGGCTAAGGGTACTGATGTGAGCAAAACATATAGGATTTTAGGAGTAGTTTTCGCTCACATCTCATTTCATTTTATGTTTGTTTCATGCATATTTTACTTTATTTTGCATGCATTTCCTATTTTCTGGTTCGGAAATCTGCTCTTTGTACTTTTGTGTGCAGGATAGCATTTCATGGGGAAAACGATGCACTTTTGGAGCGAAAAAAGAGCATTTGGCAGCTGGATGCAGTAGGGCACACGACCAAGGCATGTGGCTACACACGACCGTGTCTAAAGCTTAAGATTAGCCACCACAGGGCCACACACAACCTGGTCATGTGGAAACACACAGCTATGTGACGGCCAAGTGTTTTGATGCGATTAGGTCTTTTTTTGGATTTCGTGAAGAGACGACCTCATGTCTATATAAATAAAGTCACATCCAAACCCTAGGAGGAGGCTCGACGGCTAGGATGACACACCGGTGCGCTAAAAAGTACCGGAAACTCGCAACGGGGAGGAAGGAAATCGCTCGAGATCCAAGTTCTGCACCTCAAGGCCAAAGAGAAGAGCCTCAACGCATTGTAATTTATATTCTTTCTATGATTTATCTTGTATATACAAATTCGACAATGCCTTGTGTTTCTTTTCCCGAATTCATGGAGTAGATTTTTTGATTCTAGGACTAGGGAGTAGTTTGCGTCAAGTTAGAACATGTTGGTCCAAATATCTTTTTGTTCTTGAAATTATATTTGCAATTGGTGTTTGGTTTAGATCTATAGTTATTGTTTTGGTTTTCTAGTCACTGTGCTTAGCCGATACGAGAGGTGACAACCATCGTATCAAAGATTTAGGGGAATTAAGGGGGAACATAGGGGTTGGCCTCATCGTCGATAACTGTGGGTAGAAGGATGAGATAGAGTAGGAAACACGCCTCATTTTTGACTCGTCGTAGGGATTGATTCAGCATCCTCATACCGACTATCCTATCCTAAAGCCAGGAGTCGACATGGTATGGTAGAGATAGCTTCTGATAGATGCGAAGGCTTATCGGGGAAGTGTATGATGTCCTTTCCACAAAACTGTAGTTAGAAATCTAGACAAAACTCAATTGACAACGTGTTCTACGACACACAAACGAAACCGAAATCCTAGAATTCCATCTAAAGACTCGTAGCAACCCTTCTCTTCCTCCGTGTGACACCGTATTAGAGTTAGGACCGCTGACAAACCTCTAAATCGCAACCATTAGAACTAAATTCCGAACAATAATGTCCACCGAATAGATCGGTACTCGAATCTCTGTCCCTGTGGGATCGATAATCTATATTATTACTTGACGACACTCGTGCACTTGTGGGTGTTGAGCGCAAGTGCACGCTTCGAGTCCTCGACGATCTCCGTCGCGAGATTTGAGGTCGCGTTCGCGTGCATCAGGTACTCAGTAGCATGACTAAGTCGATGGAAGCACTTGAAGGTTAGCGTGAAGGATGAAAGAGTTGTGGAGGACTCAGATGGACTCTGAGGGCGTGAGGCTGATGGAAGTGGCTTGAATACTTAGGTCTAGACTAAGGTTAAGTGCCAAATATGAAGGAATCATACTTGATGTGTTAAACCTCCATTCTGAGGTTTAACAGTCGACTGTGGATTTTGCCTAGTTGACTCATCCAGTGAGGGCATCGATGGGAGAAACAGAGCACCTACACGCAAGCAGAGTTTCGGGGCTTCCGGGAGCACTTCCAGCAGGTCGAAGAGTTCTATGACGAGGATTGTATCTACTTCCATGAGGAGGTTGCCTGTCGCTAGGAGGAGGTCACCTACCGCCAGGAGATGCGGCAGCACATGCGTGCTCAGCAAGCACAGTAGGGCCAGGAGGAGGAGCACCGAGCAGCCGTTGCATCCACCAGCTCTTAGATCGACCACATGTACATGTGGCATCAACGACTCAACACTAGATTCTCCCAGGATCCCAAGATGCTGAGGCTCCCAGACTTTCCACCTCATCTACCATAGTAGAGGTATGCTTCACTTAAGTCGGGGGGGGGGGGGGGGGGGAGGCGGGATCCCATGTTTCGATTTATTTTGTTTCTAGCAGTAGTTTCTTTCTTGATATTTACATTTTAGTTAGCATTTATTTGTTCATGCATATGTTATTTAATTTCTTTCAGCACTTAGTTTTTGCTATCTATAAGCTGCTTCAGTAGTATTTTTAAGGTTTTTTTCATGAGTTATTTCCATGGATAGCTTAGCTTCATTTACCTTGTGGGATTTTATTTTATTTGCTCTAATGAATATTCTAGACTTACACTGGTTAGCTTTTATTTTTAAACCTACACATGAACATTCTGAAAGGAAAAATCTAGTATGTACTTAGTTATGATTCATCTCAGTAGTCTAGTACTTTGGACTCCATAGGTGACTCTAGATTTAACATTTTAGTTATTGGAGATGCTCGGATTGTGGAAGCCCATTCAGAAAAATCAAAATCCCAAGAAAAAAAATGGAATAAGAAAAGAGGAAAAAAAGAGAGAGGAAAGAAAGAGAGAGTAAGAGAAAAAAATTGACTGAAAAAGATTATGAGGGATAAAAATAGTTGCCGTAGGTGGAAATGATTAGATGCCCCTTTGAGACCGAGTTAGGTTACTGGGGAAACACCTATCAATTTCTCTCAATACCGAGCACACCTTTGAGACTTTGTGCTAGATCTAGGGAACGATCCTCGCTTTGGGCAGGTAAGTGCCTAAGAGCCGGAGACCTTAGGAAAGCTATAGGATGACGACTTAACTTACCATGGAACGGGTATCCCCTAAGAAGATTCGCTTAGCACAAGCACGAGGAGCTAACCAGTGAACTTCTAGAACATGTCTAATTTGCTTTGATTGAAAATACCACTTGATAAATCTAGTTAATATGCTAAGTATGAAACAACACCTTTTTAAAATCTCATGGCACTGAGGTTTGCTCGAGGATAAGCAAAGATCTAAGTATGGGGGAATTGATGTGAGAAAAACATATAAAATTTTAGGAGTAGTTTTCACTCACATCTCATTTCATTTTATGTTTGTTTCATGCATATTTTATTTTATTTTGTATGCATTTCTTATTTTCTAGTTCGGAGCTTTGCTCTTTGTACTTTTTATGCAAGATAGCATTTCATGGGGAAAACGGCACACTTTCAGAGCAAAAAAGAGCATTTGATAGCTGGATGCAGTAGGGCACACGACCAGGGCATGTGGCTACACACGGCCGTGTTCGAAGCTCGAGATTAGCCACCACAGGCTACACATGGCCTGGCCATGTGGAAACACACGATCGTGTGACGACCAAGCGTTTTGACGCGATTAGGTCTTTTTTTAGATTTCGTGAAGAGCCGACCTCATGTCTATATAAAGAAAGCCATGCCCAAAGGCCCGACGGTCGGGATGACACACCGGTGCCCTAAAAAGCACTAGAAACTCACAACGGGGAGGAAGGAAGCCACTCGAGATCCAAGTTTTGCACCTCAACGCCAGAGAGAAGAGCCTCAACACATTGTAATCTATCTTGTGTATACGAATTCGACAATGCCTTGTGTTTTTTTTCTCATATTCATGGAGTAGATTGATGTGAGCAAAACATATAGGGTTTTAGGAGTAGTTTTCGCTCACATCTTATTACATTTCCAGAAACTCACAACGGGGAGGAAGGAAGCCACTTGAGATCCAAGTTCTGCACCTCAACGCTAGAGAGAAGAGCCTCAACACATTGTAATCTATCTTATATATACAAATTCGACAATGCCTTGTGTTTCTTTTCTCATATTCATGGAGTAGATTGATGTGAGCAAAACATATAGGGTTTTAGGAGTAGTTTTCGCTCACATCTTATTATATTTTGTGATAGTTTCATGCATATGTTACTCTGTTTTTACATGCATTCTCTATTTTCTAGTTTGGCGGTCTGCTCGTTGTTCTTTTGTATGCAGGTTGGCTTTTCGGGTGAAAAAGACGTGTTTTCGGAGCGAAAGAAGGACATTTCATGCTAGACGCAGAGTGGGACACGTCCAGGGCGTGTGGATTCACACGGTCGTGTCCGATGGGTGAAGGTCAGCACACCAGGGTCGCACATGGCCTGGCCGTGTGGAAACACACGGTCGTGTGGCGGCCCGATGGAGTTGCACGACTAAGGTTTTTTCCCAATTTCGCAGCGGTCTGAGGTGATGTCTATATAAGGATGGCTCTGCCCAAACCCTAGGGAGAGGCACGACGGCTAGGACGGCATGCCGAAGCCCTAAAAAGCTTCGGTAACTCGCAGCGGGGAGGAGGAACGGCGCTGGAGGTCCACCACTTGCAATACAACGCCGGAGAGAAGGTCACAACGCATTGTAATCTCTATTTCTGCGCTCTCTTTCTATTGTAATTGAACTTAAACATGTGTTGTGATTCTTCCTTCATGTTTATGGAGTAGAACTTTTGATTCTAGGATTAGGGAGTAGCTTATATTCATAGACAATGTTGGTTCATATTAAATTTTGGCCAAAAGTTTGATTTGACAATTGGATGTTGCTCTTTATTATACCTACGTGTATTTGGTTTTCTTTCTGCTGTGCTTAGGTGATACGAGGTGGTGACAACCCTCGCAATCTAGATTTAGGAGGTTTGATCAAGGAACCTAGGGGTAAACCTGACATCCCGTAACTGCGAGGAGAAGGGAGCGGTGGAATCGGAAATGGTCCACCGCAAGGATTGATTTGGCATGCTCGTACCCTCTATCCCTTCCTTTTGGGCGAGGATAGCTCCCGATGAATGCGACGACTCTGCGGGAGAGTGTATGATGTCCCTTCCCCAAAACCGTAAGTAGAAGTTTAGACGATGTCAATTGACAACGTTGTTCTGTGGTACACAAGTGAAACCGAAGTCCTAGAATCGCCTTTTTAAGACCCCGGCACACTCTTTTTCTCCTTCGTGTGACACCGCACTGAGTAGGGTCCTCCGATAGTCCTCACCAAATGACTCTCACTGAGATTTCGTCCGAACAATCACAACCACTTAGTGTATTGGTACTCGAAACCCAGTCCCTGTGGGATCGATAATCTATTTATTACTTGACGACATCCGTGCACTTGCGGGCATTGAGCGTGAGCACGTACTTTGAGTCTTCGATGGTCTCCGTCGCGAGATTTAAGGTCGCGACCGTGCGCATCAAGTTTTTGGCGCCGTTGCCGGGGACTGTCGATTCGATATCAAATCGAACGGTGGTAGATTGGATCGGACTTAGGATTAGATTAATTTCCTGCTTTATTTTTCTTTTGGTTTATTTTATTTGCTTTAGTTTTATTTTCCATATTTAGATTTAGTTTTTATTTTCAGTAGTAGTTTCCTTTTTACTTATTGCATCTTATGTTTTTATTTATTAGATTTATTTTTTGCTTTAGCGTTAGGTTAGCACTCTTACTTTTGTGTGTTGGTTCGTCGTATGCTTAGAAGTCTAGGGTCGGAAGGTCTAATTCCAATTGATTTAGAGATAGAGAGAACCTTTCACCGTCGGAGAGCAGTACAACGAAAAATGGAAGATCAAGCTGCTTCCGAGGTGAACATGGGAAGTCGATCTCTACGGGACTATGCAGCTCCTAGCTCTAGAGGATTCAGGCCGAGCATAGCTGGACCATCCATATCGGCGAATAACTTTGATCTTAAGCCGACACTCATACATATGGTCAGTGAGCCAATTGGAGTGCAGCAAGACCGAACCGCATCTTGAGGCTTTTCTAGAAATCTGCTCAACCATGAAATCAACGGAGTCCTTCGCGCGATCCGCTCTTTGAGCACTTTGCTTTCGTTTTCACTATGGGATAAGGCTAAGGCTTGGCTTCACTCCTTACCCTCTGGCAGCATCACCACATGGGAGCAGTGTGAGCAGCAGTTTCTGAATAAATACTTTCCACCAAGTAAGACTGCTCACATGTGCCATCTTATCACTAGCTTTCGCCAGAAGGAGGGGGAGTCCCTATTCGAAGCATGGGATCACTACAAGGGGCTACTTTATCAATGCCCACACCACGGACTGGAGAGGTGGCTGGTGATCCATATTTTCTATAATGGGATCGCTTACGCCACGAAGATGTCCTTAGATTCTGCCGCAGGAGGAGCCTTAATGAACAAGACCATCGAGGAGGCAGAGGAACTTATTGAAGAGGTGACACAAAACCACCATCAATGGGCCTCCGAACGTGGTCAACACACGCCTGCAGTAGAACATTACACTGTCAACTCCATGGACCATCTTTCAGAAAGGATGGACGCGCTCAGTAGATGATTTGACTCATTGAATCCTTCATCTGCATGCGCGACCATTGACTTTGGAGAGGAGGCGGCAGCGTATCGGGAGGACCACTTTGTAGGGCAGGGGACCTCAGATGAGCAGATCAAGCATTGTGACGCGATTGGGGACTATGATCAAAGGCCCCACAACCCGTACTCTAATACCTACAATCCCGGATGGAGGAGTCACCCAAATTTCTCCTACAAAAATAACTCGGGAAACCCCCAACCATCCGGAGGATACGCGACAGGCAATGGGCGTGACCACGAAGTCGATCGGAGCAGATGATGGAGGACTTCATCGCTACCCAAACTAAAGCCAATGAAGAATTCCGTCGCCAGCATCAAAAGTCTGAAGAAGCACTGAGAGACTTGAAGGCCACCGTTGATGGCCTTGCAAGTCATACCAGGATGTTGGAGACACAAGTGGCCCAAATAGCCCAATCCATGTCACAACCTGTGAAGAACTCTCCGCCAAGCTAAGGAAAAGAGGAAGGAGTAGGGCAAAGTAGCCAATTCACCAAGGGGTGTGCAACCATGATTTCCACCCTACCTGACCAAGCTGAGTTTGAAGAGAAAATCCCAGTACAGCTTGAGAACCCTGGTGAATTTGTTATTCCCTGCTCGATTTATGGGAAGAGTTTCGATGAAGCATTATGCGACTTGGGATCATCAGTCAATGTGATGCCCTACACATATTATCTGAAGATGGGATTGAGCGGGCTCCAACCAACAAATCTAGGTATTCGCATGGGAGATGATTCAGTGAAGGAGTCCGTTGGCCTGCTACCACACGTTCCTATGATGATTGAAGATTTCGTGATACCCACAGACTTCATCATACTGGACACAGGACCGAATCCTCATATTCCCATCATTCTGGGAAGGCCTTTTCTAGCAACCGCAGGGGCGTGCATTGATGTGAAGGCACACCGGATCTCCCTGGAGGTGGACGGAGAGATCATTCTTTTCAGTCTTTCAGAGCAAAGAGCTTCCTACTTTGACGGTTTCACGATTAGCAGATTGAAGCTGGAATCTCCAGATGCGGATCCCGAGAGGGTGAATGAAGGTTCACTGAACCACCGGAGCCGAGTTGATAGAAGAGTGCGGTCGAGCTAAACGACCTTAAACAAAGTGCTTCTTGGGAGGCAACCCAAGTTTAGTTGTAGATTTTCCTTTTTCTATTGCATTGCATACATGTGTTAGATTGTAGTTTTGATTTCCATCACATTTAGAGTTAGGAGTAGAAAAGAACTTTGCTAGGCAAAAATGAAACCCATATTAGTCTACACGACGAAGTGTATGAGCAAATTCGGACCATGGTGTATAAAAGGGGCGAAAAATGGGGGCACACGACCTGACCGTGTGTTTTCCCACGGTCGTGCCCACTTGACCAGAGGCACACACAGCCTGGCCGTGTGTTTTCACACGGGCGTGACACGCGAGGTTAAAAGGGGTGAGCCGTGTGTTTTCACCTCATTTGCGCCGTGTGCTTCAAAAGTTCTTGCCCTAGCCGTGTGATTTTGTTTTCCCCTTCCTCTAGAAGCATTTTCAACCTCTTTAGAAGCTAAAAGGAGAAAGGATGAGGAGGACCAAGACCGTAGCATCCCGATCCGATACCTCGGAGCGACAAACAAGAAGAGTCGATGCTCCTCAAGCTCCAGAAGAGGATAATGCCCTACCCCCTCTACTTTTTCACAATAATGAGCATAGAGATAGGTTCAATATGCTCTCTACTCGTAAACTTATTGCTACTAGGTACTTAGATGAGGATTTGCTAGGATCTTTAGGTTTGTTGGGTGACATGCAAATCCTATTTGCAAAAATGGGGTGGGATGAGATTATGTGAATAAGGCACCTAACCTACCCTAGGATAATTTTGGGATTTTTGAGTTCTTTAGAGGCGGAAGTTTTAACGGGTAGAGAGAGCGAGGAGGGTAGGATAACTTTTAGGCTTTTCAATATTGAGCATGAGTGGACCCTTCACCAATGGAACTCATGCTTTGGCTTGCCAAGTGGGGGAGATAGAAGAATCCCTAATGGGTACAACTCTCGTTTGATCTGGACTGAGTTGACAGGGGAGCACGTTTATGACCCTTCTAGGGCCAAAGTGTCACGCCTCCAAAACCCCATCTTTCGATACCTTCACCGTGTCATGGCCAGCACTATATTTGGTCATAGGGAGAGTGACGGTGTAGTTAGAGCCAGTGAGCTGCTTTGCCTATGGGATATGCTACAAGAATGGAGTAGCATCGATATAGGGTCCCACTTCATCGGACACTTAGTGAAGATGGGCAAAGCAGCACGCGGATAGATCCATGTGGGAGGCCTACTTACCCACATTTGTTATAGGATGGGGTACGATTACACAACATTGGAGAGTATAGAGGGGAGCCCTAGGATCGACCTAGGAGTATGCATGGTCATGAAGATGATTGTAAGAGAAGGAGACTCCTTATGCTTTGTAAGGAAAAATCATACGACCCTTAGGCTCCCCGACCCGGATCATACCACCATCGCTATACGCGTCAATTGGCGCTTGGATCTGATAGTGGAGTCCCCTCCACATGAGGGACCATCCACATCATCACTCATCTCTCCACCTTTGTATCACTCTCCCTCCAGTCCACACGTACATAGGAGCCCACCTAGTCCACGCCGACATGAGCCTACACCTGTGTCACCATCTTTTTCTACTTTTGAGAAGGATGCAGGTACATTGACATATGATTTCTCGGAGTTTCGATCATGCCTCGACGACATTTACACTGAGCAGCAGACGTAGAGGCAGCGATGGGAGGAGCAGAGCGCCTACTAGCAGGCGGAGTTCCAGGGATTCCGGGAGCATTTCCAGCAGGCGGAGGAGTTCTATGACGAGGCTCGCATATACTTCCAGGAGGAGACCGCTCGTCGTCAGGATAAGGCGGCCTATCGCAGGGAGATGCGACAGCATATGCATGCCCAGCATGCACAATGGGCTAGGGAGGAGGAGCACCGAGCAGCCGCTGCATCCACCAGTTCCCAGATCGACCACATGTATATGTGGCATCAGCGGCTCAGCAGCAGGTTCTCCCAGGATCTAGAGATGCCGAGGCTCCCGGACTTTCCACCTCGTCCACCTTATTAGAGGTATATTTTTGTTTAAGTCGGGGGGGACCCTAAACTATTTTTTTTTGTTTCCTAGCGGTAGTTTCTTTTCTATTATTTTCATTTGTTCATGCATGCATGAGTTGTTTAGTTCATTTCAGTACTTAATTTTTGATGTCTATAAAACTACCTCAGTAGTATTTTTGAAAGTTGCTTGCATGAAGTGTTCCCATAAGTAGCTTAACTCCATTTATCTTGTGATATTTTATTCTATGTGCTCTATTGAATGTTCTAGACCTGCACTGGTTAGCTCTGTTTTTGCACTCACACATGTTGAACATTCTGAAAGGGAGAATTTAGTACATACCTAGTTATGATTCACTTCAGTAGTCTAGGACTTTGGAATCTATAGGTGACTCTAGGTTTAACATTTTAGTTACTGGAGATGCTCGGATTGTGTAAGCCCATTCGAAAAAATCGAAATCCCTGTGAGCCGAAAAATAAAAGAGAAATAAAAAAAAGAGAGAGGAAAAGAAATGACAAAGAAAAAAAAAGAGATTGAGAGGGATAAAAAAATAGTTGTCGTGGGTGGAAATAGCTAGGTGCCCCTTTGAGACCGAGTTAGGTTACTGGGGAAACACCTCTCAATTTCTCTCAATACCGAGCACGTCTTTGAGACTTTATGCTAGATCTAGGGAATGACCCTCGCTTTGGGCAGGTAAGTACCTAAGAGCCAGAAACCTTAGGAAAGCTATGGGGTGACAATTTAACTCACCATGGAACAAGCATCCCCTAATAATGATTCACCTAGCACGAGCACGAGGAGCTAACTTAGTGAATTTTTAGAACATATCTGTTTTGATTTGATTGAAAATACCACCTAATAAATTTAGTTAGCATGCTAATTATGGAACAATATCTTTTTAAAATTTCATGGCACTGAGGTTTGCTTGAGGACAAGCAAAGATTTAAGTCTGGGGGAAGTGATGTGAGCAAAACATATAGGGTTTTAGGAGTAGTTTTCGCTCACATCTTATTACATTTTGTGATAGTTTCATGCATATGTTACTCTGTTTTTATATGCATTTTCTATTTTCTAGTTCGGATGTCTGCTTGTTGTTCTTTTGTATGCAGGTTGGCTTTTCGGGCAGAAAAGACGCGTTTTCGGAGCGAAAGAATGACATTTTATGCTAGACGTAGAGTGGGACACGGCCAGGGCGTGTGGATTCACACGACCGTGTCCGATGGGCAAAGATCAGCACACCAGGGCTACACATGGCTTGGTAGTGTGGAAACACACGACCGTGTGGCGGCCCGATGGAGTTGCGCGACTAGGGTTTTTTCCCGATTTCGCAGCGATCCTAGGCGATGTCTATATAAGGATGGCTCCGCCCAAACCCTAGGGAGAGGCACGACGGCTAGGATGGCACACCGAAGCCCTAAAAAGCTTCGGTAACTCACAGCGGGGAGGAGGAACGCCGCCGGAGGTCCACCACTTGCAATACAACGCCGGAGAGAAGGTCACAACGCATTGTAATCAATATTTTTGCGCTCTCTTTCTATTGTAATTGAACTTAAACATGTGTTGTGATTCTTCCTTCGTGTTTATGGAGTAAAACTTTTGATTCTAGGATTAGGGAGTAGCTTATGTTCATAGACAATGTTGGTTCATATTAAATTCTGGCCAAAAGTTTGATTTAACAATTGGATGTTGCTCTTTATTATACCTATGTGTATTTGGCTTTCTTTCCGCTGTGCTTAGGCAATACGAGGTGGTGATAGCCCTCGCAATCTAGATTTATGAGGTTTAATCAAGGAACCTAGGGGTAAACCTGACCTCCCGTAATTGCGGGGAGAAGGGAGTGGTGGAATCGAAAATGGTCCACCGCAAGGATTGATTTGGCATCCTCGTACCCTCTATCCCATCCTTTTGGGCGAGAATAGCTCCCGGTGAATGCGGCAGCTCTGCGGGAGAGTGTATGATGTCTCTTCCCCAAAATCGTAAGTAGAAGTTTAGACGACGCCAATTGACAACGTTATTCTGTGGTACACAAGTGAAACCGAAGTCCTAGAATCACCTTTTTAAGACCCCGGCACACTCTTTTCCTCCTCCGTGTGACACCGCACTGAGTAGGGTCCTCCGATAGTCCTCACCAACCGACTCTCACTAGATTTCGTCTGAACAATCACAACCATTTAGTGTATTGGTACTCGAAACTCAGTTTCTGTGGGATCGATAATCTATTTATTACTTGACGACATCCGTGCACTTGCGAGCGTTGAGCGCGAGCGCGTACTTTGAGTCATCGACGGTCTCCATCGCGAGATTTAAGGTTGCGACTGTGCACATCATAGATTCTATGATTCTAGGACTAGGGAGTAGTTTGTGTCAAGTTAGAACATGTTGGTTCAAATATCTTTTTGTTCTTGAAATTATATTTGCAATTGGTGTTTGGTTTAGATCTATAGCTATTGTTTTGGTTTTCTAGTCACTGTGATTAGTCGATACGAGGGTTGACAACCCTCGTATCAAAGATTTAGGGGAATTAAGGGGGAACCTAGGGGTTGGCCTCATCATCGGTAACTGTGAGTAGAAGGATGCGATAGAGTAGGAAACACGCCTCGTTTTCGACTCGTCGCGGGGATCGATTCGACATACTCGTATTGACTATCCCGTCCTAAAGCCAAGGGTCGACCTAGTATGGCAGAGGTAGCTTTTGATAGATGCAAAGGCTCATCGGGGGAGTGTATGATGTCCTTTCCACAAAATCATAGTTAGAAACCTAGATAAAACTCAATTGACAACGTGTTCTGCGACACACAAATGAAACTGAAATCTTAGAATCCCATCTAAATACTTGTAGTAATCCTTCTCTTACTCTGTGTGACACAGTATTAGAGTTAGGACCGCCGACAAACCTCTAAATCACAACCATTAGAGCTAAAGTTCGAACAATAACGTCCACTGAATAGATAGTACTCGAATCTCAGTCCCTGTGGGATCAATAATCTATATTATTACTTGACGACACCTGTGCACTTGCGGGCGTTGAGCGTGAGCATGCGCTTCGAGTCCTCGACGGTCTCCGTCATGAGATTTGAGGACGCGTTCACGTGTATCAGGTACTCAGTAGCATGACTAAGTCGATGGAAGCACTTGAAGACTAACGTGAAGGGTGAAAGAGTCATGAAGGACTCGGATGGACTCTAAGGGCGTGAGGCTGATGGAAGTGGCTTGAAGACTTAAGTCTAGGCTAAGGTTAAGTGTCAAATATGAAGGAATCATACTTGATGTGTTAAACCTCCATTCTGAGGTTTAACAGTCGATTGTGGATTTTTCCTAGTTGACTGATCCAATGAGGTTGTCTCCCACTATGGGGCTTGATTTTAAAATTTGGTGCTCGATAGTGGATTGTTGAGGAAGAGTAGTTGACTAGCTGAGGGTGCTCAGGAAACAGAGTGGGTTCTCAGAACTGTGCAGCTCGGGGATAAGCGCGGTGCTCGGGAGAGCAATCCCAAGTAGTCAACTACCACTATGGGCAGTCGACTGGCCAAGCAGAGGTCAGGCAATGGGAAGCCTGACTCAACACTTTGTGCTCAGGAAACGACTATGATGCTCAACAGTTGACTATTGAGGAAGAGCAGTCGATTAGCTGTAAGTAGTCGAGAAATTGAGGAGCTACTCGGGTGATTGAGAAACAGTAGCTCCGATAAACAATCGATTGTTGTGGTGGAGCAGTTGAGTGGTGGCATTGTAGCCAGAGGTCAGAAGTAAGGCAGGCTTGACTAGCACCTCGACTGGGGCTCAATCGAGGCATCACCTCGATTGGCGATGTTATCGTTGTGAGACAATGGTCGAATGAATAGTCGACTATGGTAATTGAGCAGTCAATTGGAGATAGGGGTGTGCAATCCGTTAAAATCGAACTGACCAAACCAATTAAGAACGAAACCGAATAAATCGAATTTTTTTTAACTAAACCGAACCGACCGAAATTTTTTACCGAACCGAACCGATTTGGCAAAAAAAATCATTTTTTTCGGTTAAAAACTGAAAAAATTGATTTTTCGTCGATCGATGACTCAAATCGATCGGTGATGATCAATCGATCGATGTTATATAGCGATCAATCGAATCCGATGGGCAGTCAGAATATTTTTAGTCGTCGATAGCTCAAATCACGATCATTGATGAATCAATCGATCGCGCTTGATTAAAATCGATCAATTCGGTTAAATCGATTTTTTCAGTTCAAACTCAAAACTGAACCGAATAAACCAATATTTTTTTAATAAAAAACTGAATTTTTGATTGGACCGCACCGAACTTTCAAGTTTAGTCGGTTCAGTCAATTTTTTTTGTTTAACCGACCAATTGCACACCCCTAACTGAAGATGGTGAAATGGTCTGTGTGGAGGTTATAAAAGCAAGACTTAGGGAAGATTTCGATAGCGATTTCTTAGGCAATTTTAAAGGAGAAGTGTTGTTGCATTCTAGACTTTCAAGAGTAATCCAAAGCAACCAAAAGAGCATTAAAGTAAAATCATTCTTTTGTAAAGTTTTCTTTACTTGTATTTGTTTTGCTTTTGTATCTTGTATTTTGGTTGATATATTTATTGCAAACTCTTGTAAGAGTTTTCTCCACCTTTAGATTGTTTCTGAGAAGGAGAAGTTTGTTAATGGTGGTGTGCATCATTAGAGCTCACTCTAGAGCTCAATCGTGGAGTAGGAATTAGGGTTCCGAACCACATTAAATTCTTATCTTGTGATTGCGTGTGTTTGTCTTGTATTTGTGTCTATTTATTTTCATATTCCGTTGTGCACACTAACATTATTGTAGACAAGCAACAACGCATCAATCGAAGAAATTGAAATTGCTATTCACCCCCCTCTAGCGCATCAAATCGGTCCCAACAGAGTAAACTTCGATCGATTAACTTGAAAATGAATCGAGACAAAGCAATAATTCTAGCAATTAATCTCTGGATTTCTCTAATGTTATTAGGCGAGGGCATGTTCAATAGAACTTGATTTTTTTTGGATTGACTTCAATCCCTCATTCAGTCACAATATATCCGTGGAATCACCCACTTTAAACATCGAATATACAGTTACTCGGGTAGAGTTTCAAGCCAAATTTTCATAATATCCCAAAGGTTTCTTCCATGCCATTAATAATGTCTTCGACTCGAGTTGTTTTGATGAGAATATCATCTACGTATACCTCAATATTTTGCCAAATCTAGTGCTTAAATACTCGATCTATCAATCTTTGGTAAGTTGCGCCTGTATTGTTGAGTCTGAACGACATAACAGTGTAGCAAAAAGTGCTATCTGAGATAATAAAATAGACATTTTCTTGATCTTCAATAGCTAAAGGAATCTAATGGCAATCTTGATAAGCATCCAACATGCAAATTAATTTGTATTCTGAAGTCGAGTCTACCAATTGATCTATCCGAGAAAGAGGATAGCAATTCTTAGGGCATGCTTTATTAAGGTCTCAAAAATCTACACAAACCCATCACTTTTCTCAAGGCTTAGGAATCAGAACTGCATTTGTCAGTCAAGTAGGGAATTGGACTTCCCTAATATGTCTTGCTTATAATAATTTAGTAATTTCTGATCTTATTATGTTATCTTTCTCGAGGCCATAATGTTGCTTCTTCTGCTTAATAGACTGAGCTTCTAGCAAGATGCTAAGTTTAGGCTCCAATACTGCAAGGGAGATGTTGTTGACTTCTTGTGGGGACCAAACAAAAACATTTGTATTCTGAGCAAGGCAAGTGATTAACCTTTGCTTTAACTTGGGAGGAGATTAGGCAATATTTAGATTTCTTCTATTGGTTGGGAAACAAACACTTCTTGAAGGGTGTGTACATCTACCCGTTCAGTCCTTCTGATTTTCCTTGAATTAGTCCATACCATCTCCACATAGCATTTTTTTTTACATCCATTTAATCTCCCATAACTTCGTCGATCTGATCACTAATAGGAAATTTTATCTTTTGGTGATACGTAGATACTACTGTTTAGAATGAGCTCATAGTTGATCTTCCCAAGATGACATTGTATGAAGGAGAGGTCTCAACCATTGTAAAGACAGTGGTCCGAATTTGTTTGAAAGGTTCCTCTTCCAAGGATAATGGCAAGCTGATCTGTCCAAGCAGTTGTACTTCATGTCTTGTGAATCCAAATAGAGCGGTGTTCATGGGTCAGACCTCTATGAGATCAACCAACATCAGATCAACGGTTCCTTTGAATAATACATTGATCGAGCTTCCTGTATCAATCAATACTTCAGTTACATCATAGTTAGCTATGGTAACTCAGATTACTAGGGCATCATCGTGAGAGGTTACTACTCCTTGTAAATCTTTAGGTCCAAAGCTAATTATGGACCCCTTTTCATCATATGCTTGTCCTGACTCCAAGACTTTCTAGTAATTGACCATGAGCCTTTTGGGCTCAATTTGAATCTCCATCTATTATTCCCCTTGAAATCATATTTATCATACTTTACTGAGAAGTATTTTTTGTTGGAAATATTGAGAATACAATCAAAGTCTCACATTGGTAAGATATGAAAAAAAGATCATGTACTTATAAGATAAAAAGATATCTCCATTGGTATGAGGTCTTTTGGGTATAGTTCAAAAATAAAACCATGAGGGCTTAGGCTCAAAGTGGACAATATCATACTATTATGGAGATATGTGAATCTTATTTGCACCAATAATTGGTATCAGAGCTATGATTCATGTCAAGTCATGCACCTTGGACGAAGGAAGTGAGACTCCCATGTCCGAATCAAGAGAACCAGACACTAGACAGAAATTTTAATTGAGTTAGAAGGATTGGGCAATTGGCAGGAAGTCCAGTTGGGTCAAAAAAACTAGATAGTTAGTAAGAAGACATAGTGGGTTGAGGATTGGATATTAAACAAAGGAAGTCCTTTGAGGATAAATATACTTAAGGGGTGGGTCCAATGTCATCCTTCATTTGAGGGAGAGGGGGGGTGTTGGGAGTATTGATAATATAATCAAAGTCCTACATTAATAAGACATGGAAAAGATCATGTGCTTATAAGATGAAAAAATATCTCCATTGACATGAGATCTTTTGGGTATAACTCAAAAATAAAACCACGAGGCCTTAGGCCCAAAGTGGATAATATCATACTATTGTGGAGATATGTGAATCTTATTTGTACCAATATTTTTCTTAGAAGTTTCTGTTGGAGATTTGAGGCCGCTAGAGGGGGGGTGAATAGCGTTGAATTCGTACATAGATGGAATTCGTTCGCGATCGTCTCTACAAAGCTCGTTATGCGCAGCGGAATAGAAATAATATTAGCAATAACGAAAAGATGCAATCATGAACACAAGGATATAACGTGGTTCGGAACCGAACGGTTCCTACTCCACGGATCGAGCTCTAAAGAGCCCTAGTGATGCACACGCACTCACTAATCACAAATACTCCTTCTCGACACAAGTCGGAGGTGGAGAAACCTCTTACAATAGATTACAACAATAATCTAAAAGCAACAAGCAAATACAATGAAGAATAATACAATACAAGTAAAGAAAACACTTTACAAATGCTTTAGATTGCTTGCTTTTGGTTGCTTGAAGAGTGGTCTTGGAGACTCTGATTTGCAGCAACAAATCACCCCAAAGATGCTCAAGAAACCATTGCCAAAAATCCTCCCGTCGAGCTCCTTTTATTCTTCCGCGCGACCTGGATTTTCGCCTATCAGTCGACTGTCATAAGTCACCAGTCGACTGATGCCACTGTTGTCGTGGGACAATGGCTCGATCCATGCTGGAAAAACTCCAACGGATCTCTTAGCGATCGGCCTTAGCGCCCGTAATCATTGCCCGATCGGCTCACGGGGCGTCTAATGCTCGACACTCGGCGAAGTCAGCCATCGCCAGCCGATCATTGCGAGCCATCGATCGATCTACCAGCAGCGATCGAGGTTTTAACCCAAGTATGGTGCCCCCATACTTGCTAGACCACCCTTAGCCTAGACCTAAGCTTTCTACCCACCTCCATCAGCCTCACGCCTCTCGGATCCCTCCAAGTCATCCATGACTTGTTCATCCATCGCGCTAGCCTCCAGGTGCTTCCCTCGGCTATTGTCATGCTAACGGTGTCTACACCGCCAAGACACATTGGACTTACGCCACCAAGACTCCGCTTGGACTTTACGCCGCCAATATCAATCCCCTTGGACTTCCCAAATGCCAAGACTCAAGCTTGGACTTTCCCTTGCCAACCCATGTTGGACTTTCCATGCCAAGACCCATGCTTAGACTTTCCATTTGCCAAGACCCATGCTTGGACTTCTCATTTGCCAAGACCCAAGCTTGGACTTCCCAAATGCCAAGTACCCATGACTTGGACTTTCCATGCGCCAAGTGTCCCACTTGGACTTTTCATGCCAAGTACTCAAGACTTGGACTTTACCAAATGTCAAGTGTCCCACTTGGACTTTCCATGCCAAGTACCCATGACTTGGACTTTACCTTGCCAAGACCCATGCTTGGACTTTCCCATAATCACATGGTCAACCCCAATCAACCATCAAAGTCTCCCTCGAGTCAAACTCGAGTCTAGTCAATTATAACCTGGATCGATTGTATAAATAATCTCCCCAACATATTAACCGACATTAATGTCAAACATCAATGTCAAACCACTTTGTCAAATCCCTTTGTCAAACATCAAAACATCACTCGAGTCAAACTCGAGTCTGGTCAATCGTGACCTGGGCCGATTGCACCAACAATCTCCCCCTTTTTGATGTTTGACAAAAACCAAACAAATCATCTGAGTTAGACCACTAACTCAAATCCCTTACCAATTATCCCAAATTGGTAAACACTCTCCAAATGTTCTCCCCTAAACATTCTCCCCCTTTTTGACTAACATCAAAAAGGTTTTCTCTCCAAGGAGGTTAATGTCTCATGTCCCAATAAGATCTTACAATCTCCCCCTTGATCCAAAAATAAATACCTAGGATGCCTACTATCTTCCTAGTGATAATTCACATATCACTCAAGAGAGACAATCCCATTTACTCTCCCAATTTTCAAATTGAGTCTCTCAAAAGTCCCATCAATTTCCCAATTGATGTCATATTCTCCTAATAACTTCTCCTCTTCAAGGAGAAAAAATACATCCATCATCCCAAGATGGATACCTCCCCCTAAAGGCTTGCTCCCCCTTGACCATTGCACCAACAATGTCCTTGGGAAGTCCCTAAGCCAATAGGAACTCTAAACCATCAAAATTAAGGTTAGAAATTCAATATAGAACTTTCCAACACCTTAAAATTGATACAAACCCTAAATACTTCTCCTAATCCATATCCAATGGATTTGCACCCTTCATCATGCTTCCCAAAGCATATCCTAGGGTTAGGAGTGGTTAGGGACCTTAACCGCAGCTGAAATCGGGTTAAACAACCTTGGTTATCCCGAATCGGTGATCGATCAGTGATTCAAATCACGATCGGCACCTCCATCGATCGCCACCAATAGCGATCGATAATCAAATATCCGAATTTCAGTTATCAGAGTTGAATTTCAGAAAATCATAAATAATTATACGTATATCGAAAAATCACGAAATTTGATACGTATAATACCTATGACCAATACAATGGGTGAAAAATGTTTGAAAAATATTTTACCCATAAAATAAGGAGTTTGATACAAAACTCAAAACCATTGAAATTTTCAATGTTTTGGCCCTATCTTATCAATGATGATTGCTATCAAAAGATAGACTTCATCAAGGTTTTTCAAAATGATTTTAAAACGTTTTCAAAACCTTATTTTGGATCATATTCCTTGGGCTCTATGTACATGACTTGTACACAAGCTTTCCCAATGATCCAAAAATGAAACAAATGAGTTTTAGTTCATCTAGATGCAAAAACTATGCACCTTGAACTCAACTCATATCCTAGCATCTCACATGTATCTAAGGTGTATAAATACACATACATGTCAATTGGATGTGAGATGTGAGTTTTGTTCATCCTAATCTAGGGTTTCATGCATTCTCTAAGGCAACCCTACTTGATTCCCTTATAAATGGGACTTCAAGTCATGTCATAGTCCTTAATTCAATTTCAACCAAATTGTCTTAAATGCATGAATGATTATGGCATTAGAAATGTTATAAATAAGCATATGCTCATAATCATGATGTCATGGCATAAGATGAAATCTAAAAACACATGACATTTAAAACCTTAATCCTAAAACATGAACATGACATATAAAATGATAGAACTAGGCATGATGTCATGACATGACATATGGCAATCAAAGCATGGCATATAAAATATATAGGTATAGTAATACCTAAATTTTAATATTAATTGTCATTTGATATAATTAGGTTTATTTTGCCATATTAATCTAAATTTTCCCAAATGTGCCAAAAATCCAAATTGACACATTAAAACCTCTAAAACTAAATTGTGCCAATTTGATCGAATTATCAAACTTTTTAATTAATATTGGCACATCCTAAAAACCTTTAGGATCCAAATCAAACCACATTCCCAAGGTAACCATAACCTTGAAAATGACCTAAAATGCCACCTTTATCATGGTTGAGTTAGCTACCCATTCAATCAAGGTTGACACACCCTAACCCCATCTAGCGTGAATCAATCACGCTCTTAGAAACCCAAAATCGATTTGAGCTCCTAGGGTTAATTAGGTATTCCTTAGGGATAACCTCCCTAGATACCTTCCTAATGACCCTTCTAGGCTTGGAAGCCTTGGTCATTTTGGTTTTGCCATGGTTAACTCTAGGGGTGACTCCCCTTGTAACCTTCTTAGTGGCTTCCCTAAGTTTCCTAGAAACCCTAGCCACTAGGCACACACCATGGTCAACTCTAGGGATGACTTCCCTATTGACCTTGGTCTTCCTAGATCTAGTTTGTGTTCCATAGTCAAATGGAACACTATGATAAGCCACTTTAGGCTTAGGTTTGTGACCCAAACCTTGCTTGCCCTTGGTTGACTTTTGACTCTTAGGTCCTTGGTGTTGACTTTGACTATTAGACCCTTTAAATTGATTTTGTATCTTATTTAGGGTCTTTTCAAGTTTTTCAAGCCTTGACCTCAAGACTTGATTTTCCTTTTCTAATTGCCCAAGTTTAGAATTTTGATTTAAATCCTGGGCATTGGACTTCCTAGGCATATGCCTAGTCCATTTAGGGTTTAGACCTAGGTGCTCTTGCACCTTTCTAATTGTCTCCCTAGGTAAAATTGATCTTGAGTTATTTGACCTAGGTTTATCCTTAAATAAGTTGTTTTTAGGGACATTAGTCCCAAATTTCTCCCTACTTTTGAAGTTAACGCTTTTAGCTCCTAAACAAATATATTTATCTCTAGCATGCTTTTCATGGTGAATTGCAAGAGAATTAAAATTTCTAGCATGCTTTTGACTTTTAAATTTGAAATGTGCATTATTAGAATATACCTTAGGGTTAGCTATAGGAGCTCCCCCTACTTGTGATGCTCCTCCTTGCCCCTTCTTCTTCCCCCTAGGGCATTGACTCCGATAATGCCCCTTTGAATTGCACTTGAAGCATATGATGTGCTCCTTGCCTTTAGGTGTTGGGGAACCGGCATCCTTGACTTTTGGTGCCGGTGGAGCTTTCCTAATCTTCTTTGGGCACTTGCTCTTATAGTGTCCGGCTTCCCTACACTCAAAACATATGATATGATTTTTATTACAAATTGACATGTTTGAGTTACCTATAGTGGTGGAAGGTGTTGGAATTGAAACTTCTTCATCTTGACCGGATGTGGAAGCTTCTTCTTGATGCTCCGGTGTTGAGGAAACTCTAATCTCCTCCTCAATCCTAGAAGTGGATGCTTCTTCCACTTCCTCCACCTCTTCCGATCCAGATGTTGATTCCCTATCAACCTCCGAATCCTCAAGCTCTTTGGATGAAGATGTACTTGCTTCTTTTTGAGCTTGAGAGGATGAACACTCTTCTTCTTCTTCTTCTTCTTCTTGGACCAATGATGAGTTTTCATGGAGCTTTGCCACTTGGCTCCACAACTCCTTAGCGTCCATATAGTCCCCTACCATACACACAATCTCATTAGGGACCAAATCAAGAATAAATTTTACTACCTTCATGTTTTTCTCGAAGGCTTGGAGTTGATCTTCACTCCACTTCTTCTTCTTGAGGAATCCTCCCTTTGGTCCTATTGGATAGCTAAAACCCTCCATCAAGATAGACCATTCTTCGAAGTCCCTCATCATTAGGAAGTCTTCAATTCTTGACTTCCATTGCTTAAACCCTTCTTGTCCATAGAAGGAGTAAGGGATTGGTGTGTTAATGTTCCATCCCAATTGTTCTTCCATCTTCACCCTCTAGCTTCTTTGTCCTAGCTCCCGGCGGTTAGTCCGTAGAAGAGCCCCGGGCTCTGATACCAATTGTTGGAGATTTGAGGCCGCTAGAGGGGGGGTGAATAGCGTTGAATTCGTATGTAGATGGAATTTGTTCGCGATCGTCTCTACAAAGCTCGTTATGCACAGCGGAATAGAAATAATAAAAGCAATAACGAAAAGATGCAATCACGAACACAAGGATATAACGTGGTTCGGAACCGAACGGTTCCTACTCCACGGATCGAGCTCTAAAGAGCCCTAGTGATGCACACGCACTCACTAATCACAAATACTCCTTCTCGACACAAGTCGGAGGTGGAGAAACCTCTTACAATAGATTACAACAATAATCTAAAAGCAACAAGCAAATACAATGAAGAATAATGCAATACAAGTAAAGAAAACACTTTACAAATGCTTTGGATTGCTTGCTTTTGGTTGCTTGAAGAGTGGTCTTGGAGACTCTGATTTGCAGCAACAAATCGCCCCAAAGATGCTCAAGAAACCATTGCCAAAAATCCTCCCGTCGAGCTCCTTTTATCCTTCCGCGCGACCTGGATTTCCGCCTATCAGTCGACTGATGCCACTGTTGTCGTGAGACAACAGCTCGATCCACGCTGGAAAAACTCCAACGGATCTCTTGGCAGTCGACTGCCAACATTGGCAGTCGATCGCCACGATCGGCCTACGGCTACGAGCGTTCGCTCGACACTCAGCCCAATGATCGGCCCGCTACCGATCGCCATCATTGGCGCGATCGCCATCATGATCACATTAAGTTTTAACCCAAGTATGGTGCCCCCATACTTGCTAGACCACCCTTAGCCTAGACCTAAGCCTTCTATCCACCTCCATCAGTCTCACGCCTCTCGGATCCCTCCAAGTCATCCATGACTTGTTCATCCATCGCGCTAGCCTCCAGGTGCTTCCCTCGGCTATTGTCATGCTAACGATGTCTACACCGCCAAGGCACATTGGACTTACGCCGCCAAGACTCCGCTTGGACTTTACGCCGCCAATATCAATCCCCTTGGACTTCCCAAATGCCAAGACTCAAGCTTGGACTTTCCCTTGCCAACCCATGTTGGACTTTCCATGCCAAGACCCATGCTTGGACTTTCCATTTGCCAAGACCCATGCTTGGACTTCTCATTTGCCAAGACCCAAGCTTGGACTTCCCAAATGTCAAGTACCCATGACTTGGACTTTCCATGCGTCAAGTGTCCCACTTGGACTTTTCATGCCAAGTACTCAAGACTTGGACTTTACCAAATGCCAAGTGTCCCACTTGGACTTTCCATGCCAAGTACCCATGACTTGGACTTTACCTTGCCAAGACCCATGCTTGGACTTTCCCATAATCACATGGTCAACCCCAGTCAACCATCAAAGTCTCCCTCGAGTCAAACTCGAGTCTAGTCAATTATAACCTGGATCGATTGTATAAACAATCTCCCCAACATATTAACCGACATTAATGTCAAACATCAATGTCAAACCACTTTGTCAAATCCCTTTGTCAAACATCAAAACATCACTCGAGTCAAACTCGAGTCTGGTCAATCGTGACCTGGGCCGATTGCACCAACAGTTTCTCATCAAGGACTTCATCTGTGTTAGGGTTGTTTTATAATGATCAAAGGAGATTTGCCCTTTTTTATGTTTTTTTTAGGTGATTTTCGGGATGCAGACTTCCAAGATTGTTCTTCTTGAGGGACTGATATCCACCCTCATGCTTCTATAGGAGCAGGAGGCACTTCGACAGAGGATGGTAGTCCTCCGTTCATAACTCCATTCTACAATATATATTTTCATAGAATTTTCTCAATTGTAACGGCTACAATTTGACTCAAATTTTCTCTTGTCAGAGCTTCTGAACCGAGCATGAGAATTCACATTCTTCCCCAGTAGAGTCTTGATTTTTTTTGAATTTTCTCTTGCATCTCCCATCTCAACATCTTAGCTCGGAGTTCCCACAGACGATGCCAATTTGATGTGAGCCAAGATCAGTGGATGAGATGACTTAGTAGAGTACCCACGATCGAATACTTTCAACCGACTGGATACAAATTAGATCGGTCTTCAATGAGCCAACCTTGTTCTATCGACTTTCTTTTACTGAGCTTCAGCGGGTTGGGTTATAGTTGGGCCTCAGGAGATATCTCGTCAATGGATTCTCATGAGATCAGATGTCAACGGGACCTTGAGAAATCGATCGTCCATAAGTTGACCTTTGAGAGGTCGACCTTCTTTAGATTGTTCGTCTAAACGCAGAGTACTTTGAATATGGAAAGACTTGAGATAGATAAGAAGAGGGGACGAGGTATATCTCGATGTGATTTCTCCGACACTTAAGTCAGAAATTGGAGAAAGTATGAAGAAAACAAAATGAGTAGAGTTTTAGAAGATTACTCGATTCTTTTCTTCTTCGCTCTTTTACTTTTATATAGAAAGCAAAGATCAAGGAATGCAACTGCTGAAAGGAAATCTAATGAGCACACCTTTATGATATGGAGGAAGACCAAAAGATGTATCCTCTTAAATGATATCATTATGACCGCTGAGCCCCTTAGCTTGATCATCAACTCAATTAACCATAAATCAAATCAAAATTCCTAACTTGATTGGAATGAACTCAAATATTGCTAAATAAGTTTGACTTGACCTTGACTCATTTTGATGGGATTCTAACTTCTTCTTTTTTTATTGTCACCCCAACTTAATTATTGATTTGATATTGTCACATGATTTTACTTATTTCTATTAGAGAAATTTTATGTTGCACGACGCATGGTGTGTGACTTGTGAACGATGCAATTTCAGTCATTTATCGCACGAACATGCACAGTTTTCTTTCTCATGATCTCCGATCAAATTCTTCATTGTCGATCGCCATCCATACTATAGCTCAACCCTGAACTTGTCGGAGTCGTTGTCGCCTCTGGTTGATCGAACTGCGACTGAATTTCGATCGGATTGCAGTCGAATTGCGACCGCTAACACTGCAGTCGTTGATAACTACAATCGCGACCGATTCTGACACACAATCTAATTTGAGTCGAAATCCAATCAGATTGTGATCAGATTTCGACCGATTCGTGACTGGAATAGACCGCGATTGCAACCTCTAGTGGTTGCAATATTGGCTTCCGCAATTCGATCGGATTCTGGTTATGATTCGGTCGAATTGCGACCGTTAGCGTCGTAACCATTGGCGATCGATTTCGATCGCGATTCGATTAGAATTCAGTCACAATCTGATATCGATCGAATCTTACGTGATAAAATTCGACCGTTCGATAGCGATCGAAATTCGACTGTTTGATAGGGATACTAAACAATAATAACTTTAAATGTCGAATATGTACATTATTACTGTACATATTCAGACGTTTACGACCGCACAACTATCCACCGCAACGCCACCCTACTTTCACTGTCTCATATGCCATATATGTAGTTGTACCTACTATAATAATAATAATAATAATAATTCATGGGAGCCCTCTGCTTCACTGTTCCTGAAAAAAAAGACATGACGCGACCTTTTAGTCTATATCATCATTCATTGCACTTGTGCAAACTAAATACTTATGATAATTAATAAATAAAAATATTGATCATGAGATTCCACGCATAGTTTCCAAAAGGGAGCGGAGCCGAGGCTCTGGCATTCAATTCTGTTGGTTCCTCTCTGCGTACATCATCATTCAGGGATTCGTAACTCTGCATCGAAACAAACAAAAATTAAATAATAAATATAATATAATATAATATAAATGTGGTGAAAGGACAAGACTTGCTCGCATAGATAGCATCGCCTTATCATCTCCTTATCTCTCTACGAAGAGCCGCACATGACATAAACGCTTACGGGGCATTTTCATAAATTTTTTATGTTTACAGATTTTTTTCCTTAAAATGTAATTTTAAAGTTGAAAAATATGAATCGGAAATATGATTTTTTTTTTTGATATTTTTGAATTCTTTAGATGTGAATAATACAATAATATTTTCTTTTTATGACCATATTTTATTGTTAAAAAAATAAATCAAATTCTAGTATTAAATACCACTCTACACATGTTGACGGTGACTGTTGAGTGGGTGCTTGCCCTCGTGTGTGTACGTCAATGCGTAAGAGTGAGCACCCATCAAATCACTACATATAGGATTGAGCGATGAGATTTGCGTGACCGATGGAGCACAGTAATTGAGAATTATCATCCGCGTATCCGAGCTCCCTGCCTCGCTGTGAGCTGCGAGCTCAACATCAGGATCGATCAATCGGATGTTGACTCTGTGATCTGATCATATTTTGAATCTGGTCGGATCGTGATAAAATTTCGATCGGATCACAATTGGAATTCGACTCTGATTTGATCATGATCGAAATCCAATCCAATCACGACCGCTACGTCAGGATGCATTGTGGCCACAATCGAATCTGATTCTGATCGATATTCAATCGGAATTCGATCGTGATCGGACAACATAGGTGTTTGATTGGATTTATGCATTGACTATAGTACGGATAATGATCGATGACGAAAGAATCAGACAGCGAATCATGCACGAATGCACAGGAAGCCATCACCAAAGACATCAAACTATATGACACTGATCAATATGTGACTCGTCCTTGTTAGTGCCTATAAGATTCACATATCTCCTTGGATTTCACCCAAGAGATCTCATACCAATGGAGATATCTTTTTTATCTTATAAGAACATGATCTTTTTCATATTTTACCAATATAGAACTTTGATTGTATTCCTCATACTCCCAATAATCTGCCCTCAAACGAAGGACTACATTGAGTTCCCTCAAGCCTATATATCCTCGAAGGACTTCCTCTGTTTGATGTTCAATCTTCAATTCACCAGGATATCCTGTCAACTGTCTGGTCCTCCTAACCCAGTTGGACTTGCTAATTGTCCAACCCTTCTGACCCAACTGGACTTCTTGTTACGTTTTGTTTGATCCTCCCAGCCCAACTGGACTTTCTGCCTAGTGTCTTATTCTCTTGATCCATACATAAGAGCTCCGCTTCCTTCATTCGAGATTCATAGTTTCACATGGATCACGACTCTGATATCAATTGTTAGTGCCTATAAGATTTATATATCTTCACAATGGTATGATATTGTCCACTTTGGGCCTAAGTCTTCATAGTTTTATTTTTGAGTTTTACCCAAAAGACCTCATACCAATGGAGATATCTTTTTATCTTATAAGTACATAATATTTTCCATGTCTTACCAATGTGGAACTTTGATTGTATTTTTCATACTCCCAATAATCCTCAGTCGTCTGATCTTATTGGATTGCACAGGAAATGAGAAATGCACATTGCTCCGTCCCACGAGATCTTCTTCTTTGGTAAGTGTTATATCCACCGCTTGAACCCGTTGAGGTCGCTATCGTCGTTCGTCTGATCGACCAACCAGATTGTGATTGGATTTCGATTGGAATCTGGTTGCCAGTGTCGCAACCGTTGGCAGTCACAATTGCAATTGATTCAGACCGCAATCCGATCAAAATTTGATCTTGATTCAATCGGGCTTCGATCGAATTTCAACCCAATTACACTCGAAATTCTGTCGAATTGCAGGCACTAGTGTCATGGTTGTTGGTAGCCGCAATTCGATCAGATTTTGATCATAATCCGATTGAAATTCGATTGCGATCAGATCGAAATCCGATAGAACGGTGGGCAATAGTGGCTTCTTCATGTGACGAAGAGACATTTTATATTTCTCATTACGGTGTATATATATATATATATATATATATATATATATATATATATATATATATATATATATATATATATATATATATATATATATATATATATATATATATATATATATATATATATATATATATATATATGTATATATATATATATATATATAGGTACAATATATATATATATATTTTCTGTTTATTCATCTCAGCCGCGCACAGTTGTCGCGATAGTATCCTGATATCCTGCGCGACTCCTCCCCTACGCCCAATCGCGACGCCGCGTTCAATGCGTTCGATCTTCGCAGATTCCCACCGGCGACAGGCCGCGTTGATCGCCGCCGCCACCGGGCCGGCCGGGCCGGCGCGATCGATCGCCACTCGCCCGTCCGCCGACGAAGTTTACGGCCGGCCGCCGGCCGCGAATCGCAAGGCCGGCACCGTCATGGCCGCGATTGCTACCGCGCGCCGCCGCCGCGATCGGCGATTGGCCGTGCGATCGGAATCGGCCCCAGACGGCCGGCACGCCGGTCCGTCCGGCCGCGTCGCCGGCGCGATCGGGTCGGATTCGGCCGCGGTCGGAATCGCGGCCGGGCGGCCAAACGGGCGACGACGGTCCGTCCGGCGCAATTCCGCCGCCATTGGCCGGAATCCGTCCGATCATCGGCCGAATCGCCGCGAGCCGGCCGCGCGCGACGGCGGCGTCATTTCCGTCGTCGGGCGTCCGGGCGCCGGCGGCGCGAGATCCGGCCGATCCGCGGCCCGCGATGCGGCGCCGCTCACGGCCACGACCTTTGGTGAATTTCGGCCGGTTAAGGCCGGATTCGCCGTCGCTTCCCGCCGGACCGATGAGTGCGCGGCCGATCGCGCCGAGTCGTCGATCGCGTCCGGCCCGGCGGGGGGGCGAGCGATAGATCGGACGCGAACCGCGGCGCGATATTATATATATATATATATATAGCGACTGTAGTAGGTAATTAAATTTTTTTATTGTTTATTCATCTCAGCCGTGCACAGTTGTCGCGCCCAGCAAGTGCGCAGGAGATATTATATATATATATATATATATATTGAGATGTTTGGAGTTTATTGATTAAGAAACTCCATGCAAACTTTTCTTTTTTGTCATATTGCTAAATAAATGAATAGCATAAGAAAACATCTTTTGATATATTCTGTAAATTTTTCAAATAAACTATAATATATATATATATATATATATATATATATATATATATATATATATATATATATATATATATATATATATATATATATATATATATATATATATATATATATCACAAACAACACTAGTAAGAACTTTGTAGATAGCAAGCTTACAAACAAATGAGTCTCATTAAAACTTCATATAAAACCAAGTCATGAAGTCCCCTAATGAATGTACTTGCTTCACATTTCAATGTATAGATAGAAGTGATTTAATCCAAGAACTAAATTTAATTATCTCCACTTATTTTCACATTTAGCCCACGGTAATATTATTTTTCTCTCCGTCAATCCCTATCTTCTTGTTCTCACTTCTCGTCGAGGTTTAGCCCAATATGAAGGCGAGGGAAGTGTGCCCACTGCAAACCAATAAATAATGAGCGATGTGAGAAAAAAATAATTTCCAAAACCCTCAAATACAAAATCCCTTCATTTATCTAACTATAACTTTTAAGCTCATTTTATCATTTTGGATAGTTATTATTTTATTTAGTCAATAGTTTAAAATTTTATACGAACATTTCCACGATTGTCGGGGCCAATTTAAGTGTGAGGATTCTTACAAAACTACGTACAAAATGATCAAATTGTTGGGGCCAATTTGAAAGAGAAATACGGTCACCATCACCTTAATTAGTCCTTATGGAAGATCAAGCCTTGTTGATGTTCTACTTTTAATTTTCAATTTGATACGATGACATTGAGGGGATGGCCTTGAATCAAGAATCAGGTGAGATTTACAGTTTATTTGTTTATGCTTCTTTCGCATATTTGTTTCTTTTTCGTATATATTACTATAGATATATCCATAATAAGATCCCATGTAAGAATTATTATTATAATTATTATTTTATGCATGTGGTAACACAATTCATGCTTAGTTTAAATTTCATCAAGTGATATCAAAGCCATAGGTCAAGGTTATTTTGATTTTATAGTATTAGGGTGTGAGTTTTTAGACAATTTCTATCGATCAGAATGTATGTGATTTGCATTATATTTCATTGGACAGATTTAAAAATGCATATTCATCAAATCTACCGGGGAAAAACCTAGTAATTGTGTTGGTTTTGAGTTCTTCATGTTTTTCAACAAAGAATAGCAGTGAAACAATTTTTTGCAAAAATTGTCGCTTTCAATTTGCAAAAATTGAACTGCGTTGACATTAGTCATTGTAGAAATCATACATTAAAAGTTTGTGTTTCGACTGCAACTCAATTGACTTGATCAGTCGATTGTCATAAAGACCAATCAACTATTGTGCGTAAAATTATTAACATAAAATTTATAGTTTGATTGTGAGACTCGATTGGCCTAACCAATTAAGTGTCATAAGGGTTGGTCAACTATATATTGTGGGTGAAATTGTGAACAAAAAATGTATATTTTGACTAAAGCACTTGATGACTTGATCAGTTGACTGTTGTTCAGGAATAATCTACTATTATGTTCAAGGTCGTGCATATAATATTTTTGGATTGACTAATACACTCAACTACTGCTATCAGTTGATTTACATACAAGGCTAGTCGACTGTGGTTCAGAGGGTTAGACACAGTAAGTTTAGCAATTGATCAAGTCACTTGACTGTTGACAATAGTCAAGTGCAACACTAATTGATCAAGATAAGTTGAGCATAGTAGCCTTAGCAGTTGCCTACTATCATGTACGAGTCGATTGTTGGATCAACACTCAATTGTCACTAGGGATCAATAAACTATTGTTGTTCAGTTCAATTTCCTATGATTTCTTGTGTATTTATCTACACATATATTATTAAGTTAAACTAATACTATCACTAAAGTGAGAACTAGTATTAGATAAATTTAATGCATTTTGTATGGATAAATATATATCTGTGCTAAAAAAAATTGACCCAAAGAAAATTAATTTTAGGCTAGATATATGTTAAAGTAGTTCTCATAAAAAACATAAATTTTGTGGATCTTGCGTACATAAATTGGCCCAAAGGAAAGCATAATGTGTGACTGATTAAGATTATCATGAGGTGAGTTTAAGAACACATACAAGATAATGTAGCTTATATAAGGTGTCAGTTTATTAATTATGCATTTAATATATCGGTCCAAAGAAAGACATCCATACCGTATGACCGATTAAGGTTGTTATGAGCTATTGTTAGAAAGTGCTGCTAACAAATGACAACTTAGTCCAAAGATTAAATGTAATATTGTATTTGATATCTCATAATAGACTCATTCATATACATATATTTATTACAATTGTTTGCATTACTTTCTTATATATACATATTTTTGGCCTTAACATGAGCTTAGTTCTTCCTTTTTTTCTTTTATGACACATTTAATATATGTTAACATTAATAACATCCTAGTAATTTTTAGCACTGAATTCACTAAATGTAAAAGGACTAATCATAAGAGTAAGGATAAAAAAAATTATAGTGTTTAGAACTTCAAATTATATGAATAAGGACTAGTCTAAGTATGCTAATAGACTTGATAAAAATAAAATAGTGTACTTCTCAACTTTATTAGTTTAGAAGTTAATTTGATTATTGTACCTAATAATACTTGGTTGATAGATATTGATATCACCACTCACATAAGTGTCACTATGCAAGATTATTTCATGAGTCAACTGTTAATTGAAAGTGAAAGATACCTCCATATAGGAAATGATAAAAAGACTAAAGTAGAAACAATATATGTTTTAGGCTTTATTTAGGAATTAATTTTTTCTTGATTTAAAAAATACATATATTGCGTCGTCTTTTAGGCAAAATTTAATTTCTCAAGATATTCTTGTTCATTTGAAAATAAAATATTTAGTATTTTTCAAAATTCAATTTGATTGGCACTGACCCTATGATTGATAAGTTATATAAGTTAAATACCTTTGCTCCTACTGATAATGAAATAATTATTGGTGCAATCGGCCCAGGTCACAATTGACCAGACCTGAGTGGGACTCGAGTAGGGTTTTGATGTTTGACAATGGATTTGGCAATGAGATTGTCAATATGTTTATCAATATGATTTAACCATATGTTGACCACATGACAAGTGGATGGTTTGAGATATCCAAGGTCATATGGGGAGATTGTTAGGAGCTGATTGTTCGAGTAATCGACCTCAGGTCAAGAGTGCCCTAGCTCGATGAGACTCGAGTGGAAGTTCAAGTATGGATACTTAGCAAGAAAAGTCCAAGGGTGAAGTCTTAGTAATGGAGAAGTTCAAGTATGAATACTTGACAAGGAAAAGTCCAAGGGTGAAGTTTTGGCAAGGGAAAGTTCAAGTATGAATACTTGCAAAAAAAAAAATTCAAGGGTGTAGTCTTGACCGTGTAAGTCCAAGTGTGTAGATTTGACGGTGAAAGTCCAAATATGGATATTTGACAAAAGGAAAGTCTAAGGGTGTAGTTTTGACCATGTAAGTCCAAGTGTGTAGTCTTGACGGCGAAAGTCTAAGTCCTAGAGGCGTAACCTCTTGGCAAAGGCATTCGATGGCATGATGAAGCCGTTGGAAGCACCTGAAGACTAACACGAAGGGTGAAAGAGTCGTGGAGGACTTGGATGGATCTTGAGGGCGTGACGCTGATGGAGGTGGCTAGAAGGCTTAGGTCTAGACCCAGGTTGAGTATTAAGGATGAAGGGATTATACTTGGATTAAACCTCATGTTTGAGGTTTAGCAGTCGTTTGGGTTCTTAGACCAGTTGATTGATCAAGTGCACGACACTCGGGAGGCCTAATTGACTCGAACAGTTGACTAGGTTTATGACCCAGTCGACTGATTGAGTAGTCGACTAAGACTCGATTGCTAGGGTTGAGCAGTCGATTAGCCACTTGCAGTCGACTGCTAGGGTATAACAGTTGACTAACCTTAAGTGAACATGGCACAAAATGGTTTGGTCTCGACTTTTGACCCATGACAGTCGACTGATGGGCAATAATCTAACGTGAATTAGTCCATTGTAAGACAACGATATTGTGCATGCACAGTTGACCGGTGGGTAAGGTCAATTGACTGGGAGGCAAAAAATCAGCCTGAGTAGAGATGTTATAAGGAGCTCGAGAAGGAGTTTTTCACAACTGGTTCTTGAGGGATTTAAAGGGGAATAGTTGCTACTTTTTAGACTTTCAAAGTTGTTCAAAGCAACTAAACGATCAAGCAAGCAAAGCTCACTTCTTGTAAAGTGTTTAGTACTTTTTTCTTGTATTTCATTTGTATTCTTATTATTGTAAGCTCATTGTAAGAGGTTTCTCCACCTTTGGCATGTTTTCGAGAAGGAGAAGAGTTATTAGTGGTGTAACACTAGAACTCGACCGTGGAGTAGGAACCATAGGTTTCGAACCATCTAAAATATTAGTGTTGTGGTGTGTACTTGCATTTGTTGTTTTTATTTTATTATTCCGTTGCATACTAATGAATTGTAGACAAGCACGACACGAATCGAAAAAAAATAGAAAGATACTCTTCACCCCCTCTAGCACATCCAAAGGTCTCCAACAAGTGGTATCAGAGCGAGGCTACTCTTCAAGGACTAACCGCCAGAAGGAGCAAAAGTGCTAGAGGAGTAGAAGATGGAGTTGCCTAACGATAGACTAGGCCACAACATCAACACTTCCATTCCTTTCAAAGTTTACGAATTTGGGCGTTTCAACAAATGGAAGGTGAGGACAAAGACCTTCCTCATGATGAACATCGAAGATTGATTCATCTTAATGGACAATCTCGACTTTCCAAGGGGCAAGAAGGGATGATTCCTCAAGATGAAGCAATTGACCGAGGAACAACTCCAAAAATTTGAGACAAATATTAAGGTAAAATATTTCTAATTAATTTAATTCATGATGATATCTTGTGTAAATTATAAGGATGTCAAGAAGATATGGATCAAGTTGGCAAAATTTCACAAAAATCTTTCACCGACACAAGTAGAGGAGGAGGTTAAAGAAAAATGATCATCCTCTTGAGAGAGTGAAGATTCAGAAGTTGAGAGGTTCTCAACATGCGAGTCAAAAGAGGTTGAAGAAGCTTCCACCTTTAGAATTGAGGGGGAGGAGTGACAACTAACATCGGAGCCATAGGAGGAACCTTCAATTGTTGGACAAAATGAAGAATAAGTTCAAGAGTCTCCTACTACCCCTATAGGTAACTCAAATGCAATTCTTAGAAATAAAAATCATATTACATGCTTTGAGTGTAGGGAAGTAGGACATTATAAGAGCAAATGTTCAAGAAAAATCAAAGAAAAGGCTAAAGTGGCACCCAAGACGAAGGAGAAGCTCAAGGAGGTCGGAACCCAATACGAAAGAGCAAGGAGCACATTGTGTACTTCAAATTCCAATAAAAAGGACATTACCGGAGCCAATGTCTTAGGGGGAGACACCCAACCAAGGACAAGGGAGAGAGCGCAAGCATAAAGGAAGCCCCCAAGGCTAAGGTAACATATAACAATGCAACTTCAATGTTTCACAATGAAAAACACGCTCATAATTTACTTGTAATTGTTCAAGATCAAAAGAATGCTAGAAACAAATATTTTTGTTTATGTGTTAAACATTGTAATATCAGACCTAAAAATACTTCTAAGACTACCTTACCTAAGGATAAGAACAACCTAGGTAATAATCTTGAGAAATCTAAACATATGCCTAAGAAAAGAAACAATGTTCAAAATATAATGAAAAGTCAAAAATTGAATTATTAGTGGAGGAAAATCAAGTTTGAGATCAAAACTTGAGAAATTAGAAAAGACTCTTCAAAAGATGAAAAATTCGATTAAAGGGTCTAATGGACAAAATTTAGGGTTTAGGAAGCAAGGTGCATCTAAAGACAAAAAAGACTTGGGTTACAAGCCATCCAAGGAGGGCATGCCCTCTTATCATAATATTTCATTTAACTATGGAACTAACTCTAGGTCTAGGAGTGTCAAGGTCAAAAGGGAGGTCATCCCTAGAGTTGACCGTGATAGGACTCAAGTGACTAAGGCTTTGAAGAAGTCTAGGCAAGTCACTAGGAAGATCACAAGGGAAGTCATCCATAGAGTTGACCTAGATAAGATCAAAATGACCAAGGCTTTCAAGCCTAGGAGGGTTATTAGAAAGATACTAAAGGAGATTATTCCTAGTGGATACCTTGTAAACCCAAGGAGTTCCAAAAGATTTTGGATTCCTAGGAGCATGATTCCTTCATGTTAGATGGGTTTAGGGTGTGTCAACCTTAAATGGATGGGTAGTTAACCTAACCATGGTAGAGTTGACAATTTAGGACATTTTTAAAGTTATGTGATACCTTGGAAATGAGTTTAGAAATTAATCCTAAAAGAATTTAGGATGTGTCAATTGAATTATAAAAGTTGAAAAATGGATCATAATTGACACAATTAGATTAGAAATATATAGTGTGCTACTTTGGGGATTTTGGCACACATGAGGGATTTAGTTGGTTATGAAAAATTGATATAAGTTTTAGCATGTGTCAATTGAACTTTAAACTTAGGTATTTCTATACCTTATATTATATATATTTATCATGTCTTATTTGCTATATGTCATGTCATGACATCATGTTCATATTATTATTTAAAATGTCATGAGAATGCTTAGATTAATTTTAGTATGCTATGAAATCATGCATCACTGAAAAATATCCTTAATTTATGCAATTATTTATGCCATGATCATATTCATGCATTAAGTTCATAAAATTGAAATTAAAGACAATGATATTATTTGATGTCCTAGATAAAGAAATCAAATGAATATGCCTAAATATAATGCATGAACCTTTAGATTTAGGGAAGAACAAAATCTACATCTCACAAAGACTATATGATGATATGTATATGTATTGATACACATTAGACACGTGAGATGCTAAAAAATTGAGTTAAGTTCAATGTGCTTATATGATACATTAAAATAAACTTAAACTCTTTCAATCATAAGGATAAATCATGAGGAAAGCTAATGTACAAGTCATGTACATTTAGCCTATAGACCATGATTGAAATTAAGGCTTGAAACTCATTATAAAATTCTTTTGAAAAATCTTAGTGAAATTTATCTTTTGATAGCAATCACCATTGATAGTATTGACACAAAGTTAGACAAAACATTGAAAGTTTTCAATGGTTTGAACTTTGTATCAATCTTTCAAAATAATAGATATTTTAATTTAAAATTATTTTTCCCCCATACTATTTGACATGAGTATTATAGTATGAAATTTCAAAATTTTTAGAAAAACATATAATTACTTATGAATTTTCAAATCTCATATCTGAAAACTATTTTTTGCAACTGCAAAAACCAGTCAATTGTCACATGGAGTAGTTGACTGATGGTAATGCATTCGACTGGTTTCTGACTCAGTTGACTACTGGGTCTGATTTCGACTGAACAAGGATTGTTTAGCCCTTTATCAGCACCCCTAAGTATCCTAGCTGCTCCTAACCCTATGATATGCTTAGATAAGCATTAAAAGGGTAAAATGATCATTGAAAATGATTAGGAGAGCTAATTAGGATGGAGAATCAAATTTTAAGGGAGGTTAAAGTTTAAACTTTTACTCTTATTTTTTATTATTTAGGTTTCCTATAGGCTTAGAAACTCTCCAAGGACATTGTTGGTGCAATGGTCAAGGGGAGCAAACCTTTAGGGGGAGTTTTTCTATCAAGGGATGATGGATGTTTTAAAAGGGGGAGAATGAGGAATGCCTTGCATTTAGTGATAAAGGAGTATCAGTTGAGAAAATGAAGGCATTTAAAATGATTTTGGACCAAGAGGGAGAATGAGGGTCTCATTAGAAGATGAGACATGGAAACCCTTGGTAGACTTTTTGATGTATGCCAAATGAGGAGAAATGAGGGTTTAAGTTAGATAAACCTTCATTATGCTTTGGCATAAGAAGAGTCAAGTTGGGCTTATAGGATAATCTAGCTTAAAGATGTTGTCAAACATAAAAAAGAAGAAGATTGTTGGTGCATCCGGCCCAGGTCACGATTGACTAGACTCGAGTAGGGCTTGAGTAGGGTTTTGATGTTTGATAATGGGTTTGGCAATGAGATTGCCAATATGTTTATCAATATGGTTTGACCATATGTCGACCATATGACAAGTGGATGGTTTGGGATATCCAATGTCATATGAGGGAGATTGTTGGAGCAATCGACCTCAGGTCAAGGGTGACCTAGCTCGAGTGAGACTCGAGTGGAAGTTTAAGTATGAATACTTGGCAAGGAAAAGTCTAAGGGTGAAGTATTGGCAATGGAGAAGTCTAAGTATGGAAACTTGGTAAGGAAAAGTCCAAGGGTGAAGTCTTGGCAAGGGAAAGTCCAAGTATGAATACTTGACAAAAGAAAAGTCCAAGAGTGTAGTTTTGGTCATGTAAGTCCAAGTGTATAGTTTTGACGGCAAAAGTCCAAACATGGATATTCAGCAAAAGGAAAGTCTAAGGGTGTAGTCTTGGTCGTGTAAGTCTGAGTGTGTAATCTTGACGGCGAAAGTCCAAGTATTGAGGCTTGACAATGAAGAAGTCCCGGAGGTATGACCTCTTGGCAAAGATACTCGATGACATGACGAAGTCGATGGAAGCATATGAAAGCTAACTTGAAGGGTGAAGGAGTCATGGAGGACTCGGATGGACCCAAGGGTGTGAGGCTGATAGAAGTGGCTAGAAGGATTAGGTCTAGGCCTAGGGTGAGTACTAAGTATGAGGGAATTATACTTGGATTAAACCTCATGTTTGAAGTTTAACAGTCGACTAGGGCTTTGGACTAGTCGACTGGTCAAGTGCATGACACTTGGGAGGTCTAGTTGACTCGGACAGTCAATTGGGGTTATGACCCAATCGACTGGTTGAGTAGTCGATTGAGACTCGACTGCTGATCTATGGCTTTGACAGTCAACTACTAGGGTTGAGCAATCAATTGACTACTTACGATCAACGCTAGGTATAACATGATCGACCTTAAGTGAACAGGCCCGCAGAATGGCTTGGACTCATTTCTTTGGCCCATGATCGTGGCTATGATAATGATCGATGGGCAATAATCTGATGTGGATTATTCCTTTGTGAGACAACAACATTGTGCCCAGTTGACTGGTGGGTAAGGTCAGTCGACTGGGAGACAGAAAATCAACCCTAGAAGAGATGTTATAAGGAGCTCAAGAAGGAGTTTTCATAGTCGGTTCTTAGGGGATTTGAAGGGGAATAGTTGCTGCTTTCCAGTCCTTCAAAACCGTTCAAAGCAACCAAATGATCAAGTAAGCAAAGCTCACTTTTTTCAAAATGTTTAGTTCTTTGTTCTTGTATTTGGTTGTATTCTTATTGTTGTAAGCTCATTGTAAGAGGTTTCTCCACCTTCGGTATATTTCTGAGAAGGAGAAGAGTTATTAGTAGTGCGGACATTAGAACTTGACCGTGGAGTAGGAATCGTAGGTTCAGAACCACGTAAAATATTAGTGTTGTGGTGTGTGCTTGCATTTGTTGTTTTTTACTTTATTATTCTGTTGCGTACTAACAAATTGTAGACAAGCACGACACAAATCAAAGCGAAATAGAAAGATGCTATTCACCCCCTTTAGTGCATCCAAAGCTCCCCAACAATAATGCATAACATAGTTATAAAACGTAGCTTGACTAACAATAATTCATCAATGTCGTGACATAGATGTTTAGGATATATATCTAAATTACATCTAAAAAGGCAAATGCCACAAGAAATTTTTTTATTCTCTTGATATATCAGATTTGATGTCCACATAGAGTGTATTCAGGGGAAACCAACTAAAAAAATTAATGAGGGTACAAGCTGATGTAGTGATATCTTAGAGCTAATATATACTAATATATGTAAGTCATTCCCTAAGGAATCTTAAAATATATTTACGTATTTTATTAGTTTCATAGATGACTTTTCGATATAACTATTTATATCTTATCCTTGAAAAACCTCAATCCCTGAACTTGTTCAAAGTCTTGAATGTCAAAGTAGAAAATAAATTAGGTATGAAGATTAAGGTCGTCAGATTTGATCATGGTAGTGAATAATATGATCGATATGATGGATTAAGTAAATAACATCTTGGATCATTTGCGACTTACTTTGTTGAATGTGTGATCGTAGCTCAATATACTATGCCTAGCACTCATTATAATAGAGTAGCTGAGTGACAAAATTGAATCCTAAAAATATGGTAAGAAATATGATGACTTTTTCTTCTTTATCAAAGTTTTTATGGGGGTGAGACACTCAAGACTATAGTATACTTAATAAAGTACCTACTAAAGTAATGACTAAAACTCCATACGAGTTGTGACGATTAAAAAACCAACATTAAACGCTTACACCTTTGGGATTGTCCAACTAAAGCTAGAACTTAAAAGGAAGTTGGATTCTAGAATAGTTAGCTACCATTTTGTAGGGTACTTTGAAAAGTCTAGGAATTTTAAGTTTTATAACCCTTTAAATAGGTCTTTTTTCGAGACAAGTAATGTTGTATTTATTGAGTATAATGAGAGCACTAAAATTAGAGATATATCTTTTGAAGAATATATTATTAGCAATCATGTTGTGGTTACTATAAATGCAACAAGTAGTGGTATGATAATCATACCCTACATTACAGAAGTTGCACATCCAATGAAAGTAGTGAACCAAGATATACTTGTATTATGGGGCATCCGTCACCCTGACGACTGATGTGAGCAAAACATATAGGATTTTAGGAGTAGTTTTCGCTCACATCTCATTTGCATTTTATGTTTGTTTCGTGCATATTTTACTTTATTTTGCATGTATTTCCTATTTTCTGATTCAGATATATGTTCTTTGTACTTTTGTGTGTAGGATAATATTTCATGGGGAAAACGACAACTTTCGGAGCGAAAGAAGGACATTTGACAGTTGGACACAGAAGGGGACACGACCAGGGTGTGTGGTTACACACGGCCATGTCCAAGGGCCGAGATTGGCCACCACAGCGCCACACACAACCTGGGCGTGTGGAAACACACGGTCGTGTGGCGGCCAATCATTTTGACGTGACTAGGGATTTTTCTGGATTTTGTGAAAAGCCAGCCTCATGTCTATATAAGGAAAGCCATGCTCAAACCCTAGGGAGAGGTCGGACGACCGAGACGGCACACCGGTGCCCTAAAAAGCACCGAAAACTTGCAACGGGGAGGAAGGAAGCCGCTTGAGATCCAAGTTCTGCACCTCAACGCCAGAGAGAAGAGCCACATTGCACCATAATTTGCATTTTCTGCATGATTTATTTTGTATTTATGAATTATGCCTTGTGTTTCTCTTCTCGTATTCATAGAGTAGATTCTCCTATTCTAAGATTAGGGAGTAGTTTGTGTGCGTAGAACATGTTATTTCAAATATTATTTTTGTTCTTGAATTCATATTTGCAATTGGTGATTGTTTAGATCTATAGCTATTTGTTTTAGTCTTCTATTTACTGTGCGAAGCAGATACGAGCGGTGACAACCCTCGTATCAAAGATTTAAGAGAATTAAGGGGGAACCTAAGGGTTGGCCTCATCTCCGGTAACCGTAGATAGAAGGGTGTGATAGAGTCGGAAACGAGACATGTTCCGACTCATCATAGGGATTGATTCGGCATCCTCGTACCGCCTATCTCATCCTAAAGCCAGGGGTCGACCTGATATGGCAAAGGTAGCTTCGGATAGACGCGAAAACTCATTGGGGGAGTGTATGATGTCCCTTCCACAAAATCATAGCTAGAAGTCTAGACGACACCCAATTGGTAGCGTATTCTGCGATGCACAAGCAAAATCGAAATCCTAGAATGCCCTCAAAGGACTCGTAGCAACCCTTCTCTTTCTCCGTGTGACACCGTACTTGAGTTAAGTCCACTGTCAACCTCTCATTCGTGAACCCTAGGATTCCCAATCCGAACAACATAACGTCCACTGAACAATCGATACTCGAGTCTCAGTCCCTGTGGGATCGATAATTTTTTTATTACTTGATGACATCCGTGCACTTGCGGGCATTGAGCACGAGCGCGCGCTTCGAGTCCTCGACGATTTTCGTCGCAAGATTTAAGGTCGCATTCGTGTACAAGTTTTTGGCGCCATTGTCCGGGACTGTTGATTTGATATCGAATCCAAAGTGGACAGTTGGATCGGACCTAAAGTAGATTTACTTTCTAGTTTTACTTTATTTCAGTTTATATAGTTTTAAATTTTTGTTATCTTTATTCAGTTTAGGATTATTTTTCTAGTCTTTATTAATTTCTAGTTTAATTTAGTACTAAGTTTAGATTTCAGTTCTTCTAGCTTCAGTTATTTTTTTTAGCAGTTATTCTTTTCAGTTATTCTTTTAGTTTAATCATAGTTCTAGCAGCTTTAGTCTCTTGCTATGACACTGTTGTTCCTTTCCTTATTCATATTTTCTTGTAGATAAACATGCATGTTTTTTCTCATGATTATGGTCAATTTAATATTGTAAGTTTTGGTAATATTTATTGTGAGTATTGTGGTGAAACATGACATACCATTAACGATTATCCAGATATATCTGAACCTTTACAATTTGAATAAGAAGATGTCACTTACAATTACAACCAGTGGTCACAAGATGATTCCTATTCATATAGTTATGACCCTGACTACTTAAACCCTCAATATTATCCACCTAAATCCCGACTTGAGCAGATGATGGAAAATTTCATTCAAACGCAACAAGCAGTGAATACTGAATTTCGGCGGTGAAATTCACAGACAAAGACTCGATATTGTTTCCCAAGTGAGCGCGAGAGCTATGAATCACCATGTGAATTTTATCCAGAACCAAGCCCCCACTTAGAAGCCTTGCTAGGTAATTTTACTAGGGAATGCGAGGAGCATAGCCGACAATTTGCAGAGCTTATGCAACGAGATCTAGCAAGAGAAGAAACCAAACGACTAGAAGCTGGTTTCGATGGCTGGATTACACCTAATATGGTGGAGACTCACTTTGAGCGAATGGATGAGGAAGACGTGGATGCTATAGGAAGTAAAAAAGGACAATCCATTCAATCACCACTTGAAGAAGAACTTGAGGACTATTTAATTGATACTTTAATCGAAGAGTGCATTGCTTCAATCAAAACACCTCCTAACCTCAAGGATCTAAAAGAGCCTGCTTTAACCCTCAACAAAACTTTAGCTATCAATAACAAAGCCCATTTAGTGATTTGTAATGATAAAATTTCATTTGACATAATAGAATCGTTTGATCAATCTTTTGGTGAGGATATTTGTGGTGAGTTATATTATTTACAGCATATGGATAAAATGTAATATAAAGATCAAACTACTGATAATTCTATGAAGATAAGCATGTTTGATCTTAAACCAAGGAAGACAGCTAGTAAATATCTTGCCCCTCTACGAGCAAGATTTAAGAGATGTAGTGATGAGGGACCACAAGGGAGGAGGCGTAAAGTGAGCAAATATCTTGCTCCCCCACGAGCAAGATTCAAACGCATCAAATGAAACGTAGGGGTATGGTTGAGCTAAAAGACCTTAAACAAAGCGCTTCTTGGGAGGCAACCCAAGTGTAGTTTTATATATGTTTTTGATTTTATTGCATTCATGTGTATAATTTAGACTTTGATTTATGGTCATTTACATTTTTGCAAATAGTTTAGGATTAGAAAGAACTTGCTAGGTAGAAGCGAAAATCGTTTTGAGCCCACCTAGTCCACAACAAGAGTCTACACTTGCACCATCATCTTTTTCTACATTCGAACAAGATACAAGTACATCTACCTATGACTTTCAGAGTTCCGATCACACCTCGATGACATATACGTCGAGAAGCGGATGTAGAGGCAACGATAGGAGGAGCAGAGCACTTATACGTAAGCAGATTTCAGGGCTTACAGGACCACTTCCAGTGGGCCGAGGAGTTCTATGATGAGACCTGTATCTATTTCCCGGAGGAGACTGTCCATTGTCAGGAGGAGGTTGCATATCGCTAGGAGATTCGACAGCACATGCGTGCCCAGCAGGCACAGTGGGCTTGGGAGGAGGAGCACAAAGTAGTCGTTGTATTCACCAGCTCTCAGATCGACCACATGTACATGTGACATCAACGGCTAAGCACCAGTTTTCTCAAGAGCCTGACATGCCAAGACTACCGGACTTCACACCTCGGCCACCATATTAAGAGGTATGCTTCGCTTAAGTCTAAGGGGGACATAAGTTTTGATTTATTTTGTTTCTAGTAGTAGTTTCTATCCTGATATTTGCATTTTAGTTAGCATTCATTTGTTCATGCATAGGTTGTTTAGTTTCTTTCAACACTTAATTCTTGCTATCTATAAGCTGCCTCAGTAAATATATTTTTTTAAGGATTTCTTCATGAGTTGTTTTCATAGGTAGCTTAACTTCATTTATTGTTTGATATTTTATTTTATTTACTCTAATGAATGTTCTAGACCTACACTAGTTAGCTTTTATTTTTACACCTACACATGTCGAACATTCTGAAAGGAAGAATCTAGTACGTACCTAGTTATGATTTATCTCAGTAGTCCAGTACTTTGAAATCCATAGGTGACTCTAGATTTAACATTTTAGTTACTAGAGATGCTCGGATCGTGGAAGCTCATTTGGAAAAATCAAAATCTCAAGAGAGAAAAAAAAAGAAAAAGAAAAAAATGGAATAAGAAAAGAAAAGAGAGAGAGAGAGGGAAAGAAAAAGATAGTGAGAAAAATTGAAAGAGATTATGAGGGATAAAAAAAATAGTTGTCTTGGGTGAAAATGGTTATGTGCCCCTTTGAGACCAAGTTAGGTTACTGGGGAAACACCTACCAATTTCTCTCAATACCGAGCACGCTTTTGAGACTTTGTGCTAGATCTAGAGAATGACCCTCACTTTGGGCAGGTAAGTGCCTAAGAGTCGGAGACCTTAGGAAAGCTATAGGATGATGACTTAACTTACCATGGAATGAGTATCCCCTAAGAAGATTTGCTTAGCATGTGCACAAGATGCTAACTTAATGAATTTTTGGAACATATCCATTTTGCTTTGTTTGCAAATACCACTTGATAAATCTAGTTGAAAAGCTAAGTATGAAACAATGCTTTTTAAAATTTCATGGCACTAAGATTTGCTTGAGGACAAACAAAGATTTAAGTTTGGGAGGATTGATGTGAGCAAAATATATAGGGTTTTAGGAGTAATTTTTGCTCACATCTCATTTGCATTTTATGTTTGTTTCATGCATATTTTACTTTGTTTTGCACGGAGATTTGCTCTTTGTACTTTTGTGTACATGATAGCATTTCATGAGGAAAACGACACACTTTCGGAGCAAAAGAAGGACATTTGACTGCTGGACGCAGAAGGGGACACGACCAGGGTACACACGGCCGTGTCCAAGGGTTGAGATTGGCCACCATAGCGCCACACATGGCCTGGTCGTGTGGAAACATACGACCGTGTGGCGACTGATCATTTTGACGCGACAAGAGATTTTTTCGGATTTTGTGAAGAGCCAACCTCATGTCTATATAAGGAAAGCCACGCCCAAATCCTAGGGAGAGGCTAGATGGTCGGGAGGGCACACCAGTGCCCTAAAAAGCACCGAAAACTCGTAACGAGGAGGAAGCCGCTCGAGATCTAAGTTTTGCACTTCAACGCCAGAGAGAAAAGCCACATTGCACCGTAATTTGCATTCTCTACATGATTTATTTTATATTTATGAATTCGGTCATGCCTTGTGTTTCTCTTCTCGTATTCATGGAGTAGATTCTTCTATTCTAGGATTAGGGAGTAGTTTGTGTGCGTAGAATATATTATTTCAAATATTATTTCTGTTCTTGAATTCATATTTGTAATTGGTGATTGTTTAGATCTATAGATATTTGTTTTGGTCCTCTATTTACTGTGTGAAGCAGATACGAGGGGTGACAACCCTCATATTAAAGATTTAGGATAATTAAGAAGGATCTTAGGGGTTGGCCTCATCTCTGGTAACCGTAGATAGAAGGGTGTGATAGAATCGAAAACGGGACACATTCCAACTCGTCATAGGGATTGATTCGGCATCCTCATACCGCCTATCCCATCCTAAAGTCAGGGGTCGACTTGGTATTGCAGTGGTAGCTTCCGATAGACATGAAAGCTCATCGGGGGAGTGTATGATGTCCCTTCCACAAAATCATAGCTAGAAGTCTAGATGACACCCAATTGGTAGTGTGTTCTGTGACGCACAAGCGAAACTGAAATCCTAGAATGCCCTCAAAGGACTCGTAGCAACCCTTCTCTTCCTCCGTGTGACACCGTACTTGAGTTAAGTCCACCGTCAACCTCTCATTCGTGAACCCTAGGATTCCCAATCCGAACAACATAACATCCACTGAACAATCGATACTCGAGTTTCAGTCCCTGTGGGATCGATAATCTTTTTATTACTTGATGACATCCGTGCACTTACGAGCATTGAGCACGAGCGCGTGTTAAATACTGGAAAATTTAACAGGTAAATTTAATGGCCAAAGAATTAAGGAAATAATCCTAGAAATTTTTCGGGATTTTTAGGGAATTTTTCCAGAATTTTTCTGGATTTAAACGGTGTTCGTACGAGATTTTTACGGGGATAAATTAAATAGGCTTTATTTAAAGGGTATTAACCTAAACCGGAAAACCTAATTTCTATTTTCTCCGCTTTCCCTTTCGGCAGTTCCTTCACGCGCCCTCTTTTTCTTCCTCGCGGCAGCCCGACGTCGCCGCGCCCGACGCCAACCCTTTTCTTCGTCGGCGAGCCTTTCTTCCTCGAGTCGCCACCCAAGCACCGCTGGTGCGTTCGCTGTCCACAGCCGCGCGCGCCCGAGCCAGCCTTGCCGATTTGCCGCTCGACAGCCTGGGGTCGGCCGTCTCTCTGCAAGCGCCGGCAAACGCGATCGCCGACCGTTCCTTTGCCGCGACGAGTCGCTCTTCCCTCTGTCGTCCGGCCTCGAGGTGGCACCGCCACCGCCGCCGCTCGCAGTCGCCGACGCCGAGCCTTACGGTCGCCTCTTCTCCCGCAAGCGCCGGCAGCCTTTCGCCGTTTTCGGTGCCCAGGTCATTGTGGGTGCCCTTATCGACGCTGATCGTCTGAGCCACCGTGTTCGCCGCAGCCGATCAGCCTCTCACGTGCACACACAGTGTGCCCTTCTCTGCCAGCGCCGACCATCCTCCGGCCAGCCTCCACAGCCGGGATCGGTCCGCACCGAAGAGATACTGCCAAGGGGAAACTTCTAATTTCAGGTATATATTTATATCAGGGTTCCCTTATTTGTAGTGAATCTGTGATTTGAGCCGTAGTTGGTGAGTGACTGTGTTGGGTTGTGCATAGGTTGTATAAGGTTGTGGACCGGATTTATGGTCGATTTGGGCTGATTTTGGGGTTATTCGGTTAATCGGTATGGTATTCGGAGGATATGGGATGGTTGGGTGATATTGTTTGATTTTGAGGATTTTTGTAGGTGATGAATTAGGTTAATTGATTAGGAATTAATTAGGTAAATTGATTGGTACAATTATTGGATAAATTAAAAACCATTAAATTTTATTTATTTGGCTTAGGTTGTTAAAATGCGGGTTAAATCAGGTTTAATTGATTAATTAGCTTATCATTAATTAATCAAAAATTTTATCAATTGATTTAGTGGGCTAAATTAATTGTATGGATATTTGTGGTAAGAAAAGGATTAATAAGACGGTTGGAAAAAATTAAGGAGAATTGGAAATTGATTTGGGTTAGTTGGTTTATGAAGGAAATCGATTAAGTATTCGATTTGTCGGTGAATTATATTTTTTGGTGCTTAACAATAGTTATGCTATATGCAGGTTTCGGTCACGAGGCAGATCCCCGGTCGTGACGTTTTCATTCTTGCGGATATTTATATTCAGGCGGGTATTTTGACTTATCTTTTAGATATAGTCATTGTTGATATGTTAGTTAGGATAGCTTGCAATAATTTTCATGTTTATATGTCTAGTATGTTTTTGGTGCCTACTTGGTACATGTATGTGATAGGATATGATTATATCTTCTCTGTTTTATTTGGATCATAGTTACTTGGATTATGGATATGTACATATTGATTGTACATATTATTCGGATAGGTATTTTGAGTAGGATTTACATGCTTTAGTATCATGCACCATTTTTGCATGATTGCATGCTGGCTGGACGGGGTTCCATTATAGTTGAGCCCGCAGCCAGTTACATGGCCTGCACACACTGCCACTCATGGGTTAGTAGTACATCAGGAGGGTGTGTGCGCTTGTTTCACTGTGCTCCGCCGTCCGCCATGGGTAGCGATGAGGCGCGTGGGTGGCGCAGAGATCCCTCCTCCGGTCCATGACACCGGAGATGAGAGCTTAGCTCCCACTGCTTGGGGGCAGGAGGATAGGTGTACTCGACAAAGATCTTGTCCCACTCGGCCACCAGAGCATGATGGCAGAGTGCACAGCTTGTCATAGCCCTACCCACTTGGCTTCACCATCGCTGAGGGCGGCCGATCAAGGCTGTGGGTGACCATATGTCATTAGACGACATGCACTTTGCACGGATTGCATTTGTATTGTGTTTGTTGCATTTTTACTTATGCCTTGGATGTTGCATATGATTGCCATGCATACAGGATACATGTTTGTATATGGTGATGACTCTTATAGTAGGGCACATGCTCCTATATCAGAGTAGGAGATTCAGGTGAGTACAGTCCTTTTGCATTTATTTCTTGCTTACCCTTTATGTGAGACTGTACTGGCATGATTTTTATTGTTAGCTATACCTTACTTTACATATCGACTATATCCGCTAAGTTTTTTGAACTTACCCCGTTGATTTATATCTATTTCAGGATGAAGCTATCAGGAGAGTGCAGCTGCCGGACCCCACTCGTCGTAAATGTCTGATTTGGATTTTTGTTTTATGGTATTTCGATTTTGATTAGAGGACATGTATAGGATTGGAGATTGATGTTTGTATTCATGGATTTTTGGTGTTTTTTATGGACTTCTATTTCGGTTTTGTTGGATTAGTTTTGGTGAGTATTCCTGCCCTGATGGCAGAAGGGGTAAGTCTAGTTGTAATAGATGTTACTCATTTATTTTGGTTGATGGCCAGAGGCCTATCTTTATTATCTGCATGTGAGTTTGGATTCCGGTCGTGTTGACCGATGTTTAGTGGTCGTGTAGGCCTTGTATGTAAATTGGCATTGTCACCCGTACAGGGGAGATGCTGCCGAATTTTTGTCTGGCGGGGTCTCCTTCGGGGCGTGACAATTTATTTGGTATCAGAGCGCCTAGGTTTACGAGTTCCTAGGGGTTTTTGGATTTTTTCGGAGTTCGCCATGTATTGGCAGGTTTTGCGAGGTAATCTGGAAATTTTGGATTGGTATGGATTTCCGATGATTTTTATGTTTCGGAAATTCGAGGATTTTTGACGAGATCAATATGGGGTTTTGGCGGCTACGGGACCTCTCCTGACGGTGAAATAGGTATGACGATTAATTTGATATATTTTTATTTGTGGTAATATCTGTATTCATTTAACAAATATGAGACGAGGTGGGCGTGCTTCTGCGCCGAGACGTGGTGTTGGACAGCCACGCCAGAGAACCCTGAGATCTTTGGCGACAGAGTTTCCAGGAAGATCTACTGAGGACGAGCTTATTGATCAGTCGATTCCACAGTCTGCCGCGGAGTTGTGGATCCTCGCTTCTCAGCGGATCCTCCTCGAGATACCTTCGGGGTATCCGATGTACCAGGGAGACGAGACTGCTACACATCGACACCCCGCCAGATGGGACTCGCTACAGACCGACAGCCCATTAGTGGAGCCATCGGCCCTCACTCGCAGATTCGCCTGCTCAGCTGACACCATCTACTAGAGTTTCACCAACTCTGCCTACCTATCCTACTGATGTAGCTGCGGCATGAGCTCGGATTCCAGGATTAGCAAAGTCAATGAAAAGCCGGTTCACTTTATTCAGCGGAGAGACTGATCCGATCGTGGCTCAGTCTTGGATCAAGACGATGGAGCGTACCTTCTACTATATGGTCTGCTCCGAGTGGGAGAAGGCAGAGTTGGCGGCCTTCCATTTACGAGGTGAGGCCGAGATCCGTGGATATGCAATACCGATTATCGGGCGAGCAAAGAAAGTTACCTGGTCGAGATTTAGAGAGGCTTTTGAGAGTCAGTATTTCCCACGGGCATATCAGATGATGCAATGTCAGGATTTTCTGAGTCTTCGACAGAATAATCGCTCAGTGATGGAGTATAATACAGAATTTAATAGGTTAGCCAGGTTTTGTCCAGAGTTGATTGTTGAGGACAGGTCACGGATGATGCAGTTTGTTCAGGGACTAGATGGGCATCTCCAGGTCAAGATGACCAGATTTGGCAGTTCTTCCTACCGAGAGGCATTGGATAGAGCTTTGTTGATCGAAAGAGACCATCGACAAAGAAGAAAGTGGCCCACCGGGTGAGAGTCATTCTCGGGCATCTAGACGCCTCGTAAATCAGCGATTTATCTTCACTGGCCCTCCGCCTTCTTCAAGAGCCGAGGCCGCCCACTAGTGACACCCATCGCATCGTGGATCGAGAGAGCATATCGTCTCACCTGCACCTTGGGACAATCCATATTTGCTATTATTGCAGAGACACTGAGCCGAGATTGTTGAAGGCTCAAAGATGTGGCTTCCGGGTTTCTATCCGGGGAGGACCGCTGCGCCACCGGGACTCGAGAGGGGGCAGATACCTGCACCTTCGCAACGCCTCTCGAGGATGCCTCCCCTTCAGAGTCGCCATGGCATTCATGGACAGGAGTACACGGTGCTACGTGTTACAGTACGCCAGGATCAAGACAGATGCAACCATCGGTACAAGACATTCGCAATAGCAGCCATCGATACAAAGATCCGCAGCCCTCGCCACTAGTTCAGATCACCGCCGAACCGATGCATCGATCGCCATTATACCACCTTCCTATCGCCCTACGATCCGCCTTCGTATCGCCGCAGTCCGCATACGCCCACCTCTGGCAGTGATACCACCTCCACCTCCACCGGAGACTGGGCGGATTCATGCGATTACCAGAGAGGATGCGCAGCGAGCCAACGAATCCGTATTTTGCGGTACGGTTTCACTTTATGCATTTTCAGCTATTATGCTAGTTGATACTGGTAGTTCGCATTCGTTTATTTTCTCGTACTTTTATGAGAGAGATTGGTAGACTACCGGCTATTAGATCACAGAGGTTAATCGTCTCCCTACCATCTGGTGATACGTTGGACGTTACCCAGGAGGTCCAAGGTTGTCCCTTAGATTTCGGTAACATCATCCTTACTGTGGATTTATTGGTACTGGACATAGTCGAGTTCGACATTATCCTTGGCATGGATTGGCTGTCAGCATATCATGCCACAGTTGATTGTCAGACGAGGGTGGTCACATTCCGACCTCCGAACCAACCCTCGTGGGATTTCACTGGCATCCGGGACGATGATATAGCGACCATTTCTGCGATTCAGGCTCAGAAGCTTTTATTGCATGGTTGTCAGGGTTTCCTATTATCTATGATCAATGTAGAAGACAGTGGTGACTCTCAGATCGCGGACATCCCTATTGTTCGAGAGTATTCAGATGTCTTTCCAGAGGAGTTACCGGGTCTGCCTCCCAGAAGGCAAGTGGAGTTCATGATTGAGTTAATACCTGGGACGGCGCCGGCATCGAAAGCTCCTTATCGTATGGCCCCGAGAGAGTTGGACGAGTTAAAGGTTCAGCTCCAGGAACTTTTGGACAGAGGTTTTATTCGCCCTAGTGTATCACCCTGGGGTTCTCCGGTTCTCTTCGTGAAGAAGAAAGATGGTTCAATGAGACTGTGCATCGACTACAGGCAGTTGAACACCGTCACTATCAAGAATAAATATCCCCTGCCACGTATTGAGGACTTGTTTGATCAGCTCAGAGGTACCTCAGTCTATTCTAAGATTGATCTGCGGTCCGGATATCATCAATTAAGGGTTAGAGATTCTGACATTCAGAAGACAACGTTCCGTATCAGATATGGACATTATGAGTTTTTGGTAATGCCATTTGGGCTTACCAATGCTCCAGCGGTATTCATGGATTTGATGAACCATGAATTTATGGATTTCCTAGATCGGTTCGTCATTGTTTTTATCGATGACATTCTGGTCTATTCTCGTTCCGAGGAGGAACACGCGCAGCATCTTCGTCTTGTTCTCGATAGGCTCCGACAGAAGCGGCTATATGCGAAGTTCAATAAATGCGCATTTTGGTTACACTCAGTCGGTTTTTTGGGACATGTGGTTTCTAGTCGAGGTATTTCACGACCCCGTAAGATCGAGGTCATTACTAAATGGGAGCACCAAATCGGGCCCAGAGGTTCGCAGCTTCCTAGGCTTGGCCGCTATTACAGACGGTTCGCTGAGGGTTTCTCGAGCATTGCTATGCCATTGACACGCCTTACTGTGAAGGGCGAAGTTCACGTGACAGAGGCGGCGACTAGTTTTCAGAGTCAAGAGGAGATTGGTGTCAGACCGATTCGTATCGCCATCGTGGGACGTATGGTTTCGTTTCTATACAGATGCGCCTCTACAGGTTTAGCGCAATATTGATGCGAAAGACAGTAGTAGTCTCTTATGCTTCTCGCCAGTTGAAGGATCATGAGAAAAACTACCCAGTTCATTATTTAGAGTTTGCTGCTATTATCTTTGCCTTGAAGATTTGGAGGCATCATTTATATGGTATTACGTTTGAGATTCTTACTGATCATAAGAGTCTCAAATATCTTCTTGAAGGAACTCAATCTCCGAGGAGATGGATGGAGTTCTGAAGGATTATGATCGCACCATCAGCTACCACCCAGGGAAAGCCAATGTGGTTGCCGATGCACTTAGCCGGAAGTCCCGAGGGACTTTAGCTTCCTTTCGAGTTTTGATCACGGATTTGATTCAGGGTTTCTCAGAGTTGAGCCTTGAGGAGCAGGGACCGACAGAGTAGGGCATTCTGGTTACCATGGTTGCTCAGTCGTCTATTCGGACGAGAGTCCGGGAGGCTCAGGCCAGTGATCAGCATTTACAGTTCATTGGTAGTCAGATAACTTCTGGACAGCAGACTGAGTTCACCCGAGATGATGAGGGTATTATATATTTTCGAGGCAGATTATGTGTACCTCACCACCCTATGGAGCGATTATAGAGGCTCATCGCTCTCGATTTGCGATCCACCCAGGCGGAAATCGCATGTATCGAGATTTAAAGCGTTTGTATTGGTGGAATGGTATGAAGAAGGACATCGCGGATTTCGTAGCTAGATGTCTGATTTGTCAGCAGGTAAAGGCTGAACACCAGAGACCAGCTAGATTACTTCAGAGGATTCCTATTCCTGAGTGGAAGTGGGATCATATTACTATGGATTTTGTGATGGGTTTGCCGAGGACACATCAGGTTACGACGCGATTTGGTTAGTCGCGACCGACTAACCAAACCGCACTTCTTATCGATTCGGAAGAGACTCTGGATCGTTTGGCAGAGCTATATTGTCGGGAGATCATCAGATTGCATGGTGTTCCTTTGAGCATTATATCAGATAGAGATCCCTGTTTCACGTCTAGGTTCTGGCAGAGTCTGCAGCAGGCTTTAGGCACACAACTTCGGTTTAGTACTGCATTCCATCCGCAGACAGATGGACAGTCTGAACGGACCATTCAGACACTAGAGGATTTGCTGAGGTCTTGTCTTATAGATTTCGGAGGCAACTGGGAGGAAAATTTGTCGTTAGTGGAATTCGCCTACAATAACATATATCATTCGGCTATCCAAATGGCCCCGTACGAGGCATTATATGGTAGACAGTGTCATACACCCACCCTCTGGGAGGAGGTTGGGGAGGCCCAGTTGCTAGGACCCCAGAGAGCTCAGCATGAGGCAGAGTTGGTCCGCATATCGACGTGGATGACAGAGGCGCAGGATCGCCAGAAGAGTTATACAGATCGTAGACGGAGACCTCTGGAGTTCTCTGTTAGTGATCATGTATTCTTGCGAGTTTCACCCACGAAAGGGGTGAAGAGATTTGGCCTCTGTGGTAAGCTAGCTCCTAGATATATTGGTCTGTTTGAGATTTTGGAGAGGATCGGAGTAGTTGCTTATCGTCTAGCGCTACCACTAGCTTTGACGAGTATACATGATGTGTTCCATATGTCTATGCTGAGGAAGTATGTGTCAGACTCTACACATATTCTGTCAGATGTGTCAGGTTCCATTCAACCTGATGCTACTTACGCAGAGATTCCGGTACGGATTTTGGATTACAAGGAACGACAGTTGCGGAATAAGGTTGTGCCACTAGTCAAGGTCGGGTGGAGTCACCATACCGATGAGGAGGATACTTGGGAGCTCGAGGAAAAGATCAGAGCTCAATACCCCCACTTGTTTACTTAAGGTACGTGAGGTATATTTTCAGTACTTATGGTATTTCTTACTCGTTATGCATCTGAGTAGGAAATTTGGGGACCAAATTTTAATTAGTGGGGGAGAATGTTAAATACTGGAAAATTTAACAGGTAAATTTAATGGCCAAAGAATTAAGGGAATAATCCTTTTCGGGATTTTTAGGGAATTTTAGGAATTTTTTTGGATTTAAACGGAGTCCGTACGAGATTTTTACGGAGATAAATTAAATAGGCTTTATTTAAAGGGTATTAACCTAAACCGGAAAACCTAATTTCTATTTTCTTTTTCTATTTTCTCCGCTTTTTCGCGCCTTTCACGCGCCTCTTTTTCTTCCTCGCGGCTGACGCCATGCGCTGACGCCAACCCTTTTCTTCGTGAGCCTTTCTTCCTCGAAGTCGCCACCCAACACCGGTGCGTTCAGCATACGCCGAGCCGCACTTTGTCGACGGCTACTCGACACTGGGTCGGTCGTCTCTCGCAAGCCGCAGAACGCACGCCGATCGCCTTTGCCGCGACGAGTCGCTCTTCGCTCTGTCGTCCGGCCTCGAGATGGCACCGCCACCTCCATGCCAGCCGACGCCGAGCCTTCTTACGGCCGCTTCTTCTCCGCTTGCCCAGTGTCATCAGGTGCCCTTATCGACGCTTAATCGTCTAAGCCACCGTAGTTCGCAACGATCACCTCTCACGCGGCACACACTGCAGCTCTTCTCTCGCAAGACCGACCATCCTCCGGCCAGCCTCCACAGCCAGGATCGGTCCGCACCGAAGAGATACTGCCAAGGGGAAACTTCTAATTTTAGGTATATATTTATATCAGGGTTCCCTTATTTGTAGTGAATCTGTGATTTGAGCCGTAGTTGGTGAGTGACTGTGTTGGGTTGTGCATAGGTTGTATAAGGTTGTGGACCGGATTTATGGTCGATTTAATGATTTTGGGGTTATTCGGTTAATCGGTATGGTATTCGGAGGATATGGGATGGTTGGGTGATATTGTTTGATTTTGAGGATTTTTGTAGGTGATGAATTAGGTTAATTGATTAGGAATTAATTAGGTAAATTGATTGGTACAATTATTGGATAAATTAAAAACCATTAAATTTTATTTATTTGGCTTAGGTTGTTAAAATGCGGGTTAAATCAGGTTTAATTGATTAATTAGCTTATCATTAATTAATCAAAATTTTTATCAATTGATTTAGTGGGCTAAATTAATTGTATGGATATTTGTGGTAAGAAAAGGATTAATAAGACGGTTGGAAAAAATTAAGGAGAATTGGAAATTAATTTGGGTTAGTTGGTTTATGAAGGAAATCGATTAAGTATTCGATTTATCGATGAATTGTATTTTTTAGTGCTTAACAATAGTTATGCTATATGCAGGTTTCGGTCACGAGGCAGGTCCCCAGTCGTGACGTTTTTATTCTTGCGGATATTTATATTCAGGCGGGTATTTTGACTTATCTTTTAGATATAGTCATTGTTGATATGCTAGTTAGGATAGCTTGCAATAATTTTCATGTTTATATGCCTAGTATGTTTTTGGTGCCTACTTGGTACATGTATGTGATAGGATATGATTATATCTTCCCTGTTTTATTTGGATCATAGTTACTTGGATTATGGATATGTACATATTGATTGTACATATTATTCGGATAGGTATTTTGAGTAGGATTTACATGCTTTAGTATCATGCACCATTTTTGCATGATTGCATGTTGGCTGGACGAGGTTCCTTAATAGTTGAGCCCGCAGCTAGTTACATGGCCTGCACACACTGCCACTCATGGGTTAGTGGTACATCAGGAGGGTGTGTGCAGTTGCTCTGTCAGGCTCCGCTAGTCCGCTCATGGGTAGCAATGAGGCAGCGTGGTAGCGGGCAGGGATCCCTCCTCTGGTCTATGACACCGGGAGATGAGAGCTTAGCTCCCCCACTCTGTTTGGGGCAGGAGGATAGGTGTACTCCGACAGCATCCTGTCCACTCGGTCACTCAGGAGCAGTGATGGCAGAGTGCACAGTTGTCATAGCCCTACCCACTTGGCTTCACCATCGCGTGTGAGGCGGCTGACTGGCGTCAGGGGTGACCATGTCATTTGCACGACATGCACTTTGCACGGATTGCATTTGTATTGTGTTTGTTGCATTTTTACTTATGCCTTGGATGTTGCATATGATTGTCATGCATACAGGATATATGTTTGTATATAGTGATGACTCTTATAGTAGGGCACATGCTCCTATATCAGAGTAGGAGATTCAGGTGAGTACAGTCCTTTTGCATTTATTTCTTGCTTACCCTTTATGTGAGACTGTACTGGCATGATTTTTATTGTTAGCTATACCTTACTTTGCATATCGACTATATCCGCTAAGTTCTTTGAACTTACCCCGTTGATTTATATCTATTTCAGGATGAAGCTATCAGGAGAGTGCAGCTGTCAGACCCCACTCGTCGTAAATGTCTGATTTGGATTTTTGTTTTATGGTATTTGGATTTTGATTAGAGGACATGTAAAGGATTGGAGATTGATGTTTGTATTCATGGATTTTTGGTGTTTTTTATGGACTTCTATTTCGGTTTTGTTGGACTAGTTTTGGTGAGTATTCCTGCCCTGATGGCAGAAGGGGTAAGTCTAGTTGTAATAGATGTTACTCATTTATTTTGGTTGATGGCCAGAGGCCTATCTTTATTATCTGCGTGAGTTTGGATTCCGGTCGTGTTGACCGATGTTTAGTGGTCGTGTAGGCCTTGTATGTAAATTGGCATTGTCACCCGTACAGGGGAGATGCGGTCGGATTTTCGTCTGGCGGGGTCTCCTTCGGGGCGTGACAATTTATTTGGTATCAGAGCGCCTAGGTTTACGAGTTCCTAGGGGTTTTTGGATTTTTTTCAGAGTTCGCCATGTATTGGCAGGTTTTGCGAGGTAATCTGGAAATTTTGGATTGGTATGGATTTCCGATGATTTTTATGTTTCAAAAATTCGAGGATTTTTGACGAGATCAATATGGGGTTTTCGCTCACGGACCTCTCCCCGATGTGAAATAGGTATGACGATTAATTTGATATGTTTTTATTTGTGGTAATATCTGTATTCATTTAACAGATATGAGACGAGGTGGGCGTGCTTCTGCGCCGAGACGTGGTGTGGGACAGCCACGCCAGAGAACCCTGAGATCTTTGGCGACAGAGTTGCCAGGAAGATCTACTGAGGACGAGCTTATTGATCAGGGTCAGATTCCACAGGGTGCTGCGGGAGTTGTGGATCCTCAGTTCTCGACGGATCCTCCTCCCGAGATACCCACTGCTGGGGTATCCGATGTACCAGCGGGAGACCCTGCTGCTACACATCAGACACCCCCGCCAGGACTCGCTACTGCACCCGACAGCCCATTAGTGGAGCTGGCCCTCACTTCGATGATTCGCCGCTCGCCAGCAAATGGCACCATCTACGGTAGTTTCACCAACTCCTGCGTCGGCCCCTACCTATCCTACTGATGTAGCTGCGGCATGAGCTCGGATTCCAGGATTAGCAAAGTCAATGAAAAGCCGGTTCACTTTATTCAGCGGAGAGACTGATCCGATCGTGGCTCAGTCTTGGATCGAGACGATGGAGCGTACCTTCTACTATATGGTCTGCTCCGAGTGGGAGAAGGCAGAGTTGGCGGCCTTCCATTTACGAGGCGAGGCCGAGATCTGGTGGGATATGCAGCGCTCGATTATCGGCGAGCAGCAGGTTACCTGGTCGAGATTTAGAGAGGCTTTTGAGAGTCAGTATTTCCCACGGGCATATCAGATGATGCGACGTCAGGATTTTCTGAGTCTTCGACAGAATAATCGCTCAGTGATGGAGTATAATACAGAATTTAATAGGTTAGCCAGGTTTTGTCCAGAATTAGTTGCTGAGGATAGGTCACGGATGATGCAGTTTGTTCAGGGACTAGATGGGCATCTCCAGGTCAAGATGGCAGGATTTGGCAGTTCTTCCTACCGAGAGGCATTGGATAGAGCTTTGTTGATCGAGTCGGCTCAACAGAGGGTCAATACTGACAGGAAGAGGAAACAGACCGAAAGAACCAGTGTCGAACCAGCACCACACGACAGCGAAAGTGGCGCGGCCGCATCGGTCGAGTCATTCTGGGCATCTAGACTACGGCCTCGTAAATCAGATTTATCTTCACCGGCCTCCCGGCCTTCTCAAGAACCGAGGCCGCCACTAGTGACACCCATCAGACTCGTGTGGATCGAGAGAGCATATCGTCTCCTGCACCTTGGAAACAATGCTATTATTGCAAATTGCTCGACACCGAGCCGAGATTGTTCGTTGAAGGCTCGCATGTGGCTTCCGGTTTTATCCAGGAGGACCGCTGCGATGCAGGACTCAAAGAGGGGGGCAGACTGCACCTTCGCAACGCCTCAGAGGACAGCCTCCCCTTCGAGTCGCTTATGGCATCTCATGGGAGTACACCAGGTGACGGTGTTACAGGTACAGCCAGGACTGCAGATCAGATGCGGCCTCACTGATTATAAGATTATTTGCAACAGCAACATCGATACATAAGATCACCGCAGCCCGCCACTAGTTCAGATCACCGCACGAACCGCAGATGCTACCGATGCCGCTATACCACCTTCCTATCACCACGATCCGCCAGACCGAGGTCCAGACACAGCCACCTTTGGCAGTGATACCACCTCCACCTCCACCAGAGACTGGGCAGATTCATGCGATTACCAGAGAGGATGCGCAGCGAGCCAACGAATCCGTATTTCGTGGTACGGTTTCACTTTATGCATTTTCAGCTATTATGCTAGTTGATACTGGTAGTTCGCATTCGTTTATTTTCTCGTACTTTTATGAGAGAGATTGGTAGACTACCGGCTATTAGATCACAGAGGTTAATCGTCTCCCTACCATCTGGTGATACGTTGGACGTTACCCAGGAGGTCCGAGCTTGTCCCTTAGATTTCGGTAACATCATCCTTACTGTGGATTTATTGGTACTGGACATAGTCGAGTTCGACATTATCCTTGGCATGGATTGGCTGTCAGCATATCATGCCACGCTTGATTGCCGTGACGAGGGTGGTCACATTCCGACCTCCGAACCAACCCTCGTGGGATTTCACTGGCATCCGGGATGACGATATAGCGACCATTTCTGCGATTCAGGCTCAGAAGCTTTTATTGCATGGTTGTCAGGGTTTCCTATTATCTATGATCAATGTAGAAGACAGTGATGACTCTCAGATCGCGGACATCCCTATTGTTCGAGAGTATTCAGATGTCTTTCGGAGGAGTTACAGTCCGCCTCCCGTAAGGCAAGTGGAGTTCATGATTGAGTTAATACCGACAAGGCATCAGCTCCTTATCGTATGGCCCAGAGAGTTGGATGAGTTAAAGGTTCAACTCCGTGAACTTTTGGACAGAGGTTTTATTCGCCTAGTGTATCACCTGGGTTCTCCTGCCTTCTTCGTGAAGAAGAAAGATGGTTCAATGAGACTGCATCGACTACGTGCAACACCGCTCACTATCAAGAATAAATATCCCCTGCCACGTATTGAGGACTTGTTTGATTAGCTCAGAGGTACCTCAGTCTATTCTAAGATTGATCTGCGGTCCGGATATCATCAATTAAGGGTTAGAGATTCTGACATTCAGAAGACAACGCCCGTTAAAAATTATGAGTTTTTGGTAATGACATTTGGGCTTACCAATGCTCCAGCGGAATTCATGGATTTGATGAACCATGAATTTATGGATTTCTAGATCGGTTCGTCATTGTTTTTATCGATGACATTCAGTCTATTCTCGTTCGAGGAGGAACAGCGATCTTCGCCTTGTTCTCGATAGGCTCCATGGCGCTATATCGCGGTTCAATAAATGCGCATTTTGGTTACACTCAGTCGGTTTTTTAGGACATGTGGTTTCTAGTCAAGGTATTTCAGTTGACCCCCAGAAGATCGAGGCTGTCACCAGTTGGGAGCAGCCGAAATCAGTTCAGGAGGTTCGCAGTTTCCTAGGCTTGGCCGGTTATTACAGACGATTCGTTGAGGGTTTCTCGAGCATTGCTATGCCATTGACACGCCTTACCAGGAAGGGCGTGAAGTTCACGTGGACAGAGGCGTGCGAGACTAGTTTTCAGGAGTTGAAGAGAAGATTGGTGTCAGCACCGATTCTGGTATTGCCATCAGGGGACGATGGTTTTGTTCTTTATACAGATGCGTCTCTACAAGGTTTAGGCGCAGTATTGATGCAGCACGGCAGGGTAGTCTCTTATGCTTCTCGCCAGTTGAAGGATCATGAGAAAAACTACCCAGTTCATTATTTAGAGTTTGCTGCTATTATCTTTGCCTTGAAGATTTGGAGGCATCATTTATATGGTATTACGTTTGAGATTCTTACTGATCATAAGAGTCTCAAATATCTGTTTACGCAGAAGGAACTCAATCTCCGACAGAGGAGATGGATGGAGTTCCTGAAGGATTATGACTGTACCATCAGCTACCACCCAGGGAAAGCCAATGTGGTTGCCGATGCACTTAGCCGGAAGTCCCGAGGGACTTTAGCTTCCTTTCGAGTTTTGATCACGGATTTGATTCAGGGTTTCTCAGAGTTGAGCCTTGAGGAGCAGGGACCGACAGAGTAGGGCATTACGTTACCATGGTTGCTCACGCCTATTCGACGAGTCCGGAGGCTCAGCCGATGATCAGCATTTACAGTTCAATGGTAGTCAGATAACTTCTGGACAGCAGACTGAGTTCACCCGAGATGATGAGGGTATTATATATTTCCGAGGCAGATTATGTGTACCTCAGCCTCACCCGGTTATGGAGCAGTTACTACAGGAGGCTCATCGCTCTCGATTTGCGATCCACCCAGGCGGAAATCGCATGTATCGAGATTTAAAGCGTTTGTATTGGTGGAACGGTATGAAGAAGGACATCGCGGATTTTGTAGCTAGATGTCTGATTTGTCAGCAGGTAAAGGCTGAACACCATAGACCAGCTAGATTACTTCAGAGGATTCCTATTCCTGAGTGGAAGTGGGATCATATTACTATGGATTTTGTGATGGGTTTGCCGAGGACACATCAAGGCCATGACGCGATTTGGTTAGTCGTTGACCGACTAACCAAATCCGTGCACTTCTTATCGATTCGGAAGACAGACTCTCTGGATCGTTTGGCAGAGCTATATTGTCGGGAGATCATCAGATTGCATGGTGTTCCTTTGAGCATTATATCAGATAGAGATCCCTGTTTCACGTCTAGGTTCTGGCAGAGTCTGCAGCAGGCTTTAGGCACACAACTTCGGTTTAGTACTGCATTCCATCCGCAGACAGATGGACAGTCTGAACGGACCATTCAGACACTAGAGGATTTGCTGAGGTCTTGTCTTATAGATTTCGGAGGCAACTGGGAGGAAAATTTGTCGTTAGTGGAATTCGCCTACAATAACATATATCATTCGACTATCCAAATGGCCCCGTACGAGGCATTATATGGTAGACAGTGTCATACACCCACCCTCTGGGAGGAGGTTGGGGAGGCCCAGTTGCTAGGACCCCAGAGAGCTCAGCATGAGGCAGAGTTGGTCCGTACTATCAGACGTAGGATGACAGAGGCGCAGGATCACCAGAAGAGTTATGCAGATCGTAGACGGAGACCTTTGGAGTTCTCTGTTAGTGATCATGTATTCTTGCGAGTTTCACCCACGAAAGGGGTGAAGAGATTTGGCCTCTGTGGTAAGCTAGCTCCTAGATATATTGGTCTGTTTGAGATTTTGGAGAGGATCGGAGCAGTTGCTTATCGTCTAGCACTACCACCAGCTTTGACGAGTATACATGATGTGTTCCATGTGTCTATGCTGAGGAAGTATGTGCCAGACTCTACACATATTCTGTCAAATGTGTCAGGTTCCATTCAACCTGATGCTACTTACGCAGAGGTTCCGGTACGGATTTTGAATTGCAAGGAACGACAGTTGCGGAATAAGGTTGTGCCACTAGTCAAGGTCGGGTGGAGTCACCATACCAACGAGGAGGCTACTTGGGAGCTCAAGGAAAAGATCAGAGCTCAATACCCCCACTTGTTTACTTAAGGTACGTGAGGTATATTTTCAGTATTTATGGTATTTCTTACTCGTTATGCATCTGAGTAGGAAATTTAGGGACCAAATTTTAATTAGTGGGGGAGAATGTTAAATACTAAAAAATTTAACAGGTAAATTTAATGGCCAAAGAATTAAGGAAATAATCCTAGAAATTTTTCAGGATTTTTAGGGAATTTTAGGAATTTTTCCAGAATTTTTCTTGATTTAAATGGAGTCCGTACGAGATTTTTACGGGGATAAATTATATAGGCTTTATTTAAAGGGTATTAACCTAAACCGGAAAACCTAATTTCTATTTTCTCCGCTTTCCCTTTCGGCAGTTCCTTCACGCGCCCTCTTTTTCTTCCTCGCGGCAGCCCGACGCCGCCGCGCCCGACGCCAACCCTTTTCTTCGCCGGCGAGCCTTTCTTCCTCGAGTCGTCACCCAAGCACCGCCGGTGCGTCATTGCCCATCGTAGGCTACCGAGCCACCTTGTCGATTTATCAGCAACTGGGCCCTCTCTCGCAAGCGCCAGAATGCGATCGCTGATCGTTCCTTTGCGCGACGAAGTCGCTTCTTCCTCCGCCTCGACCGAGGTGGCACCGCCGCCACTGCGAATACCGACGCCGAGCCTTACGGTCGCCTCTTCTCCCGCAAGTGTCGGCAACCTTTCGTCGTTTTCGGTGCCCAGGTCGTTGTGGGTGCCCTTATCGACGTTGATCGTCTGAGCCACCGTGTTCTCCACAGCCGATTAGCCTCTCACGTGCACACACAGTGTGCCCTTCTCTGCCAGCGCGTGCTTCGAGTCCTTCGACGGATTTTCATTTGGCGGGGTCTCCTTCGGGGCGTGACAGCGCGTGCTTCGAGTCCTCGACGGTTCCCATCGCGAGATTTGAGATCGCGTTCGCGTGCATCAACGACTCCTACCAATCAACCCCACAACCATCGTAAGGGAGATAAATAATGATAACCAAGCGACCTCCTAAAGGAGCGAGTCATACTTCGAGGGTTTCTCCCAGGGATCAACCCTTGCTTCCAAGGGGCAACATTCTGCCCGAGAACCAATTCAACTAAGCCCGTGGGGGACAAGATATACCTGTTTTGCCTTCTATGAAAATGGAGGGTCTATCTGGCTTAAACTGAGGTGTTGCCTACTGTGGTTGAGCAGATGTCCCAACCTTCTCAAGTGCAAGTGTCTTTAAGAAGATCCACTAGGAAAAAAAATCACGATTTCACGAGATTACATTTATCTCTAGGAGCATTAATTTAACATAGGGTTGATAGTGATCCTGCATATTTCTAATAAGTCAAAAATTCTCTAACCCCAAAAAGTGCATCAAAGTTACGAAGAAAGAGATAAAGTCTATGACAAATAATAACATTTCAAAACTTATAGAATTTCTTAAAGGAGATCTACTGATTGTAAATTAATATTCAAAATTAAATGGATTCATTGGGCAATATCAAAAGTATAAAACTCACTTTGTTGTCAAGGGATTTATTCAGAAAAAGGACATTGATTAAAAGGAGACATTCTCGCTTATTTTGATAAAAGACTTTTTTAGGATAATCATGACACTTATAGGTCATTTTGATTTAGAGTTACACCAAATGGATGTAACGACTATATTTCTCAATGGAGAAATTGAGAAGTTTATTTACATTGTCAAATTGGAGAACTTTGATTTGATAATTTAAAACATTTGGTGTGTAAATTGAATAAGTCCATTTATAACTTAAAGTAGATGCCCCTTCAGTATAGTACTAACAATTTGATCGAGTCATTACTTCATTTAATTTTAAGAAGAGCCCTATTGATTAATGCATACATATCAAGTTTCATGGTAGCAAACTCATTATACTTGTCTTGTATATGGATGAGATTTTACTGGCAAGCAATAATAAAAGTTTATTTTTATGAAATCAAGTAATTTCTATCATGTAATTTTGAAATAAGAGATTTTGATGAAACATCTTTTGTTTTACGTATATAGATAAGTTGTGATTATTTAAGAGGTATTTTTAGACTTTCACAAAATACCTATATTGAAAAGGTGTTCATTTGATATGACATATAGAACTATGTACCTGGTGGCACACCTGTTTCTAGGGGCGATACCTATAATATCCGAGGTCTGATCATCTAGCTAGAAGTGATTGGATATTCAAATTACAATTTTGTTGGATGCTTGAATAACATAAGGTCAACTTCATGCTATGTTTTCATGTTTATTAGAGGGGATATTTCATGAAAAAATGTTAAATAGATGCTTATAACCACTTGTACTATGAAGACAAAATTTATAGCATGCTACAAAAAATTCAATCATGAGATATGACTGTAAACTTTCATCATAGTGTTGCAGATCAATGATGGAATGGGCATGCCACTGAGGATCAATTGTGATAATAAAATTGTATAACTCAATTCAAAGAACAAATGCAGCTTGTCGAAGTCAAAACATATCGACATAAAATATTTGATGGTTAAAGAGAGTTCAAAATGGTTAGGCGACCATATAACATATCATCACAAGTTCCATGTTGGTGAATCCACTCACCAAAGAGTTGTCGTCTAAGATGTTTCATTATGTGATGAATATGAGGGGGCTTTATAATAAAGTATCCATTTAATGGGGGCCTAAATTTAATATTTAATACTCTATATTAAAAAATACATGTATATTTTATTTATTGTATGTACTAAAATTTGATGATACATGTGTATTTGGTTTTATCACTTTGAAATAAATATAGTATGATTTGTTAATGTAGTGTTACATATAGTATTTATAAATATGATGTACGATTGATTTGAGTAATAAAATTAAAATCCTGGTTTACTATTGTAGTTTGGTATAAAATATTGTAAATATGATTTGGACCTCTTGGGTCATAAAGAGGATCAATTTACAATAGGCATATGCAAATTATATTTTATATAATTTTCATGTTACACATATCAGATCTGTGCCATTGATGATATTATAATATTGTGATTACTATTGGATTTGTTACAAATTATCGGTACCAATTAATAAAGATGATGGACCTATTAGCGCTTATAAAATTGGCATATCTTCACAATGATATGATATTATCCACTTTGGGTCTAAACCCTCATGTTTTATTTTTGGGCTTTACCTAAAAGACCTCATCCCAATGGAGATATCTTTTCATCTTATAAGCACATAATCTTTTCCATGTCTTATCAATGTGAGACTTTGATTGTATTCTCAATACTCCAACAATCTCCCTCCCCCCCTCAAATGAAGGACCACATGCATTGACTCCCCCCCCTCCAAGCCTATTCATCCTCGAAGGACATCCTCTGCTTGATGTCCAATCCACAACCCACTAGGACTTCCTGCCAACTGTCTGATCCTCCTGACCCAGTTGGACTTCCTGCTAGTTGTCCAGCCCTTCTGGCCCAACTAGACTTCCTGCTAATTGTTCGGTCCTCCCGACCCAACTGGACTTTCTACCTGGTGTCTGATTCTCTTGATCAGGACATGGGAGCTCAACTTTCTTCGTTTGAGGTTCATGGCTTGATATGGACTATGACTCTGATACCAATTATTAGTGCTTATAAGATTCACATATCTCTACAATGGTATGATATTGTCCACTTTGAGCCTAAGTACTCATTGTTTTATTTTTGGACTTTACTCAAAAGGTCTCATCCCAATGGAGATATCTTTTCATTTTATAAGTATATGGTCTTTTCTATGTCTTACCAATGTGGGACTTTGATTGTATTCCTAATAGTCCAACATGACCAAATTATTCTAAAGGGATTTGTAACCTATAAAATTTGGCATTGTTGAGCTCAAATAAGATTTTTAATGGTGTGTTTTATGCAGAATCACATATAATCTAAGTGGAAGATTGTTAAAATTTATTCTCTATTTGATGGGGTTACATATTAATTTAATAACATACAAATTTAATTTGCCAATGCAAATAAATCTATTAAAATGATCTAATTGATGTATTCATTGTAGGTTTGTGTTTTATATGCAGACTTATATACGTAGAACTCGTTAACTCGTTATTAATTATGGTTAGGTAATGGATTCGAGCCAGAGACATACAAGGAGTGTGATCCTTATAAGGTTAATTAAGGCAATTTCTTTTCCTAAAGGAGAATATAGTCAGTGCCACCTTAGTTCTTATGGAAGATCAAGCTCCATTGTTATTCCATTTTTAATCTTCAAGTTGATTCGGCGATGGGATGACCTTGAATTAGAATTTAGGTGCAATCTATAGTTTATTTGCTTCTTCTTTCACATTTTTGTTTCATTTTCACATATGGCTATAGATCTACAACATGATCCTGTGTAAAAATTATTTGTTTCTTTATGATTCATATGCAGTAACACAATTCATGGTTAGTTTAAATTCCATCAAAAATAGCATATATATAACATCAATTGTTTTATAACAAGTCAATTACCATAATCATTGTAAGGTCGATCACCATCGTGTGTGGTTAAGAAATCTAGTTAACCATTAGATTATAACGAATTGTTTTTCTCTTTTGCTATGAAAGATGAGCTCATAAGCTCTTTATTCAAAAGGATCAACTCGAAAAAGGAAACATTTATATACTTATAGTGGTAATACATAGACTCCATTTATACACTTAATCTGAGGAATTGTAGAAGAGGGTTCATCTTCTCTAGGAATACTGCAATATATATAATGTTTAGCTCTTACGAAGACTCCTTGTTCGACTTTCTTATGACTAGCAAGCTTCGTCGTTTCGTTTCGAGTCCAATGTGTATGTACTATTACACAATCTTCTAACTAACCATTAGTTTTCTTTCATTTGTAGATTTAGTTATAGGATGTGTTTACTAGACACAGAAGATATGTCGAAAAGGGAAGGAGAGATGAGAAAAGGAGAAAGCAGAAGTTATAGAAAGGCTAATGACTTCTCCATCTCATTTTAAGTGCTTTTGGGAGATTCTAATTCTAATAAAATGTAGTAATTAAGATATATTGTAATAAATTAGTATATTAAACTATATGATTATGCTAAGTACTTTTTGAAAAACTGATAGATAAGGTCGGTATCAAAACACATGCATATCCTTGACATGGTGATCAAGTGAATGAAAAGATATGCTCCCAATTAATGATGATTTATTGATTAATTTGACTTCCATGATCTTCATTAATTATGATTTAACTTAAACTTAATGAGACAATTTCTCTTTTTAAAGAATTCTTTCCAAAATAAGGTGAATACAGAAGTATTCTGTAGTTGCTGGGCAAAATGAACCCTAGCCATGATATATTGGGAATCTATATTTTCATTTTAAAAAAAAACAGATTTAATTTTAAGGTTGCCTACATAAATGATTTCATTTAATTAGACATATTATTATTCATTGTTTTTTTAATTATAATTATCAAAACAATATACTTTTCTTCTTTTTTTTTTGGCTGATAATTATCATCTTCACTTACATTCTTTGCTGCTGAACTGAATGCTTCCTTGTGGCTAATATTAGGGTTGTTTGCCTTTATCCTTTGAATTTCTTCCCTAAAAATAAATAAATAAATATCAAAGAACACTCATAACTAATGATTTTCGATAAGTGTAAAAAAAAAAGAATGAAACAAATATTTTTTCAGAGTTTTTTCATAAATATATATACACCAAACTGGTGGTTTAATTAATTTAATTACCTGACAAACCTATTATAAGCAGAAGGAACTCGTTGTCTCTTTTCTGGAGCTGATCAACAAAAAACAATTAGATACACATGCAGATTTTTATCCCAAAGAATTGGGAACAAATTGCGGTCTAAGGAATCGAAGTCGTTAAGTTTTCGATCTATGTTTGTTTGTTTTTTTATTCTAAGACAACTAATAAATGATAATCAATCATACTTTTGATGTTTTCATTAATTAACTTTGTCTTCTTTATTTTCTTCAACTCAACCTTTTTTAAGAGCATGTGCTTTAGGTTTTCTTGAAATCGGAATTGCTATAGCACTTTAATTAACCTTCTTGTATACAATTTGCTTAATCCTTATCTTCAACTTAGAGACTAAACAAAACCTAAAAGGCCAAATGGGTATGGTGATCTTACGACGAGCAGGTTTAGTCTGTCCTTGATCGTTATGCGTCGGAGTCCAACCGTACTTGGACGACCCGCACTCCACCCAATTTATGCGAGCTCCGATATCGTAGGCCTGCATTTCAGTTTCCTCTCCACCAAATGAATATGGGTGCACAATTTAGCAACATACATTTCACAAATGCAATGCATATAGAATCGACCATGTTACCGTATCGACATTGCGAAAAACCCTAAAATAACCATATGCACAATTGATTAATAACAAACACTAAATGAAACTAAACCTGGAAATTAATCATGGAGCATTTCAGTTTCCTCTCCACCAAATGAATATGGATGCACAATTTAGCAACATATTTCACAAAATGCAATGCATATAGAGTCGACCATGTTACCGTATCGACATTGCGAAAAACCCTAAAATAACTATATGCACAATTAATAACAAACACTAAATCAAACTAAACCTGGAAATCATGGAGAGGTGGAGTTTCGAGCACCGATCCCAAATGCACTGAAAGCAAATTTGAGCAGTGGCCACATCTCACAGTTATTATGTTGAAAATAAGCCTATTGTTTGGCACGACCACCTGGAAATTAATGAAAAAAATATTTATTTCTTTTAAAGAAGAGAATATCAATTCAAAATTTAATTAGATTTTTTTCTACCAAAACTGTAATGGGATAAACTAAGTATCTGAGTCTGTAGATATGAAATATATATTTTCTGTAAATTAAATCTTAACTGCTGTTAGAGTCCTCAGAATTTATTGATAGTTAGTTCTTATGACTTGAAGCAAGCAATAGGAACCCTATGAATCCATCTAAGAACAAAGTAGTAAGTTTGAAGAAAATAATTAAAGAAATAAAAGGAGAAGTATAAGAGATATGCTATGCAAAAAAATCAAATCATGTATGTATCAGATTTACATAACTGAGATCTGATATATGGTGTTAAGGCATAAGAATGATGACTTAGTTAGACTATTCTTGTATATTTCCGTATACAAATTTGGCCACAAAACATCTGAAAACTAGTATTTCTTTAATTTAATTCCAAGAAGCAATGAACTATGAGAGATATCTGAGAGACAGCTATTGAAAATCTAAAAAAAAAAGAAATCACAAACTTTGTTGAGTGGACGAATGAAAGAGGACTTCCTCTTTGTCCATCTCCTTCTCGAGCTCAAGACGATGGAGAAGAGAAGAGGATGGATGGTAATAAAAGGAGAGAAATCAAGATCAAAAACTAATTAATATGAGAAGAGATGAAAAGACAGTGAGAAGATGATCTTGCTTTTATTCTATGCACTCAAAGGGCCATTCTTCTTCTTCTTCTTCTTCTTCTTCTTCTTTTTTTCATTTGTTTTTCATATTTATTGAAATATTTCTTTTCTTCAACGCTAGTATCTCTGGACACTAAAAATGCAAACATTTATGCATTCCTTGGTCACTTGGCTCTAACTCAAAGGATGAGACAAGAAACCCTAAAAAAAAAGCTGCAGCTTTAATTCCATCAATGGCAGTGCTCTGACCAGTTCAGCTCTCTTTTCTTAAATTTCTGTGCCCTTCTGGGTTCTTGTTATTTTGCAAACAAGCAGCTCTAGCAATGAATTATATATTAATCAAACAGTAAAAAAAATGACAAGACAAACAAGATAGAGAAAGAAACTCGAAATTGAAAGAACTAATTGTGTTGTACGAAGAAAGATTATTTGCTGGTTAAGGGAATTCTTTTTAGGGCCTTATCTTGTGTGTTCCAAGAAAGATATCATCTTTCTAGGGCAAGCATATCACAGAATCTCTAAGTCGGTAGCTGAGTTTTTAGGGTATAGATTCACATAGAACATTTGATAGATCTTCTCAAACCTACATGCGAACGCAGTACATCTTCAAGGGATTGAAATGGAAACAGATTTAATCTCCTGGGCCAAAATCTAGTTCAATGCTTTTATAAAAAGCAAAAAAAAAAAAAAGAGAGAAGAAGATTGAGGAGATTCAAAGCTCTTGTAGTACATGTGCATTACATTATTTGTTCATGTCAGATAGATCATCTATAGATCTTCAAGTCAGATCACCAACAGTATATCATTTAGCTAAAAAAATGTCAGAAAAATAAGATATTTTAATGAAAAAACACATGAAATAAATAAATATACAAGTTTCCACAGTATAACTAGATATGTAGGACACTGTTGAAGCAGCTATAGCAACTCAGAATGACAGGCTATATATACATATAGCTCACAAAATTTCTAGTCAGCTAGAACAATAAATTAAAATCATATAAAACTTTCAGAAAAAGAATCAAGCAAAACTAGCTAGCTTCATAGGGTGAAAAAAAATACAGTCGGACAAATATTTTTTTTATTTCTCTTGTATGAGTAATATGATGCATCCATGGAATATCATATTATACCGCAAGGAAAGTGTTGCAAAAGTTGCAATGCACATAGCAAACATGTTCCGGGGCAGTGAATTGGGCCATCGAGGACATTTTCAGCGATCGATACTCCGAATTATGTCACATAAGGAGGAAGAGGAGGAGGAGTAAGCGAGTGAGTGAATTGCGAAGTAGAAGAAGAAGAGGAGGATAAGTAAAGTGGCGAGTTTATAAATAGGAGAAGCGAGGGATTGCTTTCTCGATCTAAAATTTGTTTTGGTGGCATTGGGAGACAGAGAACAAAAAGGAAGGTGCGAGTGGGGCAACACACTGCTTGATCTCATGGAGTGTGAAGAAGCTAAGCCTCAAGATCACCTGAAAGCCTCAAGAGGTAGATGGGATGGTGGTGATGCTATATGATTGCCTCTAGGTTAAATTAATGAGTGGGCAGGAGTCCTTATTTGGCCTCGCTTTCTTTTGAGAACATTTCATTTTTGTCCCTTAGAGTGCGTTTTTAGAATATTTTTCACTTCGTGTACCAAGAGCTTCAAAATTACGAATATAGTTTTGATATTTGTTTCGTTTACTTCGACCCCAAGCGAAGTGATGTCTCCTATATTTAACTAGCTAGCTTCGATTTCAGATGTTTTTTTAAAGAGATTTTGAATCAAACAGAGAGAAATATCATATCATATATGTTTAAAATTAGTTTAGTGAAATTATTTTAAAAAGTTTTTGAAGATTTTTAAAAATGTAATTAATTCCACAATCTTTTTAGGGGACATACTGACCTAGATTAATTAGAGACTTTAGGACAAAGTGAAATTAACTCTTTTTTTTTTTTTCTCTCCCATGTAAGAATATGTGGAGATGAGGGGAGAGGGTTTTAAATGTGGATGCATAGAAAGAGAAAGAGAAAGAGAAAGATTTCCATTTTGTGTGGATGTACTTGCAACCAATGACACATAAATTAGATACGTACTGTTGGTACTTGTGAAAAAGTTAAATTTAAGGATAGATACTGTGGATCTATGACGACCCTTATAAATTAGGGTCACAAGAACTACTACTCCAAAATCTATGGGGTAATATTTATGTATACCTAACAAGTTTAAATTGTTTCGACAAATTTCAACCGCTGTATATATAATAGGTTCTATTGGAGAATAGCATGGTCCATACACACTTAAATTGCAAGAATCATTGATATTAACGATTACGTTTGGGTAAAAAATACTTATTGATCTTTGATGGGTTTTGTCGCAAAGGTTTTCATACTATTTGTAAGTAATACGAATTAGTTTGATTTTATGAATATCGTTGGATTAGATATATTGTTTTTATCAAATATATGTATTTTTATTGGTTAGATTCATTTACGTACATTTAAACTTGTAATACATAGTAGACGAATTTGATGTGTTAATAAAAGAAAAAAAATCCAAAAAAATATTGTGAGAGACCTAAAATAAATTAACAAATTATTTTTCAGTGATTTATGACATATAATGTTATCTAATTACATGTCTCTATTTGTATTTTCATTATGTAAAATAATTTCTATGAAAAAAAATAATTAAATGTTTTAAAAGAGTATTTTTCAATGTTTGCACAGGAGGAGAAAAATATATTTTTCTATGATTTTATATGGTATAAACAACAATTTTTTTTTTTTAAATATTTTTCTATAATTTTTGTTTTAGTAATTTTTGGATGTTCTTAAATATATCAAATTTATAAATATCTATAAACAATTTTAATTTCATAAAGATTAGATAGTTATTCTATATCAGTTTTCTGTTTTCCCCCCTTAATGTTAAAATATTGTACAATATTTTTATTTTTACCAATATGCGCTCCTATAACTTATTTTTGTGGTAATTTAAAAAATAAAATTTAATATTGTAATCTTAGAGAGTAGACATATTAATAATACAATAAAATATTAGAGATATTTTAACATTAGTATAATTAGCCTTAAGGTAGTGTCTCTCTTTTTATCATTAATTGGTCGAGATTTTCAAATCATTTCTAAATATATTATCATTTTCAAGCAAAAGATATTTAGACAGTAACTGAATTTGAAGGGTAAATATTAATTGACAAATCAAATATTCAAGTTTTGTCTCTAAATTTTCAATTTCAGCTAAAAAATACAAACAAAAAAAATATATAATTTTTTTGGGTGAGGTTTTACTTTTAAATTTTGAGTGATTATAGATTTAAAAAAAAAGAAAGTCATTCAGCGTTCTTATCAATAAACATTCTCAGCTAATGGGAAAGTAAACAAAAAAATATCCTTTATCATCATCCTCATCTGTTTTATTTTTTTTTTTAAAATACTCTTATTTAACTATCATCATAGTAGGTACAAAAATAGTAACCATAACCATAGTGTTATCACATAGAACAACTTGATCAAATTAGCTATTATACATTATAACAATTATAATTAATGACGGCAATAATAATTATTATGATCATAGTTTTTATATATTATAGTAATTTTAACTATAAACTGCTATATATATATATAACTGTTATTATACATTTATAATTATAATTCGTCTTTTCTAGATAAAGCAATTTAATCAACTAAATAAAATAACACTTATCCATTCAACATTAAGCATGAAACTATGGAGAAATAGTTAATCCAATTGATAAGTATAAAATACTTTATTTGTAATGAATAGAGATCAATTCTAGTAGAAGTAATGACTTTTGACTTTTGACTATCGACAATTTCTCTCTTTTGTATTTATCAATTGGAGTAATGATGCATCCCCTTCCATGATAAGGATTGCGGCGAGGGATTTGTAATATGACAGTTCTATATTTCATGAAACTATAGAGAAATTGTATAAGTATTTAGCTTCTACATATTGACGTAGTTGATAATTATGAATAAATACTTAAAATTTTAAGATCAAATCTTAAATATCTACAAAAGGATTACTTTATCAAAATATATAATTCTCTGTAATTTATATATTATCCTTCATTAAATCGGAGGATATCGATCATGAAAAATATTTAATGTAAACATCATCACATTTTATCATTTAAGCAAATAAATCCTTCACATATAGCACGAGCGGAATAGGGAGGAGATGCAGAAACGTGGCAGCAGCGGGAGAGAGAGAGAGAGAGAGAGAGTGTTGTGTTTTGTTGAATGGGCTGCTGGTGAGGTAGCTTTCGTTATCGGCCGCGCTCGATCCATCCACATCGCAGCTACCGCAATGCGGGAGACCGACAGCTGTCCCAGCACATGGCACTACCCAACGCACACAAGAAGAAGAAAGAAGATCGTACAGGTCTTCACGGGGATGACGGATTGATTAAGATAGAGGGTGCTTACAGATGAGGTCAGGATTCGATCTCTAAGGTGGCGGGATTAATCATCTCCCAGTCGTAGCAGAACCTCCTCTCTGTTGGTACCAGCCCGTCAAAGGTCATAGGTCTGCCCCGTGATTTACCCCTTCGCGATTTCCTTTTGGGACGGGAGGTCGGAGGCTGTTAGGTTGACAGTTCCAACCTTTTTACAGAAGAAAGAAGATCGTACAGGCTAAACTTATAAACCAAGGTAGTATTTGATTGGATTTGAAATGAGAAAATGAAGATGAAAATGAAAATAAAAATGATATAGAATGTTTGGTTAATAATTTTAGGAAGGAGGATTTAAAAATCAATTTTAAATAATTAAGAATCAATAAAACTCATCTTATATGATGGGTTTGGGTTTTATTTTCGTTCGTCGTCGCTCGTCACTCGCTCGATAGTTGTCGACCGTCGTTGGCCGTCGACCGTCGTCGATCGACCGTCGCCGATCGTCAGTCGGTCGCTGTCGGTCGCCAGTAGATCGTCGCCGATTGTCGGCCACCGGTCGACCATCATCGGTCGTCGATCGACCGCCGCCGATCGCCAGTCGATCGTCGCCGTCGATCGCTCCAATTCTCAACTTATAAACCAAACAATATTATTGGAATGACTAAATTCATTATCATTCCAGTCTACTATCAAACTCATTTTCATTCCTATTCCTACCTTTCAACCAAACGCCACTTAAGTGTTTTGAGTGCCGCACCAGCTGCATATTGACGTGATTATTAAAATATAATGATATTCATGAATAAAATATAAATCGATTTTGAAAATGATTTAAAAAAATTTTAGATTCAGAATTTATAAAATTCTCTATGATTTATTTTTCTAATAATAATCGTGAAATAGACGGGTAAGAATTACTAAATTTACCATTCCAATTTTGTATGGATTGATATGACTTTCGTTCCAATGTACATTATAATTAATTCTTAAATTCATCGAGATTGTCTATACCGTTTTCATTGTCAACGGCAATTGAATTCCGACTGTGACGTACTCTCTCTTGCGATCGGACCGGTCAAATTTCGGTCATGATGCATCCCAAATTGGGACAGATTTGACAATACCGAATTGCTACGAAGACGAATACGAAATATTCGAGCGGGTGTTCGGACGCACGATACTATACTATCATACACGAGTTGAACAGCGCGCGCATACCATCAAATATAAGAGAGAGACGTAGACGTATCGATTGATACGTCTACGTCTCTCTCTCTCTCTCACTCTCTGCAAAAGTTTTGTTGGCTCGAGCATTAAAGTTTTTACTTGCTTGTGTAGGAGTACAAAAAATTATACGTTTTTGGTAGCTTCTCAACGGTGTCATACTTGACCTTTTTATGGCTCGAATGAAGCTTAAAAAAAAAATGCCCTTATAATGTTTTATTGCTATTTTAATTATAAAAATTATCCACATTTTAAAATATGGTCCTCTTTCAATATGCTATCAAAATTTTTTAACAAGTCTATAAAATATAGAGTAAAATAAAAAATTGAATAACATGAATATTTCAAAATGTAATGCAAAATAAATGATGGAATATAATTCTAAAATAAAGAGTTGAATAACATGTTAAAATCTAATACGTAACAAAGTTTACAATCAATTAGGAATTCTAAATTTATCATACTAATATAAATGATAAATTAATTTTCGAACCCTCTAAAAATTGATCGGCAATTTACCAAACCGCGGTGCTAAAGTTTCGAAATGCCCAAAACGCGCACTATACTTTCAGAATTACCAAATCGCGCGCATAATTCCCAAAATACCCCTCCCGCCAAACAAAGTTTTTAATGCAGAGATCTCGCATGCATCCGAGCCACATTTCCAAATCCCGAGCCATCGAAACGTCCCGTCCAAACAAGTCACCACATTAGCGTCTTCGTCGCCTCAGCTTCCGGGAAATCTTCGAGCGCACCAAAACTTGGAAAAGCTTAGACTCCATTTTTCCTCCAGCTTCATTCCGTTAGCTTCCGACTTCTACCCATTTCGTCGGGACGCTTCGAGGTAATATGGTGTCGTCGTCTCATTTAACTAGAGTTTTACCCATTTCTTACTCGGTTTTAGGGTTTCCGTTGAAAGGCATACATCTCATTGGTTTTTTTTCTACCATTCTGTGTTGCAGAATGAGTCAAGCATCCACTTCAACCTCTCCTTCACCGGCCAAGGTATGTTAGTCCAATATGAAGTATGTCATATATTTAAAATGATTTTTCCTCATGGTTTTGGAATGGTTTCAAACATTAAAATATAAATGGACGATCTCTTTCAATCAGATATTAGATAGATAGAGTAAATTCCAAAGAACACCAAGGTCTTTGAATGTATTTTCCAAAGACCATGTACATATAATTTGGCGGAGTTGTTGGTGGTCTTTGGGAACTAAAACCCCCAAGAACACGGTGGTTCTGCGTTTAAAAACACAGCACTGTGAGATGAACTAGTCAAGAAAAATCTTGGTCGGGAATTTATATCCCAAAGACCACCGTGGTAATGGGATTAAAACTCCCAAAGAACACCATGGTCGAATGTAATTTCCAAAGACCATGTACATAAAAGTTGCTTAATTATTGGTAGTGCCGAGAACTAAAACCCCAAAGACAGTGGTTCTGCGTTTAAAAATCCCAAAGACTGGGGAGATACAATCTGTCGAGATAAATGGTGGTGTTGGAATTTATATCCCAAAGACCACCGTGGGCTCGATATAAATTTCAAAGACACCTGGAGAGGAAACTGCCGAGAAAAAATAGTGGTCTTTGTCAAATTTTTTTACAGGATTATTCAAAGAATTGTCGAATCTCAAATTTGTTTTTACAATTACAAAATGAAGGAATAAATTATGTATTTTCAAATTGTTAGGGAAATAATGAGTGTGCGAAGAAACCGCAATGGACCATTTTAGGCCACTTTATTGAATTTTTTGAGGTCCAAATGCTAAAGGGAAGCAACAGCGTCAGTCGGTTTGTTTACATGAAAGGCACGAGAGATAATTAAACAAACCCCATTTGCTGTTTTTTTGAATATACAAGACATTCCACAAATCCGTGGAATATTGGTCAATATATTTCAAAGTTGGGATTCGACAAGTCAAGGCTTTATGTTTTCAACTGTGTCAGTTGCTTTCACCAGAAGAGATGTGTCCCTTTTGCTCGGTATTGCAGATAGAGGGGATTATGTTCCTATGAATTCAACTAATGCATCAGGTGCTCTTTTCAATTCTCAATTCTCCAAAAAAGAACCAACTAGATCGAGATTAGAGTTTTTGCTTAAAACCTTTTCTACTAGAGTAGAAGTAGATGAAGATGTTTTGGTATTTTGTAAGTTGTATGTATTGTATATATTTGCTTGTGTGTTGTTCTGTACTACTACATATAAGGTCCCCATAGGTCTTGTAGATATTGTAGATGATTTTGACAACATAGGTAGTTTCAATTGGGTCGAAGCCATCCATCAATTTATGGCTCCACAACTGCCTACTATTGGAGATATATGTTCATCCAATAATACAGTTTCGCAGAAGAGCCGAATTCCTTATCTAAAGGGGTTTGCCGGCCTTTTGGCTGTAAGTTCTTTCTTACTAAATAATTGTTTCCTTTATATTTACGTAAATATGTAACACTTTCGATATGAGCAGGCTTGGTTTCTGGAACATGTCCCAATCCAGAGACCATACAATACCGAAGGCCCACGAATAAATAAGTGGAGGGCAACTCCTTCACATATTAGCAAGGTCAGGAATTTATTGGAGCAAGTCTCCTGAATGTAAATAGAAGACCACAACTTAGTTTATTTTAATTTTCGTTATCTAAATAATTGTTGATTTTTTGATAGGTCATTGTTGATCTAGTATGTACCCGTAGTGAAAAGATATTGCTTGATAAGGTTGACTATTATATTGAAAATACTCCTCATCCAATAGAGACATCATCATCACAAACTATACAAGAAAAATACCCTACTAGTGAATGCCATGAGTGTTTAGTTTATCAAAGACAACTCAAAGAGTTAAGAATGGAAAATATGGCACTAACTGAAAGGGTAAAAGAACTAATGGAAATTATAGGAAGAGAAGGTATGGAGGCTGAACCAAATAAGGCCGAAGTTGACCCTCAACCTCAACCGGAACCAATTTCCTGCAGAACAAGACGGCGAGATAGAACCCGCTATGATTACAGGGATACTCCCGTTGATAGTCCATCAGGCAAAATTGGTACCTCAAAGCAAAAGAAAAAAGACAGTGATTTCTGATGTTGAGTTATTAGAAGGGCAACCTGATAACGCTGTAAAAGAAGCAGAAGTATTTGACAAGAAAGGCAAAAAAAAAATTGGTATGGATGAATTGCAAGCGAGGGATACTATCTGTATTTTGGAAGAAGATGAAAAAGATCTTGATAGGGATGAAGCAATAATTGATAAACTCAACCAAATGAGAATGGAAGCCATTGCGGTTAGTCAGAATACTTCCCAAAATTAGTTTGTGTTATTTTATTTAAATAACTAATAATATTTTTGTATCATAGTATGTCAAGAAAAATTGTAAGACGGCAAAGAACAAAAAACAAGATGCTGATGTGACCTACTTGCTAAAAAGTTTAGAAGAAATAAAGTATGGTAGTTACATCCACCATTACATTCAAAAATTCTATTACAATATTATAAAGTGCAAATATTTATTTACGATTAAATTTTTTTGTAGGCCGATAACAGGTTATGTTTGGGAGGAAGGTCCTTTTTCATTAACTCTGAATTCTTTATACTCTGGAGTTAATGGATATGTTTTCACAGTTGGGGAGGTTATCGACACATTTTGCTCAATTCTTTTTAGGGGGGCCTCCTCTTCATGTAGGTCATATAACAAGTCTGTGTATTGCTCATCCGTGTTCATTGTAAGGGAGTTAAATTATCTTGTATTTTCACGACATTTGATGTTATACTAACTGTTTAAATATTTTCCTCTACACATAATTTCGACAAGATTAAGATTGTCGTGGAAGACGCCACAACACAAATCATAAACACACATGAATGATGGAGAGGTTAGATATATTTTATACCTCTAAATCTTGACCAAACTCACTTTCACTGTTGTGTATCGACACACAAGCAATGAGTTTCAATCATTACAACTCCATTTCATATGGTGGAAGATCAAAAGTCGATTTTCAAGCAAGGTGAGTAGTTAAATATGGATATTCCATCAATTTAACTTTGTTATCTTAATGAATAGTTATGTTAACTTAGTCATCGTGTAATTATAGGTATCCCAATTTAAAGGATATTCACCTAAGGAGCTTGCAGGAATTCATCCATGTTTACAAGCCTATTACCCCATCGACAGCTGGGTTTCTGTTACAACTGATTGTCCCCAACAAGTGGCAAGGTACTAAAAGAAAAATACTCAACGTGAAAATTAAACTTTTGAATTGAAATATAAATTTTTGCTTTGCATGTTTACAGCAATGATTGTGCCTTCTTTGTGATGCAATACATGAGATGTCTGCTTTATGGTGAGAAGATGGACTTCAAACAAGCAGACATGACCAAATTCAGAATAGATCTCTCTGTCTCAATTTTAAGGGATGAGTTCTTCCTGATGTAATTTTAGAAGTGTTCAGGTGGAAGTATGACAATGCATTGTTGTAATTAATGAATTTTGCTAATTTATAAATGGTACTGCTTTCCATAGATCAACAGTGACTGTAAATATGTTTATTGTTTCTGTTTGAGCTTTAATAAATGTTATATAATATATTGTTGAATACTTTGATGGTGCTGGCAATGAAATCCCAGGAACACAATGGCCCTGGGATTAAATTTTCCTGCAACATAGTGGTGCTGGGATTTTAATTCACAGCACCACGTACAATTTCGAACTCACCGAGAAATATGGTGGTGCTGGGAATTTAAATCCCAGCAACACAGTGGTGGTGGGAAATAAAGTCCCAGCACCATGTACAATTCGAAGTGGGCGAGAAATAAGGTGGTGCTGGGAATTAAAATCCCAGGAACTCAATGGTCCTGGGATTATAATTCCCAGGACCACGTAAAATTTCGAACTGGTCCAGGAATACGGTGGTGCTGGGAATTTAACTCCCAGGAACACAAGGGTGCTGGGATATAAAGTACCAGCAGCACGTACAATTTTGAATTGAACTTGGTATTAAGGTGGTGCTGGAAATTAAAATCCCAGGAACACAATGGTCCTGGGATTCTATTTCCCAGTACCACGTACAATATCGAACTGGCCGAGGAATACGGGGGCATCAATGGGTTTTGACCGAAACCCATTGATGGACCTACAGGACTCCAAAATCCGAAATCTTTACATCGCCTGAAAGACCTAACGGCTTCACATGTTGTTGCGTCGACCAAACTTCCTTCTGATCCTCCTGCCTCCCAGTTCCGGGCGCGTGCCACTTGGCACGGGGCCTGATTTCTGAAAATGTGGTGCTGGGAATTAAATCCCAGGAACACAGTGGTCCCTCGAATTTAATTCCCGGGACCACGCCCATTCGCGACGCCCGAAATAAGGCGGTCTTTGGGAATCTCAATCCCAGAACACCGTGGTCTTTGGTAAGTGAATTTCGGCCACGCGTGCGACTGACCGCACGAGATAAAATGTGGTGCCGGAATAAATCATGGCTTGAAAAGCGTAAATTTTGGACACGATACAGAGGGCAAGTCCCAAGGCCGGAGTTGGTTTGGGACCGAGTTGAGGTGATTAGGGGCATCAATGGGTTTTGACCAAACCCTATGATGGACCTACAGAGTCCAAAATCAAATCTTTACATCGCTGAAGACCTAACGGCTTACATGTTGTTGCGTCGACCAAACTTCCTTCCGATCCTCCCGCTTCCTCGGCGCGTGCGCACTTGGCACGGGCCCGATTCGAAAATGTAGTCGGGAATTAAATCCAGAACACAGCGGTGGTCACGAAATTTAATTCCCGTGACCACGTCCATTTGCGACCTGGCCCAGAAATAAGGCGGTGCTAGGAATCTCAATCCCAGGAACACCGTGGTGCTGGTAAGTGACTTCCCAGCACCACGTACAGTACCGAACTGCACGAGATAAAATGTGGTCGAATAAATCATGGCTTGAAAAGCAAATTTTGGACACGATACACGGAGGGCAAGTCCCAAGGCCACCGGAGTTGGTTTGGGACCGGAGTTGAGGTGATTAGGGGCATCATCGATGGGTTTTGACCGAAACCCATTGATGGACCTACAGAGTCCAAAATCGAAATCTTTACATCGCTGAAAGACCTAACGGCTTCACATGTTGTTGCGTCGACCAAACTTCCTTCTCGATCCTCCCGCTTCCTGATTCGGCGCGTGCCGCCACGCACGGGCCCGATTCTGAAAATGTAGTCGGGAATTAAATCCCAGAACACGGTGGTCCCGAAATTTAATTCGTGACCACGCCCATTCGACTGCCCAGAAATAAGGCGGTCGGGAATCTCAATCCAGAACACCGTGGTCGGTAAGTGAATTTCGGACCACGCACGATCTGAACCGCACGAGATAAAATGTGGTCGAATAAATCATGGCTTGAAAAGCGTAAATTTTGGACACGATACACAGAGGGGCAAGTCCCAAGGCCACTGGAGTTGGTTTGGACCGGAGTTGAGGTGACTAGGGGCATCAATGGGTTTTGACCGAAACCCATTGATGGACCTACAGGAGTCCAAAATCCGAAATCTTTACATCGCCTGAAAGACCTAACGGCTTCATGTTGTTGCGTCGACCAAACTTCCTTCCGATCCTCCGCCTCCCTGGCGCGTGCCCGCCCAGCACGGCCCGATTGAAAATGTGGTGCTGGGAATTAAATCCCAGGAACACAGTGGTCCTGGAAATTTAATTCCCAGGACCACGTCCATTTGCGACCTGACCCAGAAATAAAGCAGAGCTGGGAATCTCAATCCCAGGAACACCGTGGTCTTTGGTAAGTGAATTCCCACCGCGTCACGATCGCACGAGATAAAATGTGGTGCTGGGAATAAAATCCCAGGGACACAGTGGTCCTGGAAATTTAATTCCCAGCACCACTTAATTGTACAGATACTACACAGATTGCAAAGTCAAAGTGGTTGAAATATTTAACAAAGTATATATATTCCATAATTGTACAGATACTACACATTGCAAACACTTTTGCAGCTGACTAATGACTTTTACAGGCAGGCACTTTGGTGTAGTTACAAATATAAAACTCTGTTTCTCCTACACATATCTCACTATATAGAACAGTCATAATTGTAAACAAAATTGTGAGTCACAGATTATTCTATTCCCCACCACGAATCAAGCTCCTCATATCCTCATCAATTTTTAGGGTACCCAAATAGTAGGCTCTCAATGTATCGTATTATAAAAATGCGCAATCATAGTAAAACATTTTAAATTATTAGTCCATTGCTAGCTTATAAAATATGGTATTTACAAAGATTATTAGATGTCTTACGAAGAACTTTGTCTGGGACCTTGGACTCGACGCACGGAAAAGTTTGCATTACAAAATTTTTCAGCCAGGCGAGGATGTCAGTTATCATAATACGAAGGGTGGATCTTTTTAAAGAATTCAACCTAGGACCCAAATAAATGTTATGAATCCTCCATACACAAACGGTTTATTTAATTGAAATCTAATCTAATGCTTACTGTTTCTTTAAATTGAGTAGTGTAAGCCTTCCTGACGGACAAGGAGTTGTAGTGGATAAACTCTGAATTTTCCAAGTCGGCCACTAGTAGGTGGCGTTGCACGATTATTGGACAAAATATGTATCCGATTGGATTGCCCGGGTTTTAAAAGTTTGCTCGAATGCTTGGGCGTACATCATATTAAACATATCCCGTGTATAAAAATAATCATTATAACACCGGCCGTAAAGTTTACAATTCCATGCAAAGGGCGAAAAACTTACCTAAATCCAAATTTACGGAATATTGAGTTGTAGTACGCTTATCACCACCTTGCTCATTCTAATCTTGAAAAATATGCGCTTATGCAATCCCATGTGTCAAAACATTCCAATCAAATATGGTAAGGAAAGAGTCCATGTTTAAGTTAATAGCATCGGTCTTCCACACGTCCCGAGCATCACACAAGGAAAGGGTTATTAGCAACTCTCAAAACATAATATGAAAGGTATATACAAAGAATATAAGACGCCTTACTCTATTTTTTTAGTTTCAATAAACACTCCCATTTGGATCCATCTTACCAGTGAATTCTTTATAAGCTTGTCAGATATACAAAATAAAACTGCTTGATTTAAATATTTTGCGGATCCTAGGTCCGACAGATAACTTATGCTCACCTCCAATATCCTCCGCTTGACTTTGTCAGTGTTGGTTGTTGTCCGTGGAGACTTGTGTGCGGTATCGATATTTGGTTTCACCCTCCTCGACAATTGATTTCCCTTTAATATCCGGACTCGACTTCGCCAATGTTTGGCTCTCAGAGAGATATTAGGTCTCTTGAGGATACTCAATAGCCTTCATTGGGACAATTAGAGTTTCCACTCTCCTTCTTTTAGGGATGTTTGAAAACCATGCAGAGGGAGGCTTCTAAGGCTAGGGGTGATAGAGCGTCATGAGTCTTCTTCCTCACACAAACCTTCCGCCTAGTGTATGCGTAAGAAGGTCATTGGGTATGCGACTTGAATAGGTGTGATTGTAGGCCCTCTACATCCCGGGATTGTAAATGTAGTTGAAGCTCCAGTATTAAACTGTCCTTTTCGGCTATTAATGCTTCTTTTTCAGCAATTATATCATCCCTTTTAATTATCTCGTTGTCCTTCCTGTTACTGACCTCCTCTAACTCTTGAAGAAGCTCCTGTATTTTCTTTTCTTGTTGTTTGATGGTCGCTTCTTTAAGTAGGGAGGTGCTTTCAAAATCACACCTTGCTTAAACTAGCTTGGTGCTTAGAGTAGATACAATTTCTGCATTCTCCTGGCATACTGGACAGGTCTTTCCTCTTGCGTCGACCTGTGTTTGGGGTTGAGGTGTTGATGCAGAAGATCTAGGTGGGGAAGCGGTGTGTACCGATCTGCATTTGTCTTTGGAATTAGATCGACAATGATTTTGTCAGTGTACGAGACCATCTACCATCTTCTTAACGACTTACATTTGTGGAACTCCACCTCCATCTCAAAGATTCTCTGAAGCATGAGGGACGTGTGGAGGTAGGATACACAAATGCTCACACATCCATACGGAATGACAAGATTAGTTATTAATAGGCATAGATTGATCTATACTATTTGCGGAACACATAAAATATATTCACTCACGGCCCAATAAGTGTGTGAAACCCTTAAGCATTGGTCTCGTAGATCCACCGGACGTCTGCTTTTGGTCGTGTGACTCCCATACCAATTGACTCCATTTGAGGAGCCATATGCATATAAAGTGCTTCGCACCAATTGTACCTGCCTAAGTTCTCAAAATCCTCTACACAATCTATAAGTGATCGCATAGGTATTCTAGGCTTACTGCTGGTGGTAGTAAAAAACACACAAGAGAAAAAATATAAAATAAACAACTGACAATAAACTTTTGCAGATCCTAAATTATCTGGAAGTCTTCAATAAATCCTCCAGATGCTTGTTAGAGCAATCAGCTTCCATGAAATATTGCAAATAGAGCTCTCCAGATGGAGCTTCATTATTCATAGGAACTTCAAGTCCATCATCTGGTAGACCAAGGATGAGGGAGACATCCGTCTTTGTGAAATGCAATTTCTTGTCTTGGAATATAAAACATTTCTCCGTGCAGTCCCAATTATCAAACATATTCTGAACGAGGGGTCTGACATGGGTAATATCTGGAATGTCCAAAACCCACGCAAAGGGGGAGCTCCGAATAAGCGTTTCTTCTTCCACACTCGGCGACACACTTGCAATAAATTTCTTAAACTGTGAAACGTTGCTTTTCCAGTTCATTCTCTTGGTTCTTCCTCGCATCAACGCACGGGTTCTTGCGTATATCGCGATGATTCGCCAGTTGAAGCCATCGTTAACTGAAACAAATTCCTTAGGTTAACAACCAAATGCATTGTAATACAGCGATTTTAAACTAATAGATTAAATGGATTGAAACATGTGTGATGATACAAACAAACGTTACCTCTGCTTAAATGGTAAACCCTAAAACCCTAAACCCTATTAGGCCCGAGTTTAAACGAGATCGTGAACGGAAAAAGGCAAAAACCCTAGATAGATCGGAAGAACCGATAGCGACACAGCATTTAAGAAATCTACAAAACTCACTTAGGTCGAAAAACGCGTTGAGATGGTGTTGAGCTGGTGTTGAGATGTTTTAACTCGCACCGGGGAGGTCAATCGACACCGGGGTTATGGACCGCACCGGAGTTTGAATCGAACCGAGAGGTTGAACGGCCGCCGGGGAACGTAAGCGGAATTCCATAGAGACAGAACTCAAGGAGCGATAGAGAAATGAAATGTGGTGTTGAGATGTTTGAACTTCCACCGGGGAGTTTTATATTAACGGGTCGGGTGCGGTCTGACGGATTTAGAATACGGTGGTGCTGGTAATTATAATCCCAGAAACATAGTGGTTCTGGGATTTTATTTCCCAGGACCACGTACAATTTCGAAATGGCTAAGGAATAAGGTGATCCTGAGATTTCAATTCTGTGACCACGCATAATTTAGAATCGTGAAACACAAAGGTCTCCTGGGATTTCAATTCCCAGGACCACGAACAATTTACAACTGGCCGGAGAACACACAGTGGTCCTGGGATTTCAATTTCCAGTACCACGTACACTTTCAAACAGCCCGGACATAAGGTGGTGCTGGCAATGTTAATCCCAGGAACACAGTAGTCCTGTGTAGGGCCATCAATGGGTTTTGGTCGAAACCCATTGATGGACCTACAGGAGTCCAAATTCCAAAATCTTTACATCGACTGAAAGACCTAACGACTTCACATGTTGTTGCATCGAGGAAACTTCCTTCTGATCCTCCTACCTCCAAGTTTTACCGTGCCACTGCACGGGATCGATTTAAAATTGGTCATGTAAACCTAATCCTCGCCTTGAAAATCGAAATTTTGGACACGATACACAGAGGGATTTATATTACAATTTTGCAAAATAGCGTAACAAATTTTTCCATTACAATTCTGTAAAATAGCTTAACATTAATATTAACATTGACATTAACATTAACATTAACATTGTTTCCTTTAAAAATATTTACACAACCACAATAAACATACTTAGGAATTAGTAGCCGGCGGCATTCTACAAGACCTCCTATTATGCCCAAGCTGTTTGCATCTGCTGTATTTTTCACCCTCCCAGTATGTGTGGACTCTATGCGTGCCTTTTTTCTTCGCCTGCCGGTAGAACTCCGAAAATTTTGTCACCATTAGGCCAAAATTTTTTACTTCGACATGGGTAAATACGATCCATGTAAGTGGCCTCCCAGGTTTCCCTTAGAAAATAATGCTCGCAGTAACGGTATGGATCCATGTTCCGATATATGATGACTGCAATAGCATGCGAGCAAGGAATTCCTGAAATTTGAAACTCACCGCAGATGCAACTTCGCCTATCCAAATCAACAATATATGAAGAAGCTATTTCAGATTTCCATTTCGCTTGTGAATATGGGAATACCGAATATAATCGAGTTCTTTCTCTCCTTTCATCAATCTCTTTAATGGCATAAGGTGTTAGAAAACCTGACCTTTTTGAAGATTCTTCCCTACGGTTATAGAACCATTGAGCAAGCTTTCTTCTAGTGTTGTCAATTAAACTGGTGATGGGGAGTTCACGTGTTTCCTTGAATAATGCATTTAAACTCTCGGAACAATTAGTGGTTAACATTGTGTACCTCCTGCCAGGAAAGTGTGCATTGGCCCATCTTTTTGGATCGATCTTTTGTAGCCACGCATATGCTTCCTTGTGTTTGTCATGCATGTTCTGCATTAATCGATCAAAGTCAACTCTTGTATTGGCTCTTGCTGCTGCCCAAAATAAACCTAATGAGGATCTATCCCGGGTATCTGTTACCATGTTACAAGACAAGTGATAGCAACAAAAAGCATGATGGGCAGATGGATACACTTTGTTAACTGCTGATATAATCCCCCGATGTCTATCTGATACAATGCTCAACGACTCTGGCAGGACATCAAGGAATGTCTTTACATGATCCAAAAACCACTCCCAAGCAGATCCACATTCAACTTCGGCAATTCCAAATGCAACTGGCGTTATTTTTGCATTACCGTCAGAGCGGTATTAGCAAAACACCAGGATACTTGCCAGTCATATGTGTAGCATCAATTCCAATTAGTTTTCGCAAATACATCCTGAATACTCTTCGACAAGCACCAAATGCCCAAAAACATCGCTGGAATTGATTTTCACCATTTCTTAGTACTGCAACATATGTATCAGGATCTCTAACTCTTAACTCACGCAAGTACATTGGAATATCAATATAGGCCTGATCAAAATCACCTACCACTCTTTTAATGCTTTACATCGTCTGGTGTGTATGCTTTCTTGTATGAAATGTGAACACCAAACCTAGCTTGCATTTCTCTTCGAATTGAACTTGGTTTGTAATCATCAGAGGTAGCTAACCGTCCTACAATCTGGTTTGCTACAAATGTGGATGTGCAAGCATGGTGATCTGCTGTTTCCCTAACACTGTCACATTCATGCTGCTTTACATATTTTGTGACAGTGAACTCCACGTCTCCACTTGCAACTAGACTCCATGAACAAGGCTGACTAAAGCAAATAACTTTAATTCTATTGAGTCTGGTGTCAACTGGCTTGTATCTGAAGTTTTTTAGCATCGCATGCCTTACTAGTGCATCTTTAAACTCTTGTCGAGAGGAAAAAAACTTGTCCAGTGAAAAATTCATTTGGATCTGATGAACCGACATCTGCCAATAGTCTTATTTGTGGATTAGAAACATAGGGATCATCAGCAATTGGGAACACTTCCTCTAAGTCACTGTACTGATCTGGGTTTAACTCACCTTCTCCATGTTGGATATCATCAGCTAAGAATTCTTCCGAAGAATTTGTATATTCTAACTCTTCTATCCCATGTATATCACTTACCTCCTCTTCACTCCAAGTTTGTTCAAAATATTCATGATCTACTGTGGTAGCAGTGACAAACTCTTCTTCGAGTATGGAAGAACCGTCTCTATTTATATCAAGGTGTTGATCACTGGTAATTCTATTGCCCACATCAGTAAACTGAGATGAAGATGGAATATTACTTGGGCATAGATTTATGGAATCTTGATCATCTAACTCTCTATCCTTCAAATTGTTAGTGCATATAAGATCCACATATCTCCACAATGGTATGATATTGTCCACTTTGGGCCTAGACCCTCATGGTTTTATTTTTGGGCTTTACCCAAAAGGCCTCATTCCAATGGAGATATCTTTTTTCTTATAAGCACATGATCTTTTCCATGTCTTACCAATGTGGGACTTTGATTGTATTCCCCATACTCCCAACAATCCCCCCCTCAAACGAAGGACCACATTGGGCCCCCCTCAAGCCTATCCCTCCTCGAAGGATTTTCTCTGCTTGATGTCCGATCTTCAACCCACCAGGACTTCCTGCCAGTTGTTCGGTCCCCCCGACCCAACTAGACTTCCTTCCTGATGTCTGGTTCTCTTGATCCGGACGTGGGAGCTCAACTTCCTTCGTTCGAGGTTCATGGCTTGACATGGACCATGGCTCTGATACCAATTGTTGGATCGAAAGTGTCGCTAGAGGGGGGGGGGGGTGAATAGCGATACGATGTCGTTAAAAACTTTTTGCAATAAGTAAAAAGCAAGTAGAGAGTGCACAGCGGAAATATAAAGTAGACAAGATATTTTTACGTGGTTCACAATCTTTCGATTGCTAATCCACGGCCCTAGTGATCCTTGATCACGTACGGAGGGCAATTCACTAAAACCACTCCTCCTCGTTGGAGGTAGGAGCAACGATTACAAAAAGAAATCAAGGCAAAGGGACACTCCCCCTTTCCTTGTTACGATTAAAGCACAAAGACAATTTAAAGAAGTAGAAGTTAAATAAATATACCGACAACTCTTATAAGTAGAAGATGTAGCTTTCGTTGTCGGCGGCACTTCGTCGTAGCAAATGTGAGTAGTAGTAGCGGCGTTACGACGGCGTGTTGAGAGCTCTTGAATTCTTGTTATTTGCTTGGCTTGAACATGTCTATTTATGGATATTGATCTATGAATTTAGACATAGGTAGTGTCCAAGGTGAGGTTCTTATCCCCAAGACTTGTTCATCCACATCCTTTGCGCCAACTCAAGGATGAGGTGTTTCATCCAACCACCTTGTGCCACCTCCAACCTCCTTGTGCGCCAACTCAAGGATGAGGTGTTTCATCCAACCACCTTGTGCCACCTCCAACCTCCTTGGGCGCCAACTTGAGGATGAGGTGTTTCATCCAACCACCTTGTGCCACCTCCAACCTCCTTGGGCGCCAACTTGTTGGAGCCATTCAACTTGTGCCACATCATGGGAGCCAACCATCTTGTGCCAACTCACCTTATTTTGGGCGTCCACCACAAGGAAGCTTGGTGATGGTTTGGATGTCCACCTTGATGCCACATCACCCTTTGTACCAAAACACGAGTCAAGTCCAAATTCACCCCCTTGAAATTCGAGCTCTTCTCGAGGCTGGAACTTGACTAGCGATTGGTATAGTCAAAGGGTTTTGGGCTGATACAAGTTAGCTTAAAATATAAAGTACGATGGTCCTAACCATCTGATCTCGACCTAGACCTTCCATTGGAGGTATTGGGTCGGATCTACGCTTAACGACCTTGCTTCGCTTTCACACGAGCTTACCTTGTAGCCTCGCTTCCGGTCTTCACCCGAGTACCTCGGCTTCCTCCGAAGTCCCTCTGGCGTTGCCCGACCACCTCGGTTCCCACCGGGTGTCGCAGACCTTCCGCTCAACTTTAGCATTTCTGCACACTTAATTGAGCTCGTAAGATAACAAATATACCCTTAACTATTGAGCCTTTTGCCATAATCAAAATACCGGTTCGACTTTGGTGCCCACTGCACCAACAATCTCCCCCTTTTTGATTCATGGCAAACCGACACAAAAGTTAAGGAAAAATTAAGCATAACAGTAAGCTAGCATAATGATTAAGCATGAATGAGCTAGCATAATGATTAAGCATGAATGAGCTAGCATAAAGATTAAATATGAATGAGCTAGCATAAAGATTAAATATGAATGAGCTAGCATAATGATTAAATATGAATGAGCTAGCATAATGATTAAGTATGAGTGAGAAATATTATTGTTTCAAGTTCTCCCCTTTGAGGTAACCTCCTTGACGAAGGTGAGTTCTTGAAAAATATTTTTTACTCCCCATTAATAGTTGATTAAGTAAACGGAATTACTTAATATAAAAGGTAATAATTTTGTTTACTTTCTTCCTTACTTTTGTGACTTTCTCCCCCTTTTGCCTTAACTCAAAAAGTTTGTAAATATATTTTAGGGTTTGTAAGTCCAAGCAAGTTCCCAATATAAATATATATATTTTTTAAAATAATAATAAGCTTGAAAATATGTTCATCTAAAATGTACAACTCCGGTTGGACTTGATTGATATAGAATGATCAATAAGTCTTGAAGGAGTTGATTAATTTAAATAATTATACTCCATGGTTCATGTCGATGCACCGAATCTACGTGCGGAACTGTGAGTAAGGTCCTAACATCTCACGCCTCGTGGCTAAGTACACAAACACATTAGTCCTATGTGTTGTGAGATGTGTTGGCTCCTTAAATCTATAGGTATATGATTTCTAAGGTAAGACTTAGGCTAATTTCATAAAAGAAGCAAAAGTAGAGTACATATATAGAAAAATTTAAATCCTACTCTATTACGCATATACCTAACTTTCGTCTTAATAAACTAAATTACGGGTAGTGGTTTGGTGAAGATGTCCGCTAGGTTTGATTTGGACTCAACATACTCTAGTTGTATAGTTCCATTAGTTACATGTTCCCTAATGAAGTGGTGTTTAAATTCTATATGTTTTGTCCTAGAATGACATATTGGATTTTTAGTTAAGTTAATTGAACTAATGTTATCTATGTAGGTTTTAATGTTGTTAAAGATTAAGCTAAAGTCTTGGAGAGTGTGCTTCATCCACGAGGTGAGAGACACACTCACCCATCGCGGCGTATTCGGCCGGTGGTAGATAAGGCAACGCAATCTGCTTCCCTCTGCACAACTTACTAGACTCGAGGGATTTGACAACAACCACTCATGCTCTTTCTATCGAGTTTACTAGCATAGTCGGTCGAGTAGCGATTAGATTAAACTCGGTAGATCTAGGGTACCAAATACCTACGTTTAGCGTGCCCTTTAGATATCTAAGGATACGCTTGACTAGGGTTAGGTGAGACTCACTCCTTGGCGAGTTTGTAACCTTGCGCACATACTTACAGAATAAAATGTCGGGTCGGCTCGCGGTTAAGTATAGGAGACTTCCTATTGCGCTCTATAGTATTTTAGGTCAACGGGTTTTCCTTCTACATCTTCGTTTATATTAACATTAGTTGCCATAGGTGTATTGATTATTTTAGCATCTTGCATTCCAAATCGATTTATTAAGTCCTTAGTATATTTTTGTTGATGTAAATATATTCCATCTTTAGTTTGTTTAATTTGTAAACCTAAGAAGAAACTTAACTCTCCCACTAAATTCATTTCAAATTCACTTTCCATAAGTGAGATGAATTCGCTTAGCGGATCGAGTTGGTAGTTCCAAAATTATATCATCTACATAGATTTGGGCTATAAAGATTTCTTTTCCCTACGGTTTTAACGAATAAGGTTGGGTCGACTAAACCTTGGTTGAATCCTTTGGACTTAAGATAGATCGAAAGCCTTTCGTACCAAGCTCTTGGGGCTTGTTTGAGTCCATATAGGGCTTTCTTAAGTCTAAGGACATGGTCAGGTTTATCTAGATTTTCGAATCCGGGAGGTTGACTGACGTAAACTTCTTCCTTAATGTATCCATTCAAAAATGCTGACTTGACATCCATTTGAAACAATTTAAAACCTCGATGTGCCGCATATGCTAACAACATTCGGATGGACTCTAGTCTGGCTACGGGGGCGTAGGTCTCATCGTAATCTAAACCTTCGACTTGACTAAACCCTTTTGCGACTAACCTAGCTTTATTTCTAACTATTTCACCTTTATCATCAAGTTTATTTCGAAATACCCACCTTGTTCCAATAATTGATTTTTCTTTAGGTGGTGGTACTAATTCCCAGACTTCATTTCTAGTGAATTGAGCTAGCTCTTCTTGCATAGCAATAATCCAGTCGGGATCAAGAAGTGCTTGTTCAATAGTTTTGGGTTCGATTTTGGAAATTAACGAGATTTGACTAAGGTTTCGATATGAAGCTCTAGTTCGAACCCCTAAATTTGGATCACCTATAACTTGATTGATAGGATGATTTGTTTGAGTCTTAGTGTGACTCGGGTTAGGTCATCTATCACTTGGTCGATAGGATGACTTGGGTGAGTTCTAGTTTGACTTGGGTTAGAGTCATCTATCACTTGGTCGATAGGATGACTTGGGTTAGGACGAGATTGAGTTCAAGATCGAGTCGGGTTCGCTATAAGTTGATTTGCTAGTTGGTTTTGTTAAGGATTGAGCGGGTTCGTGTCCTTCGTCGAAAACTATATTAATGGTTTCTTCGACTCTAAGAGTGTCGTGATTGTATACCCTATAAGCTCTCTTGGTGGTTGAGTATCCTAGAAAGGTTCGAGAGGTTTTGGATTTGAATTTCCCTAGGTAATCCTTAGTGTTTAAGATATGTACCTTGCATCCAAATACCCTAAAGTACTTGATGTTCGGTATTTTATCGTGATAAATCTCGTCTGAGGTCTTTTGGTGCCTCTTTACCATAAGGATCCTATTTTGGACATAGCAAGCCGTACTAACGGCCTCTCGCCCAAAATCTATCGGGTGAGGTTATACTCGTTTAACATTGTCCTAGCGGCTTCTTGTAGGGTTCTATTTTTCCGTTGACTAACCCATTTTGTTGTGGGGTTCTAGGACATGAAAACTCATGGTGGTATCCGCTTAGGTTACGTAAATCAGAACCCGTGGTTTTCGAATTCACCACCATGATCGCTTCTAAATCTTTTAATCTTAAGGTTCTTTTGATTTTCGATTAACCTACAAAGATTGATTAGTTGGTCTAGGTATCATTTTTATGTTTGATAAACCTAACCCAAGTAAATCTAGAATAGTCGCCAATTATGACTAAGCAAAATTGACTACCATTGAGTGACTTAGCTCCATGTGAATCAAATAGATCCATGTGTAGGAGCTCAAGAACACTTTTAGTTCGTTCTTGATTAGTTAATTGATGTTGTGTCCTAGATTGTTTACCTTGTTGACAAGCATTACATATTTTATTATCCAAGTTGTTTAGTTTAGGCAAACCTATAACCAAGCCACTCGACTCATCTTGTGGGCCGAGTCTTGAGTGCAGTGTCCGAGTCTTGGTGCCATAACCAAGATTCCTCTTCTGTGTCATAAGACACTTGGTTGAGGAGTTAGGTAAATTTATTGTGTAGATGTTGCTACTCCTAGTTCCTTTAAGTATTATTTTAGATGTTGCATTTATTTTGATTCGCATTCATTTTCTAGAAATATGACCTTATAATTGTTATCACACAATTGGAAAACACTAAGTAAATTATATTGAAAGTTTTCTACTAATAAGACATTTTGAATTGTAAAGTTAGAGTTGAGCTCAATATCACGATCCGATGATTTTGAGCTTGCGTTATTTCAGAAGGCTCACGATCCTTGTCGTTTGAATCGTAACCGAAAATTTGAGTTGATCCCGGTCATGTGTCGGGAGCAACCAGTCCAACATCCATTGATCCTACACATAAGGTAGTTGGATCGGATATTGGAATTACTAAAGGGTTGTTTGTAAGTTTTAAACCTAAATCATCTCACCAATATCTACATGATCAAAACATGTTATTCCTATGTGTTATTGTGAGATGACTATCAATTTTACTTGATTAATTTTAATGAATTTAAATTAACCAACATTAGGTTAGATTCGGATTTAGTCTAAGCTCATCAAGTAATCTTTTCAAGAGATTAGCTTCCAGGTCGTGGCGAGGCACAGAGGCCTTCTTTGATCGGAACAACGACCACTTCCTTAGACAAAGCTAATTTCAAGAAATTGATAACTCGACTTACTTGAGACTACGTCTTGGTCTAACTAGTTATTTTTGAAAAGAGGCTCCCGAGGCTCAATCTTTTAAATCGTAGGATTTTAGTTGGTTTATTTTTGAAAAGAGGCTCCCGAGGCTCAATCTTTTCGCAGGATTTTAGTTGGTTATGAGTCCTATCTAACCATTCTAAAAATAAAGGAAAAACTAAGCATGCAATTTCTAAGACTTAACAAAAATACATTTTGTATTGGCTCCCCCTGGACCATTGAATCGAGTGGGTCTATTCACATAGTGAATTTGGTCCTTGGGAACCCAATACATGTTAGATCCTAAAGTTGAAATCAAAGTGGTCTTAGGGACCCATGCTTGGACATTTTTCTTATGTTGGTTTACTATAGACATATATGACTTATTGGTTGTATTTGAGTTAAACCCGAGTCCGGCCTTGTTGTACACGGCCCTTTGTGATCCAAGTAAGAGGTCAAGTCCCTTGGATCCCAAAGTGAACCTTTCCAACGGGTTCCGAAGGTCTTCGAGTGGTGGTTTCACAACCGAGTTCGCAACTTCAAGCTTTGCAACTTGAGGTGAGTCCTCCTCTTGAATACGAGTAGTCGAAGAGGTTAGGGAGACCTCATGTTTGAGAAGGTTAACCTCCTCAATTAGGGTCTCGACCTTGGACTCGGACTTAGCTAGTTTCTTATTTAAAAATTTAATTGCACCATACAAAGTATTAAGTAACGACCGACTTACCCTTAATGATTCTTTTGAACCAGATCGGATCCGTGGCTTGTCTTGAATGGAAGCTCATCATCGGATTGGACTCGGACTCTTCTTGATTTGAGTCGTGCTCGATCGGCAGCCATTAGAGCTTGGATATCGTCTTCTTCCTCCGACAACTCCTCCCAAGTAGCGTTTAGCGCTTTCTTGGTCTTTGATCGTTATTCTTTAGCTTTGGGCACTCGGACTTGATGTGGCCGAACTCACATGCACTCATAGCATCTAAAATTAGAAGTATTTGAATTAGGTTTAGGCTTACACCTTGAGTTGTTGGTCGTTTCGTCTCTTGATCATCTTCCGAACTAGATTGACTAGTTCGGATTCTATTCGGAGTCTACTTCCGATTCGGACTTCTTCTTCCTTGGGGTGGCTTGCTTGCGGGCTTCTTCTTCTTGGAACTGCAGCTAACGCAATACTCTTCTCGGCACGGACCACGTTAGTTTGCTCATGTAATTCAAGTTCAAAACAATTCGTCTAACCTAATTTTAGAAAGGTCTTGGAGACCTTGTAGGCATCGACCATGGATGCCCACAAGGTGGTCCTAGGAAGCGAGTTAAGAGAATACGATAAGGTCGCGATTCTCGACCTTTTGTCAGATGGCATGGAGTTGGTTGGCGATGTCTTGGATCTGAGCATGTAGTTGAGTTGCGGTCTCGTTTTCCTGCATTTTCAAGTTATACAATTTATTTAAAAGTAAATCTCTTTTACATACCTTCGTGTCGTCGGTGCCTTCGTGTAGTTCCACTAGCTTGGTCCATAAGTCCTTTGCACTAATGAAGGGCCGACGCGTTGAGCTCTTCCTTGACAACCCACATTGCAAGATTTGAGTTGTTGCATTGGCTTCTACTTGTTTTTTCATGGATTTGACCATTGATCGTAACCCAAAGATTCACCATCTTCATTAATAGGAAGTGTGAAACCGGTTTGATTACGATCCACATCTCGATTTGGGTTTTAAGAAAGCATTCCATCCACCCTTCCAATAACGAAAGTCATTACCTTGTAAAACGGGGGGGCAAGCTAAACCCTTCGAGATGGGCCATTTAAAAACAAGAAGAAGAACGCATTTAAAAGAATCTTGCAAAACACACACTGAAAGAATATTCCAAGACTTTCGCCTTGGATTAGTAGTCGAAGTAAAAAGATATATAAAATGTAACTTGCAAAAAGAAATAAACAATCAAATGCGAATGTCGTTGAAGTTCCGGAGGACAACCTTACTCGGGATCTAACCCGAAGGACAACCTTATCCGGATCCTAAAGCCTCTAATGCAATTCTATATGTAGGAGAAGATAAGCAAGTGAAATAATTATACGAAAACAGAAATAAATAAATAAAAAATCTGTAAAAAAAAAGAAAAACAAAGCTAGATTGGTGGTTTCATCCAACCACCTTGTGCCACCTCCAACCTCCTTGGGCGCCAACTTGAGGATGAGGTGTTTCATCCAACCACCTTGTGCCACCTCCAACCTCCTTGGGCGCCAACTTGTTGGAGCCATTCAACTTGTGCCACATCATGGGAGCCAACCATCTTGTGCCAACTCACCTTATTTTGGGCGTCCACCACAAGGAAGCTTGGTGATGGTTTGGATGTCCACCTTGATGCCACATCACCCTTTGTACCAAAACACGAGTCAAGTCCAAATTCACCCCCTTGAAATTCGAGCTCTTCTCGAGGCTGGAACTTGACTAGCAGTTGACTGTAGTCAAAGGGTTTTGGACTGCAGTACAAGTTAGCTTAAAATATAAAGTACGATGGTCCTAACCATCTGATCTCGACCTAGACCTTCCATTGGAGGTATTGGGTCGGATCTACGCTTAACGACCTTGCTTCGCTTTCACACGAGCTTACCTTGTAGCCTCGCTTCCGGTCTTCACCCGAGTACCTCGGCTTCCTCCGAAGTCCCTCTGGCGTTGCCCGACCACCTCGGTTCCCACCGGGTGTCGCAGACCTTCCGCTCAACTTTAGCATTTCTGCACACTTAATTGAGCTCGTAAGATAACAAATATACCCTTAACTATTGAGCCTTTTGCCATAATCAAAATACCGGTTCGACTTTGGTGCCCACTGCACCAACACAAATTTGATTCAATTGTTTCCAAAAATGTTAACACTTCATCAGGAAGGGGGTCGTCCCTGCAAATGTTTTTAAAATCAACACTGTTATATGTAGTGTGCTATGCAAGTAGGCTGAATTTTTTAGACTAGGCTTTAGAAGTCTGAAGACAAGTGGAGGATGAGAGTTTATGGTTATGTTTCCCAATTATGCACTTAACTAATTATACCTTTCAATGTTGAAATTATGAACGGTTTATATGGAATGGAAGAGGAAGAGATTTACAGGGTTTATGCGCAGAGGGATACTTAGTTCCCACACTCCTACAGGCAGTTTTGGGTCTGTGCCAATTGGCACGCAGCATGCCAATTGCCACACTCGTCTGAATGTTGGCACAGAGCATTATTTTTCATAACTACTGTTTGGGAGCATAAGGAAAGGTGGAGAATGATAGTATAGGTCACGCTTAGATTCGACCCGCCAAGACGACTTTATTTATCTCCAATATAAATTTACAGCACCATTTTTTTTCTCAGCCAGGATCCCTCTCCATGGTGCTGGAAATTTATATCTCAGGCCCACGGTGGTGCTGGAATATAAATTCCCAGCACCACCATTTATCTCGACCAGTTCCATCTCCCTGGTGCTGGGATTTTTAAATGCAGAACCACTGTGTTGCTGGGATTTTGGTTCCCAACACCACCAATAATTCCAGCAAATTTGATGTACATGGTGCTGGAAATTTCATTCCCAGCACCATGGTGTTGCTGGGGGTTTTAATCCCATTACCACGGTGGTGCTGGGATATAAATTCCCAGCACCACCATTTTTCTGGACTAGTTCCATCTCCCAGGTGCTGAGATTTTTAAATGCAGAACCACAGTGTTGCTGGGGGTTTAGTTCCCAAAGACCACCAACAATTCCTAAGAACTTATATGTACATGGTGTCGGCAATTACATTCCCAAAGACCATGGTGTTCGGGGTTTTATTCCTGATTACCGCGGTGGCCGGGATATATATTCACAGCACCACTATTTATCTCGAACAGTTCAATGCCAATGGTTCTGGGTGTCTTATTTGCAGGACCACAGTGTTGCTGAGGTTTCAAATCCCATCTCCACCCTTAATGTCGACCACTTATATCTCCCTGGTCTAGTGAATTGATTCCCAAAGACCAAGGTTTTTGGGAGTTTGAATCTCATTACATCGTGGTCGAATATAAATTACCAGACCACAATTTATCTCGACAACTTCATTCCCATGGTGGTCTTTGGAGTATTAAACTCAACACCACTGGTAGATTTAAATTCCCAAAGACCATATTTTATCCCGAATTTGTTGAACCTTAATGGTCGAGAATTTGAAGACCACGGTACGATGTTACCGGATTTAAATTCTCAAAGATCACTTTTATCCAGACCGAAATGAGCTGAATTTCATCACAAAGACCACCTACTCTCCCATGGTCAAATTTTAAATTTTAGATACGGTGGTCGGGAATTTCATTGACCACCTACCTACTCTCTCGATTGAATCTCCTAGTGCCGGAATATCAATCAGGAACTTCAGAATCGTCGTGGGATTTAATCGAAGCATCGCTTTTAAGTTAGGTGACATTTGTTTATGTGGGGACAAAACTCGGTTATGAATCTCCTGCATGGCAATTATGGGTATCGTCTACTTTTGTATGATATGTCTGCATCGTATTTATGGATGTGTGGCAAACTTGGTTATACAACCACCTACAATGCATTTATTAACCTCATAGCAGTCTCAAGAATAAAAATACATACATACATGATGCAACTATGTGAAGCGGTCGTCTGAGTCGCTAACTTCCGATTAATCACGATAAATTCGTGGGAGCAGTGATGTCGTTGATAACTTCTAAGGTTTCATCAAAAATGGTGTTGCTCAGTTGGTTTGCGGAGGAAAGCTGCGTGTGGTGCTCATCAACAGCATGGGGCTGCCGCTCCCACGTGGCTGGAATAGACGTTTGGATGGCTCGGGATTTCCAGTTGTGCCTCGGATGGATACAAATCTCTCTCTGCATTAAATTCCAAAGCTGTTTGGCGGGAGGGGTATTTCGGGAATTACGCGCGCGGATTGGTCATTCTGAAACTATAGTGCGTGTTTTGGGCAATTCCGAACTTCAGCTGCTGTGTTTGGGAAATTACCGAAAATTGATTGACCCTGAGGTGAGCATCTCTTAAACCTCACCTTAGGTCCGGGCCTACTTCAAAGTTCTCAATTGTAGTTGTTTTTTTCATAACATCTCCTCTTTGATGATACTACTCCTCCTCATTTGACTACGAAAAATAATAAAACAATAAGAAATTAAGAAGAAAAAAATTTAGTTTAGGATTAGAGTTTTCCCTATATCAAACCCCTCCTCTCTCGTACCAATGACTTGGGTATTTATAGAAGATGATTATCCTAAACTCTATTAGGTTATCAAATTTGTGGGCGGTGGGACATGTGCGAGTCATGCCTAATTTTGATTTGGAGCAACGCCACATGCGTCGGGTTTGCCAAATTGGAGTCAGGCACATAGCACAAGCGTGTTGTGCTGGAAGAAACTTATTCCTGATGTATTATCACTGCAAGAAATTATTAAAATTACTATAAAAAATTTGCGATGATTATTAATTCGTCGCTAATAAATATTAATGACGATGAAATATTACATCGTCGGACAAAAATATAGAGTTGACGACAATTATAAATTTGTTGTCGCTGATATAATTCATGTCAACGACGAATTTTATGATTCACCACTAAGAATAAAATGTTAGGGATGAATTATGATAATTCGTCGCTAAAATTATGACACATTGCGACGGTTATTTTTATTCGTCGCAAGAGTTTTTTTTTTAAAGAATTTTAATAAATAAGTACTTATTAGCAACGAATTACCATTTTAATATATTTTTGGAGTTTACAAAAAAAATTAAAATTTATATTTTAATTCAAATTATTCCGGTTGAAAATTGCCAACCCAATACATGGTGAAAAGGAGGGTCAAAGGTTGTCTTGACTAATTCCTCCAACGCTCCAATTAGAATCGAGATTAGAATGGAAAAAGAAATGAAGAGGCGAAAAATGGGAAATAGTTTTTTTTTTCCTAGATAGATTGTCTTTTGCACTTGACTTAATTACCTTATATATTCGTATTCGCAGAGGTGAAAATGTGGAGATATGAAGACTAAGCATGCATGATGGAATTTCTCAATTCGTCGTAGATAAATACAAAAGTCATGTATTAACGTATTAATATTGTACCAATTACAAATTGTTATAATGGAGGGGAAGAATAAATAAGGGAGAAAAAAAAAGATAAATTTGTTGGGAATAGGTGAGGAAAGGGAAAGGGAGGGTAATTTGTACCTAAATTGCTCATAAAAAATAAAATTTGTTTACATCCTAATTTGAGGGGGTAAATAGGCATGTACTGCTCTATTTGTACCTCTCCATCTCCAGGCATGTACCTCTCCATCTCCGAGCTAATTTGAGGGTATTTGTCTCAACTCTCAAGTTCTCCGATTGTCCGATATCCTTCCGAATATTTTTAGCAACGGATGGTCTTTCACTATGCAGTGCTCCTCTTGCCTTTGGGTTTTGACTTTCGATTTCTGACAACCAACGATTAGTTTGCTATACTTATTTAGTTATTTTATCGTGTGGTATTTTTGGATTTAATGAATTAATGATGATTGATGATCATGACTATAATTTTAAATTATTAATTTAGTAAAGTAGTTATATATAATTTTTTTAATAAATTGTATGTTTATTTTTTAGATGTAAATGCAAGGAAATCTTTCCAATATAGATGTTGATAATAGTTGTTCAATATCATAATCTAGATCTTCAATATGTACAAGACCACCTATGGAAAATTGAGCAAATAGAAAATAATAAAACCAAGAAGTGAGGTATGAAAATATTTTATGAGGTTTACTAATCTCGCTACTTAGATTAAAGTCAAATGCAATTATTGTGATAAAGAATTTTTTTACGATCTATACAAGAATAGAACAACAAGTTTGAAATCTCATATGACCTCATGCAAGAAACATCCTCATGTTATTGAAATAAATCAAATACATACAAGACCACCTATGGCAGGAAAATTGAGCAAATAGAAAATAATAAAACCAAGAAGTGAGGTATGAAAATATTTTATGAGGTTTACTAATCTCGCTACTTAGATTAAAGTCAAATACAATTATTGTGATAAAGAATTTTTTTGCGATCTATACAAGAATAGAATAACAAGTTTGAAATCTCATATGACCTCATGCAAGAAACATCCTTATGTTATTGAAATAAATCAAATACATACAAGATCACCTATGGCAGGAAAATTGAGCAAATAGAAAATAATAAAACCAAGAAGTGAGGTATGAAAATATTTTATGAGGTTTACTAATCTCGCTACTTAGATTAAATTTAAATGCAATTATTGTGATAAAGAATTTTTTTGCGATCTATACAAGAATAGAACAACAAGTTTGAAATCTCATATGACCTCATGCAAGTTTAAATGATGTCGTTGTTAATGGTTTCCAGAAAAAAATGATTAACTGAAATTATATTATTTTAAAAGGATAATTCATTCATATGAGATGTGTAGCTCATATAATAAATTTGATTATTGTTGATGACATGAAATATATAAATCCGGATTAGGAATACTATTAAATATGTTAAGCAATCTCCCTCTATATTAAGCAAGTTCAAAGAATGTGTAGAATATATCTTCAACATACTTTAAAAGTTTGTTTGGCTACTGAAATTTGATAGGCTTGATGAATAAGAATCATGCTTTAAAATATATCTTCAACATACAGATTGGAGTGTTGTTGTGAATGATAATGGAGATATGATATTTGGATTATACGGGAATGTCTCAACAGAATTACAGACTATTGATGGGAAGCCAACATGTACTGACTATAATAATGTTAGATTTTTTGCATCTTTATTATAAATTTTTTATAAGTTAATATTAAAGTCTCAGGATTTTTATGTCACTTCTAATTAATACTTATGCACGTGAAATCAGTTCTATTAATTTCATATTAAAGGAGTGGCAGGAAGGTGATGAACTTGATACAATGGGATTAAGAATAAAAATTAAATTTGACAAATACTGGGGAGATCCAAAGAAGATGGATAAGTTGATTTATATTACAGTGGTACTTGATCCAAGATATAAATTAGATTTTATAGAATTTTTATTGATTGAATTATATGGAGATGAAAAAGATATAATAGCAAGAAAGAATATAAAGGAAACTTTGTTTGCTTTGTACAAAAATTATAAGGAGAAAATGAAGTCTCAAAGTAACACCTTAAAAATTTCAATTATTTCATAATCAGGTGATAGCGACATTGTGTCTAAAAATATGAGTTAAATATATTTGAAAAGACAATCAATCTTTGCAAAGTATAAAAAAATAAACAGGTATAAATTTTTTGTGATGACAACATGTCAAAATTAGACAAGTATCTGAATGAAATAGTTAGAGAATATTGTGAGATTTTTGACATTTTGGAATGGTGGAAGCAAAATTGTCACAAATTTGCTATATTTGCTCAAATTACTCGTGATGTATTAGTCATTCCAATATCAACAGTTGCTTCAGAATCCATTTTTAGTACTGGTGGTCGGGTATTTGATTGTTTCAGGAGTTCATTAACTTCTAGAGTGGTAGAAAGCAATATTGACTTCGATTAAATTTGGAGTCAATTAATATTGAAGAAATTTTAGAAGACGTAGAAAAACTTGAAAGCAGTACGTTTTATTTAATGAAAATTTTATAGTTAGTCACTTAGTTGTTTGTTTACAATTAAAAATGTATAGATCAATACTAATTTGTTTGACTTGCATCATGTTATAATTTTTTATCAGAGTTCTCAAAAATAATAATAGATTTGCCTTCTTCGACAACACCAATTAAGGTGTAATTAAGCATTTCATGATATGTTTCAAATATTTTAATTTAGTTATAAGTGTATTTACTTTTTAATTATTTTGTTCAAATGGAAATAATAAATTTTTACTTTTTGATCATTATTCATTATGATAAACATAAATGATGAAGCAGACAAGTCTGAAGTCACAACTCACAAGTCACAAGAAGTGAAAGGAAAGACTAAAGGTCTGAAGCCAATGACTCAACTCTCAAGTCTCAACTCTCGAGAGTTAAGAATCAAGATCCAAAGATATATTGTATTTTTTTTGACATTTGACATGTATTATAACTTGAGAGTAAAAATGTTAAAACTATATATTTGTTCATATTTCATATATTTTGATGTGTTGATATTTATTAAATTGTATCTTATACTCACATTAATATGTATAATGTATTTAATTTAAATAGTTATGTTATTGTGTAATATTGAATGTTTTAATTTTTAACGATAAAATTTAAGAATATACTGGAAAATAAATTCTATAAATATAAGAGAGATATTTTTTAAATTTAAAAAACAATGTAAATTTAAGGTTCCATATAATCGAATATATTCATTAAACGTACGGAATGACATCAAATTAAAGTTTGACAACAGAATTTAAGATAAGTCAGTCGACTATTTATCATAAATTTCTTATAAAAAAAGATATCAGTTGACTAATAACATCTATCAATCGACTGACATGAGTAACTAGTCGACTGCGAAATATTCTGTGCTCTGTCCACTTAACGTCAGTCGACTATGTTGGGTTTCCGGCACCGCGGCGTGTGTGTGTTCGATCATGTTTCGTAAACATGAGCACAGCGGAAGCAATAAAAATAATAAATACTCCTATTTATTACAACACACACAACACACGCATGCTATTACAACAAGTGTAGACATAACCGTAAATTAAAATTGCAATAAAAGGAAATTAAACTACGTTATACCTTCCGTATGACGTGTAGCGGGAACGGCATCAACCGGAACGATCCTCGTAAGAATCGTCTCTATCCGTATCCACGCCGAGCTCCTTGGGATGACTTCGCTAACTCACGAGCTTCGTCTTCGTACGGGTTACTAGCCTCGTGTTGAAGACGACGTGATCGAGAGATGATCACGATCCGAATCCAAATTCGGATCCAAAACGAGTTCTCAAAACTCGCTTCTCCGGAGAGGTATTCGTCAACCGTTTGACGAATCCTTCGTCCTCCACCTCAGAGGATTACCGGAGATCAAATCCCCGGTAAGTTAGCCACTGTTGGAGCACTAACCGTCGTCCAAACGACGCTCCGACGAGAGGAGGAGAAGCTGTCCAGAAAACTGGACAGCTTGGTGGAGGAGTAGGCGCCGGCCAAAACAAGGAGAGAAAGGCCTCACCTTGATGCCACACCTATAGGAGATCACCGGAGGGTCGCCGGAGGTTCACCGGCTGAAGCTTGGTCGCCGGCAATGACTTGGACGGCGGCACAAAGGATGGGCGGCGGCCACTTAGGGTTGGGCGCCGAATTCACCAACAAGGGTGGGCGGCAACTCTTGATTGGGCGGCAACTCTTCATTAGGTGTTAGGGTTAGGGTTTAAGCCCTATTTTATAGAGAACTAATTCTCTTAATGGTTAATGGATCATATCCATAAAGCCCGTTAACCCGCTCCATTAAGATAAGTTAAAATAAACCAAACCATGATGGTTTATTTTAAGTTAAAACGAACCGAACCAACTTTTGGTTCATTCGTTTAAAATAAACCAAACCCTTTGGTTTATTCTCATCCATTGGATTAGAACCAAACCATTTTGGTCCATCCATTATGTCTTCATAAGACACGGCCCATCCACGCGTCCATTGCGACTGAAACAATTTCATGCTCGATTTATGTTTGGTCCAACCAAACATAGTTTCTCTCGGTCTGAGAATCCCATTCTCAAGCTCGTTTTAAATCCTTTGGATTACACTCGTTGTGCGTGTGACCAAATAGGTTCTCGGTTTATGTTGGCCGTCTATAATTAACCATTAATTATAGAACGATCATGAGTGGCACCTAGTAGTACATCATGATCCCCAATTAACCGAAAAGATCAACGGTTGATCCAGAACTATTTCTGAAACCCTTCAGTAGCTCGAATGAATCGTGCCCCATTCCCTTCACTCATCTTATACCCACTTGGTTCAGGACATGGTCTATTGTGTCAGCCCCCACTAGGCTGACTACGTCACACCTAGCCCAAGTATCATTTCCTCGTCCTACGGATTCTAGTTACTCCACATGTATCGAAGAGTACCTTACTCTAAACATGTATTGCTTTGGCCAAAGACTTTAGTAACAATCCGACGAGAGGCCATGGGTATACATCTCCTCGCAAGGAGTGGTGAATCCTTTATAGGCTATTCAAACACCTTCGATAACTTCGACTTATACCCAATCATCCCGGGTCCACATCTCCTTAGAGATGTTTGCTTAAGATGTCAAAGCATAAGTCTCCATGATCAAGATGACTTGAATACCGCAAGTCAAAGGAACATCGCACTTAAGCCACAATAAGAACTTCATTGACATATCTATATGCGAGAACCATATGAAGTCTTACTACTGGTCACTCGATGAACTAGTTACCATAACTAGCATCCACGATCAACTCGGACATCACTATGTCTCGGCCGGTGAGAATCATTGCTTGGATACACCAAGGAGTATACCTCGTGCTAGTCTCGAGCGAATTGATGGTGTCCAAATCCATCAATTCATCGACTAGGATAATTAGATACATCACAATTACACATGTAGAGATACTCACTAGTTGTGATCCAATCACAAATTCTCTCATCTTGTGAATCGTATCGTGGACATTGATAAATGAGTTTAAGATCCAATCAAATACATTAAACATGTATACTCATAGTGAATCTTCATTTATCATATAAATGGTTCATACATAAGGCGATTGCCTTAGGACATCTCTCATATATTACTAACAGACTCCCACTTGGCCTAATGCCAATCGCTACGGTATCCAATACCATAAGCACCAACATGACCCTCAAACTTACTTTGAGGTAATGCTTTAGTCAAAGGATCCGCTAAGTTCCTTTCAGTGGGAATTTTCTCGATTTGTATTTCATTCCTACTGATGATCTCTCTGATAAGATGATAGCGGCGAAGCACATGTTTGGATCATTGATGAGACCACATCAAGTTCATAGATGAACTTATTGATCCAAACCGCTTCCTTTGCTGCTTCCAAAGCTGCAACGTATTCTGCCTTAGTGGCAGAATCCGCTATAGTGTCAAGCTTGGAACCTTTCCAACTTATTGCGCCTCCATTCTAGGTGAATACATACCCAGACTAAGACATGGAATCATCCTTGTCTGTCTGGATCTGGCATCCGTATACCCACGTATCACCATGTACCCTTCTCCATATATTAGGAACATATCCTTAGTTCTTCTTAAGTACTTAAGGATCGTCTTAACAGCCACCCAATGATCCATTCCTGGATCAGACTGGTATCTGCTCGTGACATTCAGAGCATACGATACATCGGGCCTCGTACATAACATAGCATACATGATAGATCCTATTGCGGATGCATAGGGAATCTTACTCATGCAAATCCTCTCGTCTTCTGTGCGCGGACACATAGACTTTGAAAGGTGTACCCCATGCCTGATGGGCAGATAACCTTTCTTGGATTCCGACATGCTAAACCTCTTTAGCACTCGGTCTATATATGTAGACTGCGAAAGACCAAGCAACCGTTTCGATCTATCTCTATAGATCTTAATCTCAAGGATGTAGGTTGCTTCTCCCAGGTCTTTCATGGAGAATGTCTTGGATAACCAAACCTTCACTGACTGTAAGATTGAAACATCGTTTCCTATAAGTAGTATGTCATCGACATACAATACTAGGAATACGACTGCACTCCCACTAACCTTCTTGTACACACAAGGTTCGTCTGGATTTTGTGAGAAATCAAACTTTTTGATTGTCTCATCAAAACGGATATTCCAGCTCCTGGATGCTTGCTTCAATCCATAAATGGATCGTCGCAATTTGCATACCTTGGTTTTATCAACCGATGTGAAACCCTCGGTTATCATATACACGTCCTCGGCGGGTTTCCATTAAGGAAAGCTGTTTTCACATCCATCGCCATATCTCATAATCATAATGAGCCGCTATGGCGGAGCATCAGAATGGATTTAAGCATAGCTACAGGCGAATAGGTTTCGTCATAATCAACACCTTATTTTTGACGATATCCTTTCGCCACCAATCTAGCCTTATAGGTAATCACATTACCATCCATGTCGGTTTTCTTCTTGAAAACCCACTTGCACCCTATAGGCTTTATGCCTTCAGGTGGGTCAACCAAGTTCCAAACTTGGTATTCATACATGGAATCCATTTTCGACTTCATGGCACCAAGCCACTTATCCCTTTCTGAACTTGTCAGCACTTCTTCATAACTGGTAGGCTCCTCATCATCAATGAGTAACACGTCGTTCGATTCTCTTACGAGAAATCCATATCTCTCGGGAATATTGCGTGTTCTACCAGATCTACGAAGATGTGGTGTTACAATAGGTCCATTGATTGCTCATCACTATGAGTTGTGGTTGTTGTGCTTCACCGTATCTCATCAATGTCTATTTGAGTCTCTCGAGCCTCCTCAAGCTCGACGACACTCCCACTGTTTTCTTGCAAGAGAAACTCTTTCTCTAGAAACACAGCATGCCTTGAAACAAACACCTTTTGTTCCACAGGATGATAGAATTGGTAACCTCTTGTTTCCTTAGGGTATCCAATAAATAGACATTTATCAGACTTAGCATCCAATTTGTCTGATACTGTCCGCTTTACATAAGCAGGACAACCCCATATCTTCAAGTAAGATACATGAGGTTTCTTACTATTCCATATCTCATATGGAGTAGTTGAGACTACCTTGGTAGGCATTCTGTTTAACAAGTAAATGTATGCAAGTGCATAGCCCCAAAAGGACTTGGGAAGAGTCGCATGATTCATCATTGACCGACCATGTCCAACAAGGTCGATTCGCCTCTCAGATACACCATTATGCTGTGGTGTATAGGGCGGAGTCCATTGAGACAATATGCTATTGTCTCTTAGATAATCAAGAAACTCTTGACTTAAGTATTCACCACCTCGATCCGATCGAAGTATTTTAATACTTTTGTCATGTTGTTTCTCTACTTCATTTCTGAATTCTTTGAACCTTTCAAAGGCTTCAGACTTGTGTTTCATCAAGAACACATACCCAAACCGTGAGTGATCATCGGTGAAGGTAATGAAGTAGCTATAGCCTCCTAAAGATTGAGTTGACATAGGTCCATATACATCACTATGTATTATGCCTAGCAACTCTCCCACTCGTTCACCTTTTCGTAAAGGTAACTTAGTCATCTTGCCTTTTAAGCATGATTATGTATCGTATGAATCCAATTCAAGCGATTCCGAATTCCACATCGGTGTAATTCGGACATGCGTTTCTTGCTTACATGGCCAAGATGACAATGCCACATGTAAGTCTATTTGATTATCCTTTCGAGCACGCTTGTTGCTCGCCGATATTGCAAATGTCCTTTGGATACGTCAGCGTATAAACACCATTGCTTAAAGTTCGGTCCATAAAGAACCCCATTCAAAGTTATGTAACAACAATTGTTACTAAGCGTCAATGGAAACCAATTTCTATTTAAACAAGAAATAGAAATGATGTTCTTTATCAACGAAGGAATATAAAAGCAATTGTCCGGTTCTAAGACAAGTCCTGCAGGAGTTTCAATAAATACGTTCGATGGCGAGTGCGAACCTTTGCTCCATTCTAACACGCAAATTTGACTCTCCTTCGAGTCTTCTTCTATTCCTTAGCCCATGTATGTCATTACATATATGTGAGCCACACCCAGTATCGAATACCCAAGTGTCTGAGGAAATAGAATGACAATCAATAAAGAAGATTTCTGAAGATGGGGCATCCGATGCCTTATCCTTCTTCACGGACTCAAGATAAATCTTGTACTTTCTTCGCAAATGGCTCTCCTTGCCATAATGATGGCAAGTTTCCTTTTGTGCTAGTTCTACCTTCTTAGCCCTTCTCTTCTTTCCCTTCTGTTGTTCCTTTGACTTCCTCTTAGAACCTTTCTTCGAGGAATCAACTAACACAGATCCCCTCTCATGCTTCTCGAGAAGACTCCACGGTCTTGACATATTGGCGATACGATGAACCTCCTAGCATCTCATAGGTGAAGAGGAGCTTTGAGACTTCGAACATTTCGAATCTCACTTGCTCATCAACCAACTCACAAAGATGAAGGACTACGATATGAGCATCCATATGCTCATGCTGCTTTCGTAGCTTGGGTTCCATCGTGGCTAGCATGATGCAACTCATTTGTTCAGAATCACTCACATGTTTCTGATAGGCCAACAATTGGTCCAGAGTTGCATCGTCACTAGGACGGGCGGGAAGAGGCGCTTCGAGGACATACACAAGCTTTTCCACCTTGAGAACAATTCTCAAGTTTCTAAGCTAGTCCAAGAAGTTTGGCCCAGTCAATTTATTTGAATCCAAAATGGAATGCAAATTCAAACACATCATGATCAATATATTAACTTAGAAATACAAAACGAGCATATATAAGAAAGATGATTTTAAAATGCATCAATATACATTTATAAATCCCATTCATTTTTCGAATTTCAAAAACCCCAAAATCACTTCGGGAGATTGTAAGTCCATCTCCGAATGGGCTGATATCCATCATAGTTATGAACAACCTTGGAGAGAGTCCAACAAGCCATTCATAACTACGACGGTAGGTATCATCTATACCGATTGCATATCCCGTATATGCAACTATCACAATGTGCTATCAACTAATTGAATGTTCACACATACATCGGGTTGTTAACACATTAACAAGTATGCATCATATGCATAGCACCCAACTTCACCTCCCTTTACATCGACCTTGGAGAGAGTCCAACAAGCCGATGCTCGAGTTAAAGCCAACCCATTAATCGGGACATAGTTTTAATATGGTTAGGCGCATTCAACCAATTAGCCCAGCTTGGAGAGAGTCCAACAACCAAAGCTAACGATTGACCTCGACTCTTACCATATTAGTATTAAACTATTCCATGGTTTGAACATATTCGAGTTCGAAGGGCTTGGAAGAGTCCAACAACCCAAACAAGAAACAGAACTCTGGTTCTAACCATATTAATGGAAGGTGTAGGCTTTAATATTGATTAAGGGTTTTTATGTCTCATCCTCTTTGCATGCAAATAACTATTATCTACATGGCATGGCATACATGGCATACATCTACATGTCACGACACGCATGGCATAATGTTATGCATCTAATGCAATTACATGGCATACAATTATGTCATGTATGTAATTTCCTTATATGTCATAACTATTTATGGAAATAAAATATGTTTAAGATTTGATTCTCCAAATCAAATCATAATTAAATTAGGAAACAAATTTCCAAATCTAATCACATATTTTATTCATGGAATTATTTGATTAAGGAAAATCTATTTAGGAAACCAATTTCCTAAATCATTAAAACTACTTATGGAAATTAAATATTTTAAGATTTGATTTCCCAAATCAAATCATGATTAAATTAGGAAACAAATTTCCAGAATCTAATCAAATATTTTATTTATGGAAAATATCAATTTCCATAAATACTTTCAACTTTCCAAAAGTGGAAGATTTCCATAAATACTTCTAGACTTTCCAAAATTGAAAAATTTCCATAAATACTTCTAAATTTCCAAAATTAGAAAATTTCCAGAAATACATTATGACTATCATAAAACCATTTTACGATTATGTGAAACACAACTGGGCTCACGATACCCTTTGTTGGGTTTCGCCATGGCGTGTGTGTGTTCGATCATGTTTACGTAAACATGAGCACAGTGAAGCAATAAAAATAATAAATACTCTATTTATTACAACACACACAACACACGCGCGTGCTATTACAACAAGTGTAGACATAACCGTAAATTAAAATTGCAATAAAGGAAATTAAACTCGTTATACCTTCCGTATGGCGTGTAGCGGGAAACGGCATCAACGGAAGCGATCCTCGTAAGAATCGTCTCTATCCGTATCCACGCCGAGCTCCTCGGGATGACCGCTAAGTCACGAGCCGTCTTCGTGCGGGTTACTAGCCTCGTGTTGAAGGCGGCGTGATCGAGAGATGATCACGATCCGAATCCAAATTCGGATCCAGCGAGTTCTCAAAACTTCGCTTCTCCGGAGGTATTCGTCAACCGTTTGGCGAATCGCCGTCCTCCACCTCAGAGAGATTACCGGAGATCAAATCCCGGTAAGTTAGCGCTGTCGGGCACTAACCGTCGTCCAACGGCGGCGCTCCGACGAGAGGAGAAGAAGCTGTCAGAAAAACTGGACAGCTTGGTGGAAGGAAAGCGCCGGCCAAAACAAGGAGAGAAAGGCCTCACCTTGATGCCACCCTAGGAGATCACGGAGGTCGCCGGAGGTTCACCGGCGCTGAAGCTTGGCCCGGCAATGACTGGTGGCGGCACAAAGGATGGGCGGCGGCCACTTAGGGTTAGGGTTTAAGCCCTATTTTATAGAGAACTAATTCTCTTAATGGTTAATGGATCATATCCATAAAGCCCGTTAACCGCTCCATTAAGATAAGTTAAAATAAACCAAACCATGATGGTTTATTTTAAGTTAAAGCGAACGAACCAACCTTTGGTTCATTCGTTTAATATAAACCAAACCCTTTGGTTTATTCTCATCCATTGGATTAGAACCAAACCATTTTGGTCCATCCATTATGTCTTCATAAGACCACGGCCCATCCACGCTTCCATTGCGGTGAAACAATTTCATGCTCGCTTTATGTTTGGTCAACCAAACATAGTTTCTCTCGATGCGAGAATCCCATTCTCAAGCTCGTTTTAAATCCTTTGGATTACACTCGTTGTCGTGTGACCAAATAGGTTCTCGGTTTATGTTGGCGTCTATAATTAACCATTAATTATAGAGCGATCATGAGTGGCACCTAGTAGTACATCATGATCCCCAATTAACCGAAAAAGATCAGCGGTTGATCGAGAACTATTTACGAAACCCTTGATGCTCGAATGAATCGTGCCCCATTCCCTTCACTCATCTTATACCCACTTGGTTCGGGACATGGTCTATTGTGCCGATCCCCACTAGGTGACTCGTCACACCTAGCCCAGTATCATTTCCTCGTCCTCACAGTTCTAGTTACTCCACATGTATCGAAGAGTACCTTACTCTAAACATGTAATGCTTTGGCCAAAGACTTTAGTAACAATCCGACGAGAGGCCATGGGTATACATCTCCTCGCAAGGAGTGGTGAATCCTTTATAGGCTATTCAAACACCTTCGATCACTTGACTTATACCCAATCATCCGGGTCCACATCTCCTTAGAGATGTTTGCTTAAGATGTCAAAGCATAAGTCTCCATGATCAAGATGACTTGAATCAAGTCAAAGGAACATCGCACTTAAGCCACAGTAAGAACTTCATTGACATATCTATATATGCAGAGAACCATATGAAGTCTTACGGCTGGTCACTCCAATGAACTAGTTACCATAACTAGCATCCACGATTAACTCAGGACATCACTATGTCTCCGGCCCGGTGAGAATCGGTGCTTGGATACACCAAGTATACCTCGTGCTAGTCTCGGAATTGATGGTGTCGAATCCATCAATTCATCGACTAGGATAATTCCGATACATCACAATTACACATGTAGAGATACTCACTAGTTGTGATCCAATCACAAATTCTCTCATCTTTGTGAATCGTATCGTGGACATTCGATAAATGAGTTTAAGATCCAATCAAATACATTAAACATGTATACTCAAATAGTGAATCTTCATTTATCATATAAATGGTTCATACATAAGGCGATTGCCTTAGGACATCTCTCATATATTACTAACAGACTATAAATCCATCAGTCAACTGACCGAGCACAGTTCTATTTTCCGAGTCGCAATAACCATTATGTACTTGAATTTCGTTCTGGAATTGGGCTTCCACTCAACCAGTCGACTAGGTCAAAATCTCACTCAACCAATATGTTAATCTGTTGACTAATATTTTCATCAATCAACTGATTATAAAAAATTATTTTTTTAATTTTTAATCGAATTAATCGATTTATTTTATCCTAATCGGTTCGGTTCGGTTAAAATTTTTAGTCGTTCGATTAATTTAAAAAAAATGATTTCAACCGATTACATAGGCCTATCTGAATGGGACGTGTCGAGTCACAATAGTGCATTGGTTAGTATGATGCAAATTTGCACCAGAAAGCAATGGTCAATTTTCAAGCTAGATGGAAAAGTCATGTCGGGATATCTGCCCTCCACTGCATTGGCCAACACATCGAGATCATAGCCCACCTACAATTTATTCTCTCTCCTCGCCATGGAACCGATGAGAGGGGGCTTCTGGGGGAGGATTTTCCATTTTTGCACCAGAATGGAGTGTGTTGTGATCGGCTTTTCCTACATTTAATTGTGTAAGTTGGAGCTAGGAACCAAATTATAGATGAATCAACTCCTCTTCTTAAGTAAACGGTAGGATACTCATATAATTTTTATATTAAAAAACTGAAAGAATTGTACAAAAGACATAAAAATAATAAATACATCACTTTTTTATTTATCTATCAAAATCATATTCTATCATGCTTTAATCTATGTTCAATTTTATTGTAATGACTATAATTCATAGCTGTTACATGTGGAATGAACTTTCTGAAATTCTAAATAATTAAGTTTCAATCACGTGGATCTGAGTGATTGAGTTTATTTCTTTGACAGCTCGACTTTGTTTATCAGGTCGTACCACATTATTAGGTCGATGATACATATCATCTAACTATAGATGATAAGGTGGGTCTGCGGTTTGACTCCCATAAGGGGAATGGTTCTTCTAGGTCAAGCTGCAATCTAATGAATTTTAACTTTTGTAGACATGAAAAGAACTATTTGAAAAAAATTTCATTATAAATTTTATCACAAAATATATTTATAATGAATTTTTATTTAAAATTCATCGCAAATATATATATATAGATATATATATATATATATATATATATATATATATATATATATATATATATATATATATATATATATATATATTTGTGACGAATTTTAAATAAAAATTCATTGTAAATATATTTTGCGATAAAATTTATAATGAAATTATTTTCGTTGCAAATAAGACATTGTAAAATTTTGTGATAAAAATCGTCGCAATTTCTACGATGAATAAATATTTCGTTATATAATTTATTGCAAATTAGCGATAAAATTTACAACGAATAAACATTCGTCACAACTATTTATGACGAAAACTTATTTTATTGTAAATATTTGCGATGAAAATATTTTTTATCGCTAAATCCGCGACAAAAATCACTTTTCGTCGCTAAATTCATGATGAAATATAATTTGTCGCAAAATCCGATAAATATGTGTCATGGGTCGTCGCTGTTATAGTATTATCAATAGACTGACATCTTCCACCAGTCAACTGATGGTCCAGAATTTGGCGACAAAAAAATTTTTCTATCGCAGATTTGGTGATGAAAAAAATATTTTCATCGCCAAATTCTGAGTCATCAGTCGACTGGCCAGTCGACTAGAAAATATTATGTGACATGCTACAGTGTCACCAGTCGACTAGAGTCTTCCACCAATAGATTGCTGGATCGTGCCCTCCCAAACAACTGAGTATTAGTCAACTGATCGATGGCCAGACGGTTGGGAGGACGTCATCCAGCAATCGACTGGTGAAAGACGTCAGTCGACTGGCGATATTGTAGCATGCCACAAAATAGTTTTTAGTCGACTGGTCCATTGTCAGTCGATTGATGACCACATACAGCCGACTGATGGTTCAGTTTTTGCAACGAAAATATTTTTTGTCGCCAAATCTATGACGAAAAATTTTTTGTCACCAAATTTGCGACAAAAATTTATTTTGTCACCAAATCTGCAACAAATATTATTTTGCGTCGCAAATCTAAAAAAATAGTAAAAAAACCATGATAGAACTTACTATTTCTACATGTTTTTATAAATTTTACAACCAAACACATATAAAATAATTCACATATCAAACTTAATAAATATCTAATCATTCAAAATGATTGAATACTGAATCAACACGGATAACAAATCATTCATTGTATGAAACTTAATACAAGCATATCAAATATGATAAGTCAAATAACATTTAGATATAACAATTCAAACATAACTATCATCATCAAAAAATTCATCTTCATCGTCATTATTACAAGCATCATCAGTAGGAAATCGAGAAAGAGAAAGTTAGCTTGAAACATAGGATAATTGAAGATGTTGTATGATTAACATTTATTATCTACGAAATTCGTTCATCTATTCATTTAAGTCATTGAATTCCTGATCTCTTTGTCTTTGTAAAGCACGTACATCTTCAAGTTTATTATCCTTTTGCACTAATAACTCTTTTAAATGGTTAACCTCTTTGGTCAATGGTTTATTTCTGCTATTATTATCGGTGAGGTTGAAAAAAATGTATCAGAGACTTTATAAGTTTGGCTCAAAGAATTCAATCCAACTATTCCTCCACCTTTCAATCCACAATCGTTTCAAGCCATAGATTCATTTTTCCAATAGATGACTCAAATTCAACAACACCATCACTTGCACCTGAATTTCTCTATACAAATTCATTATATTTCTTCTGTATTGAAAGGAAAAAAAATTAAATCATATCAAATGAATTTAAATTTTTGAAATTATAAACATTCAATGCTTAAGTCAGACTTCGAATTAAAAGTGACTAAAATAAGAACACACAAAATAAGAGTTGTAAGTTGAATTAAGCAGGATCAAATTATCTTTTCATTTTCTTGAATATTTTGCAAATTTGAGAATCTATCCAACTAGTAGTTCTTTGTCATCCGTCTCAAGACACTGACGAGAGGGAGAATAAATCACGGGAGAAACAAAATCTCTTTACACGGTGACAAAATAAAGAGAGATTCATCTGAAATCAGAGGAGATTTTAAACCTCTCATTCGGTATTGAATTCTGTCCATTCTACAAGTAACATTCTATTTTACCATTGCACAATCCCCGTGGAGACTTCCATTTTCTTGAATATTACTTTTATACAAATCTCAGAACAACTGTTACATTTCTTCTCGAATGCGTCCACTCTAGCCATTGCACCCTTTATCCGAGTGCATCCATTCTAGTCGTTGACCTTTTTTAATCACAATCACCATCTCTATTTTCTGTAACGACTAAAAATATAATACACGATCAATCAAAATTACCAAGTCAAAATTAACTAGATTTAAGTTTAATTAATCTCGTTGATGTATATATTATATTGAACTACGTGGACTAATACTCTCCCCAATAAGAGAGCAATGATGGTGGGGATTGTTAATACGATGGTTTCTTAATTTTAAATAGCATTGAGATTCATATTGCATAGCTACCTAAATAACATTAAAAATAAAAATATTTTTAGAAATAAAAATAGACCAAAATCGAATGAGATTTTATTTTGACGATAAATAAATAAAATATTCTTTTAAGGATTCCAAATAAAAAAGGCGTTCTTTTTCTTTTGATTTTTTTTCCTTTACAAAAGATGAAAACAAGCGTATGCATTTTTTTTTAATCCTTATCCGAAGAACCTTTATTTTTTTTTTTTAAATAAAGAAATTTAGGAACTACGTATAACATTAAATTAAAGGTTAAATTATAGACAAGCTTTAATCTCAATATTATCCTTATGAAGCCGTTAGTCTAAATGAGTTTTTTATTTGCAGCAATGTTCCATTCGGTTACACTCTATTTACTGTCTTAAAACTAGAGTAGAAACAGGAGCAAACAATAAAAAAATTTGGACTTAAATCACAATATCGCAAAAAATTTGGGCTTAAACGCTTGAAATCTAGTGCGACCACGTCACCTCCCCTTCAACCCCGTCGAGGCGACCGCCGGTCCTCGTCGCCAGTGCGCCGCCACCAATCCTCCGCCCCCGCCTTCTGCTTTCTCGTACCTTCGCCTTCTTCTCCGCCTTGTCTTTGCCCCCTACCTTCCCCACCGCCGCCAGATCCGGCGGCGGCGTCGCCCCTCCCTCACCCAGCACCCTTAAGACGTCGTCGCGCCCGTAGGCGGCGGCGATCTCCGCCGCGGTCGCTCCCTTCGCCGTCCGCGCCTCAACGTCGGCCCCTCGCTTCAGGAGCGCCTCCACTGCCTCCGCGTGCCCCGCCTCCGCCGCGCAGTGGAGCGCCGTGTACCCCTCCTCGTCCCTCGCCTTCACCTCCGCCCCCTTCTCTATCAGCACTCGCATCGTCTCCACCTTCCCCTTGAACGCCGCCCTCATCAGCGCCGTCCACCCGTGCTGGTCCTGCCCGTCAACCGCCGCCCCTTGCTCCACCATCCGCGCCGCCGCCCACGGGTCCCCCTTCCTCGCGGCCGCTGCCAGATCGTCCCCCAGCTTTAGCGCGTCCAGCATCCTTGCGTGGCCTCCCTCCGCCGCGAGGTCGTACGCCGTCCGCCGGGCCGCATTTCGCACCTCCTTCGCCCCGGCCGCGCTGCGGGATAGCAGCAGTTTCACCATGGCCTCGTCCCCTGTGACCACCGCCGCGTGGAGCGGCGTTCCCTCGTCGGCGCCGCATCGGGCATCCGCCCTCGCGCCGGCGGCAAGCAGAAGCTTCACGCACTCCCTCCGCCGCTCCTCCACGGCCACTCGCAACGCCGTGCGTCCGTCGGCTGCGGGCGCATCCACGCTCACTCCTTTAAGTATAAGGAGCCGTAGCACCTCCGCGTGGCCAGCAGCGGCAGCCAGGTGCAGCGGGCCGAACTCCGACCCCTGTGATCTCTCCGTCGACGCCCGCCTCGATATAAGAAGCTCAGCAATTAGGGTTTCCCCGGTGGCAGCCGCCGCCTCCAACGGCGATCGGCCGGCCCGATCGGTAGCCTCCACGTTAGGGTCGAATTCGAGGAGGAGCTGAACCAAATCCGGTCTGGACCGGGCAATGGCTAAGTGGAGCAAGGTCCGACCGGTCGAATCGACCGAGTCCACAGCTCGCCACTCGGGGTTACTCTTCTCTAACACTTCCCTCACCGAGTCCATCGACCCGTCCGCCATCAACCGAGTCAACACGGCCGATCCCACAAAGAAGACCCTGATGCCACTGTCCGTGAACACCTGCTTCTTCTTGTTGCTGAACCACTCGCTGGGGACCGAGTCGACGGTGGAGGTTCTGTCCTTGGAGGAGGCGCTGGGGACGACGACGCTGTGGAGGAGGAACGGGTCGTCGCAGCGGGGAATCGAGTCGGGCAGCGCCGAGTTGAGCGGGAGCAGGTAGGTGAACTCCACCGTCATCGTCGCCAACGGCGCGATGATGCTGGAACTCGGACGGACCGTGTACCGAGCCTTGTTAACCGGCTCGATACGGAACGCCACCGGCATGGTGAACATGACGTTGCGGAGGACAAGCTGGCCGGAGCACTTCTGCCCCGGTTCCACCCGGACCGGCACCTGGTTTGACGGCTCTAAGCTTATTAGCCTATCCATCAATGGTCTCTCGATCTAAAGTGTAGTCTTTTTCGCATCAAAATCCGATCTTGGCGAGCTCTTCCAATAGTCCATCAAGGAATTGGGGGAAGAAAGAGGAGATTGGGGAAATCGAAGTAGAGAAGAGACTGAGCTTAAAAAGAGTTCTCAGCGAGAAGATGACTTAGCCGGCGACAAGAAGAGCACGCCACCTGGTGGGTGAGAAGAACAAGAGGGACTTGTTCTATCACGCGTCGGGACTGCAAAATTCTACTTTGAGCAAGTCATTGGATTAAAAATTTCCACAAGGTATTCTTTAGGATGTCATTTTCTCTGTTAACAAAGATATGGAAAGTGATAGGTAGAGGTAGAATAATGACTATACTAATAACTTTGTTGGTTCTGACATGATCTTTCTATGTGATTTCTTGTGTGATATGTGATGGTTTTGACAGTATCAATGCTTGCTCGGATCAAAGGCAAGCACATTCTGTTTGGTTTGGTATGAAGGAATGTCAAGCTTGTTGGAAGACATCATTTCAGTGGTAACAATGCATAGTTTATAAATTTTTTCCTCCCTGCTACTTTTTGTTGTCTTTGAAACATTCAAATTTCAAAGAGACCCAATGATTGCTTAGGCACACAAGCTTTTTCTATTTTCATGGGTTTTTTTTTTCTTTAATTGAGCTACTATCTAATCTATTGTCCTTTCAGTGTGTTTCCCTTCTTGTTCTTTAAATTGTATAGAGTTTAGTTCCAGTTAGTAAAAAGCTTGATTAGGTGAGTACTCGATTCTTTGATCTCTTAGACTTTCCTCGAAGATAGAGAGTCAATAAGCTATGACCTATGGAGACACTAAATAAAATCATTTATATGAAAAGAAACTGATGCGGCACGGATTTCTTATTTCTTCGGAACGAAAGTGTCAAAGGGGTTTGAGATCCTCTTCAGCCGCAACAGTAAATAAGAAAATTATGATAAAAAATTTAACGTGGTTCGAAATTCAAATTCCTACTCCTAGAGTGAACTCTAGAGTGATTTCTGACGCTATACACTTTTATTATAATCCCTCGTTCTCGGAAGTACTTCGCGGAGAAACCCCTTACAGATAAGAGTTTATACAAGGCAAAAGAAAATAAAACACAGATGGTTCCTCCTCCTTGCTCCGTCGAAGATGATGTCCCTTCTCGTTACCAGTCTGTCCTCCTTTTCCCCTTCCCTCGTAGTGAGTCTTTGGTTGAGAAAACTAAATTCTGAGAGAGACCCCCTTCTTCCGTCCTCCCTTCTTTTTATCTTTGCTGCTCTTGAAGTCAGTTATCGCATACCAAACTGCCTGGATCACCATCCACGTGGAGGGTCATGCAGATTCAAGGAATCATCTTGTTATGTTGTTGGCGAGAATGCGCTATCAGGAGTCTTCTGTAGAACCTCACAAGGTGCTCTAGGTGGTTACAAGGTATAACAAACTTTCTACATATTATGGGATCATTCCTTTCCTTTGTTTTACCTATATGTCATTCCTTCAATCAATCTTTCTTGTTATTTTCTCAACTCCATACTTCTCTCCGAGTCACCATTTTTCTAATTCGACTCATTTTACTGATTTGCTATCCTACACCATTCTGGCTATTAAGCCGAGGTGCTTATAACCTAACTCAACTTCCTGAGTTGCTATTCGACTTTGTTCTAGCCATCAAGCTCCTGTGTTTATAACCCAACTCGGCTCTCTAAGTTGTTATTCGACTTTGTTCTGACTATCAAGTCTACGTGTTTATAACTCAATTCGGCTCCTCGAGTTGCAATCCTCTGACTTAACTTTTCAAATTAAGTCTTACTTGACTCGGATATAAATCTTGAACTGTGGTCTTATTCCTCTAATTTTATTTTCCGATCTGAGTCCCTCATGCTTTTATTCCTTAAATTGGGGGTATCAACTTTTGTAGAAAGAAACATTTGCAGCTCTGAAAGAACTACTTTGCTGAATTTTCCATTAAACAAGTGTCCCTTGTTCCACCATAATTTAGTTTTCTTGCAATAAGATATGTTTGCACATATGGTGTTGGGATTGGCATAAACAAAGCTAAAGTCCCTTTAGTCGCTGTCCTGCCAATTGGACTCATTGGTACTTCCTTATTATCCATTGTCAATAAAAAAATTTTGTGATAAAGAAGTGATTGGATTGTTTGAAGCATTCAGAGCCAGATAATGAGTCGAATTATATTAAAGGAAAAAACAAAACGTACAAGATTAGCTAGCTATTCTTTTGATTCAAGGTGAACCTAATAAGTATTAGGTTGACTGGACCACTTGATACAGATGAAAGACTTGATGAATAATGTAGCCTCATGCAGACACCGTGAGAGAACATTTCATGCTTGACCAAAATACAACATTTTTCTAGAGATTATCACTTCACTTTACTCTGAAATTTGAGTTATTTTCTGTTTTAAATTAGGTTTGGAAGGGTGGGTTCTTGACGTGAAACTGCCTCTCTGGCTGTTTCAAGAACAAAGAACATCATGGAAAAGAGTGATTGATCATAAACCATGAGTTATTTATATAGATTTACAATTAATATTTATTTAAGACAACCCAAGACCAGCTAGCTAATTCATAGAAAGTGAATAACAAGGTTCTAATAGGCCAAAAAAAAGAAGTTAAGTTGTTTAGAATTTTAGTCTGTGTGTATGATGGAAGTGTGTCTTATCATTTGACTTGGGCATGTAATTTGCTACGAGGAGAAAGTGAAACAGTTGTAATACCGCATCAGAATTGGCCCACGAAGAATATCTGAAATTTCTAGGAGGGTCTGATTTAAGTCTCAATAACATCTCCAGAGCACTGTACTCTCCGAGTTGGTATTCTCAGCGTTTCTTGAGCCCTAGATAGCATCAACTCCTCAAGCTCTTGAGTGGCACTCGAGCACTCGACTTCCCGCGTCGCTCGAGCTCTCGCATTCCTGTGTCGCCTGAGCAATCGACCGCCCAATTAAGCGATCGAGCTCCTCTCCTAAGTTGCGCCTCACCACTTCGTTCCCAGTGTTGCTCCTGAATGCATGATGTCCTCATCTACTTCTCTTGTGTGTTTGCTCATCCGAGTGTCAAGCATATGCACAGTCCAAATCGTAGATTCCTCACCCGAGCACCCAAGATTCGCATGCGGTTAAGCACCATTTGTTCCTGAGTGTCAGAGCTCTTCATAAGTATTTGTGTGTGCCCGAGTGGCTTCTCCCGAGTCACATACAAACTCTTTCCAGCTCTTCTCGAGCTGCTCTTGTCAAGACATATGTATGTGATCCTTCCCTAATGCCCCCATGTAACCCACATAGCAATTCCCATGGAATATTTTTGTCTTATCTATATGTGACAAAGAGGAATATGTCAGAGCAGGGGCTCCCTAGTAGGATTGGTCTCCTAATCGCCACACAACTAGTGATGAGTCGATCGACAAGGTGAGGGGAGCTCCTACATAAATAGAGGAGGAGGTAAAAGGAAGAGGAGGCTTCTTCTTCTTCATAGACTTTTTTCCTTTCAATTCTTATTATTCATCGATTTTTACTGCCCCTAATACATTCCTTCTTTCTTTAATGTCCTATCTAACTTAAGCATCGGAGGACCATCATCATATACCGACGGCGTCTTTTGATGCGTGTTAATTTTGATAAGATTTACTGCTACAGCCGTGAAGAATCCACTCTTTTCTGACGCTTCTGTGGAAGGGGCTAAAATGCAACCGTATCAGTTGATGTTGTCTGTGAGAACTTCTAAGTAAGACGTCGAGATCTGCAAGAGTTCCCTCAAATGGCTTCCTCGAGGAGGCCCCATCACAAGGACACCGTCGTCCCTCAACACATTCCTCGATTACCTATGGACAACTCTTCCTCGTGGTATCCAGACCCAGACAACCAGTTATGTTTGCATTCTCCGACAAGCATAACACTAGGGAGACACCAAAAAATAGTCAACCACCATCGCCAGATGTTATTCTGGCTCCAGCGAGACACCCTTTAGTGTCGAAGCAACTGTGCATTGTTGATTTACTTCTGAATTTCACCCGTCCACATTCCTCTGCGACAACAGTAGAAAACCGAGTTTGAACATAGGATATTGACGAAGGGAAATGCCCTTGACCAAGTTGTTTCAATCAAACTTATTCGCAACAAGCAGACTGGGCAGTCAAAGGGTTATGTTTTTTATTGAGTTTGTGTTTATCTAGCTTCTGAATGATTTCTTCAAACTTATGAATGCTCAAACAATTTTTGATGCTGAGCAAGATTGAATTAGGCATCATATGGAGCGGGAAAGAGGCATGGAGATGGTGATGATTTTATAATTTTTGTAAGCGTCTTGTCTACAAATGACACTAATTGTTTGTTGCAAGAGACATTCAAGAGTCATTTATCCCTCAGTTAAAGATGCCAAAATTGTAACCGATAGACTCACTAGGTGTTCCAAAGGTTGTGGCTTCATATGCTTACTAATCTGAATGCAGGGTCGGCCCTGAGGGAGGGTTGTTGGGGCCCTCGCCCAGAGTCCAAAATTTTTTTAAGGTTTTTAGGGCTCAATTTTTAAAATTTTATAGTGAAAATGAGGCATAATTTTTTAATTTTGCCCAGAGCCCTAAGATTAAATTTGAAATCATGGCTGACTCTGTCTGAATGAATAGGCAAGAGAATTGGCTGAGATGAATGGAGTTTCCTTGCTAATGAGACTTATGTGAGTTGGTCTTGCTGCTAACAAGAAGGCTTTGGGTAGCTAAGAGCAATATCCCTCAAATGCATGAAGTTAGGCCTCTGAATTTCGGTCTTGGATTTGACTTCAACTGAGGTGTAAATCTCCTATAGCAAGGATCCAATAGGACTATTGACATCTCTTCATGATGGCTTATACAAACGGGAAGCTCCAAAATTTTCCAAGAGACCCTGAGTTGGCCGTAGATTTGATACCAGGAGACATGGTGATGAATGTTATGATGGCTACCATGATGGTTCACTCAAATATGCAATCTGCAGTTCATCTACTATGGAAGGATGGAAAACCGCTAAAGATTATCAGAAAGATAACTCCAAGCAATAGAGCCGCCTTCTTAATTACAGGCAGTTCAACTTATTTATTTTCTAACTCATAGATTTGTATTTGGGCATCTATGCGATGAGCTGAACTGTAAGTAAAGTATTTGAAGCTTTTTATCAATTTTTCTGAGCCCTACCCTTTCTTCAAAGACTGGTATATATATATCTTGTTTTCATCCTGCGAGAACCTCTAATTGTTGGTGACACATATATAGTATCATTCGTCTTGGCACTGATCGCTGGGGTTCATGAGAATCTCATCCTGACCCTTAAGGAGTATATCATTATAAGAAGAGTCAACAATATGAGATTAGCAGTTGGAAATGATTCGCTTCAACCTACTTGCAGATAAGAACCCGCTCAATTCCTTATTTGTTTCGAAGCTTATCTATTGCCCCACTAGTATTCTCAACACTATCATTTCTAAGCATAAGCAGGTTTTCTCAAAGTTCGCACCTCTGCTTGTCATATAGGAAATATGGTCTTCTTTATAGAGGTGGGATCTATATACGACGTCTTTATGATTTTATAATGACCCTGAGTGGAGGCGACACGGGGAGGAGAGAAGAATGACAAGGCCAGTCAATGCGCACTTCATAAATCCTCGACTAGATCAAAGTGTTCCGGCGGTGAGCAGCTCGGCACGATCGAAGTCGTTCGTAAGCCCTCGACGCCAGTGGCAGCATGTTAATTCCCCCGAGCAGAGGCGACGCAGGGAGGAGAAAAGAATGACAGGGCCAGTCGATGCGCACTTCATAAGTCCTCGACTAGGTCAAAGCATTCTGGTGGTGAGCAGCTCGGCACGACCAAAGTCGTTCGTAAGCCCTCGACACCAGTCGCAACATGTTAATTCCCCCGAGCGGAGGTGACGCAGGGAGGATAGAAGAATGGTCAGGTCAAGCCAATGATTATTTTATTCTACTGAGGCAATTCGTAAGTCCTCAAAACAGTGATTATTTTATTCTACTGAGGCAGATTGTAAGCCCTCGAGTTCTTCTTATTTATCGGAGGCAGTTCGTAAGCCCTCGAATTGATATTTCTTTCTATGTATCTGACGCAGTTTGTAAGTCCTCGAGTTGATATTTCTTCCTATATATCTGAGGCAATTCATAAGCCATCGACTTGATATTCCTTCCTATGTATCCAAGGCGGTTCATAAGCCCTTGAGTTGATATTTCTTCATATATATTCGAGGCAATTCGTAAGCTCTTGAGTTGATATTTCTTTCTATGTATATGAGGCAGTTCATAAGCTCTCGAGTTGATATTTCTTCCTATGTATCCAAGGCAGTTTGTAAGCCCACGAGTTGATATTTCTTTCTATTTATCTGAGACAATTTGTAAGCCCTCGAATTAGTCATCTCATTATACATTCAAGGCAGCTTGTATGCCCTCTGTCCGATCGATCTCTTATCTGACCGAGGTCGTTCGTAAGCTCTCGAGTCGGTAATATCCTTATTCAGGCAAGGCAGTTCATAAGTCGTCACTTCAGCCGACAAGATGTTATTGACAAATATGATATCTTCAAATAAAGGAACAAGGGGCAATGACATGGTATAATTCAAGACGGCAAAGTAGTAGAGCTAAATTTAGACTCATCAGAGCGATTCATCTGACTATTTGGGGGGTTACTAATGATACCGCATCAAAATTGGCCCTTGTTAAATGAAGGGTATCTAGAATTCCTAGGAGGGTCTGGTTTGAGTCTCGACAATATTTCCTAAGCACTGTACTCTCCGAGTCGATATTCCCAGCATTCCTCCAGCCCTAGACAGCATCAGCTCCTCAAGTTCTCGAGTGGCGCTCGAGCACTCGGCTTCTCGCGTCGCCCGAGCTTCTGCATTCCTGCATTGCCCGAGCGACCGACCACCCGATTAAGTTGACTGAGCTCCTCTCCTGGGTCGTGTCTCACCACTTCGTTTCCGAGTGTCATTCCCAAATGTCTGATGCCCTCACCTACTTCTCCCGTGCGCCTGCTCATCCGAGTGTCAAGCACATGCACTGCTCGAGTCGTAGATTCCTCGCCCGATGCCCAAGCATTCATGCACGACCGAGCACCACTTGCTCCCGAGTGCCGAAGCTCTTCATGAGTATCCGTGCGCGCCTGAGTGGCTTCTCCTGAGTTGCACGCAGACTCTTCTCGAACTGCTCTTGCCAAGGCATGTATATGTGCTCCTTCCCATGTGACCCACATAACGATTCCCATGGAATATTCTTATCTCATCCATATGTGACAAAGAGGAATATGTCAAAGTGAGACCTTCCTGGCAGGATTGGTCTCCAAACCGCCACACAACTAGTGATGAGTCGATTGACAAGGTGAGGGGAGCTCCTACATAAGCAGAGGAGGAGGTAAAAGGAAAAGGAGGCTTCTTCTTCTTTCTAGACTTTTTTTTCTTCCGATTCTTATTATCCATCGATTTTACTGCCCCTAATACATTCGTTCTTTGTTTAATGTCCTATCTAACTTAAGCATCGGAGGATCGTTGTCGGAATACCGACGACGCCTTTTGATGCGTGTTAATTTTGACATAATTTACTGTTACAATCATGAAGAATCCATCCTTTGTCGACGCTTTCACGAAAGAGGCTAAAATGCAACCGCATCAAATTGTTATATTGACTATTTAAACTCGAGCAGCATCCTTGACCGTTTTCAGGGAGCCAATCCACATTGGCAGGTTTAGACTGGCGTGGAATGATATTTATCAGAGCTTTCAGCAGGGAAATCAAGGATAGCCTTTGAACTATTCTCTTGCATATCACCATTTGTTTCGCCAATTGGGTGGTGAACAATACATGATAGAGTTGTTTTCATGAATTGTACTTGCAATAGATTGTCGGTGCCAGAGCATGTGACAAGGAACTGATAGGGTTATCTGACTTTTCGAGCACTCGCTGATGATTCAATAGTAACATTCCAAAGTAAGAGAAAAGGATACTAATTTATTTAAAGAGACGCCAATGAATTGAAGGAAGCTGAAAGTCAATTCTTAATAGGAACAAAGAACTACAATGCACTGTAAAACAATTTCTTTAATTAGATGACAAATTTTGAAATGTTAAATTACTAGATCACCTACTGCAAGGACTGATGACTGATAAAAAACTTCCATAAAATCTCCAAAATTAATCAGCTCGAAAAGTTAAATGACCAGTGCTAACTAAAGAAAAAGAAACTAGTGTGAAATGGATCACTCATTGAGGAATACCTTGTTCAGTTACTTCTGATCGAGGAAATTGAATCATATTTCCTCTGCTGGTAGCCTGCCAACACAAGAAGGGCTTCCACAGTGGCAGGGAAGGCCTTTTCTATGATCAGAAACTCCATAACAAAAGGTGAGTTCTTCACCATCCAATATATCTTCCATGGCAAAGAAACAAAGTCTTGGAAGCAGTGACCCGTTGTTCCTTACTAAAACCGTGGAGAGATTGCCGCCATCACATGAGTGATTGATGAACCGAGCTACGTTTCCCACCTTAGTAGCATCGATGTTGACTCTTAAGCATGCTTTGCCGGACGGAAGGTGTTCTCTTATGACCAAAAGAGCAGGGGAAAGCTTGCCTACCGATGCAAGTTCATCATATGTCCGCTGTCTCCTCTTGGCTTCTTCTGTTGTCAAGAATTCGCCTGAACAAAGATGACTCCAAAGCAATGTCAAAGAAGTTAAAAAGAACCCAAAGAAATTAAGAACCTAATGCCAAAACCTAAAGCATTTCACATGAGTATATCAGTTAATAACTTGATAGTAAGTTTGCCAAGTGCTAAAAGATGTCTTTCAACTTGAGCTTAACCAGAGGAGTCAGTATCTCAGGCAAGCCTATAAGCTGGATGCTGGTTTGAACATGAAAGGCTTGAAACAATCGTCATTGCACCAACTAGGTGAAACCCCCTTCACTTCCAATTAAAGGGGTACTCACCACATCTCCAAGGTTTCATTTCCATCCAAAATGTGAGGGCTCGAGACTAACTCATTTAGCTTATAAAAATGACCCGTTGTTCCTCGCTAGAGGGGAGAGGACTTCAGTTGCCCTCCTAGCCGAATGTCTTGAAACTTTTGGGCCTATGGTTAGCCTGCAAGTTAACAAGCAAAAATCAACCATACACATGGCAGGAGGGGATGATCAAACAAGGAGTCTCATGGAGATTACCAGGTTTCATGAGGGCAACATGCCTTTCAAATGTGTTGGTGTATTATTGGCCTCAGAAAAGCTCATAACCTCATATTACAATCCACTCTTATCCATCATCAGGAGAATCAACGCATATGACCAAAGAAGATATTTATGCAGGGAAGCTCCCACTCATTTCCTCAGTCCTCTAAGGGGTTGAATGTTTTTGACTATCCATTCTTTCAATACCACAGGGGATTATTGATCGAATCTATGGCATATGTAGGAGTGTCATTGGTCAACCAAGAATTCACCAATCTCTTAGGCCGAGATGCATAAACCAAAGGAGGGAGGATAAGGACTGAGAGACCTGAAGGCATGGAATAAAATATTGCTCACCAAGGTACTGTGATACATCCAAGACAAACAGGATACTTTATGATTAAGTGAATACATAATACTTACTTGAATAGAGAGGACATCTGGGTTTGGCAAGTGAAGCACAATTACTCTCCATTGATCAAGAAGATCTTATAGATACGGGATGAGATGGTTACTTCAGCTAGCTCCTCAAAGGCTGCTGCACAGTGCTTAACAGGATGATTTGGGCAAGGAGGCAAAGAAGTAGCTAAGGATTATGATCACTACAAATAGCCAGGCACTAGAAAGGCATGGGCCAGCATGGTGTGCAAGCCCTATAGTGTGATTGTTGGCACACAGGAGACTTCCCACCAGGCGACTCGAGTATGTTGCAAAAAAAAGCATGCACATTCTCCATGTGTCCTCGTGTGGCTTTGCTTTGGAGCATAGTCAAGACATGACTATATATGCAGTATGAGATGTCCATATACAGGAGGATGTTTAGGATCTTCAAGTTGTACGACTGTGGGATCGAGGTCTTGGTGAAGTTTTGACACCTTGCTATGACATTGACATACATGATACATCATGTATAGTTAGCTAGGAACCAGTTTATGTATGAGGGTGAGAGAATTGATGTAGAGAGAATATTTAAAGGGATACAAGTGTATGTATACATGACCTTGGGCATCTACTCAGACCTAGTGTTGTATCATGGGAATGAGCAATTAACCAACGTTAACATTGTACACCTTTTTTGAATAATATATATATATACCTATAAAAAAAAGGACTCAAACCCAGACTACAATGTCTTGTACACCATACTAATCAAAATGGGCATAAAACCACGACAAATATCGCACTCATTTGCCACACAGTAAAAGAATACGATCCATATGAATACTCTGACCAACCTGCAGGATCCTAACAAGCTGAAGCATCATGTGTTGTCGCCCATCCCACATTCAGTGTGGTTCTCAATTTGGCAGCAAAGATGCACATACCGGCCACCTCTAAAGCTCATCAATTCAATAGATGCTAATCATATGCAACAGCTGATGCTTGCTCCTAGGACCTATAAATAGTCAAGGACACTCGTATTGGCAGATTTGATCGTGTGGATGTTACCAAGCAATGTGCACACTTGGTGCTTAAGCCCTCCCATCTATAAAAGGGTAGGCATCCAAGTGATGTGAGTGCAAGAGAGGCAAGAGAGGAAAGTAAGAGTGAGCAAGAGGTGAAGGTTGATGGTGTGAGGTTGTGAGCAACGCCGAAAGGCTGCCGGAGGAAAGACTGTGAGTGCACAGTCCTGTCAGAGATAACGAGAGATCGGCGAACTCCAAGGCGTGTCCGGATCTTGGTTCATGGAAGAGTAAGGTTGGTCTATCATTGTGATCATCTTTCAAACAACAAACAAGGATTTATTCTTCTATCACAGTCCATCCTTGGAAGCGTAAAGATTCTGACGAAATATTGTAAGTTCTGTATTTACAACATATTTAAATTCATACAAATCGTATAAGATGCAATAAATTTCCTACATTGGTATCAGAGCGAACGTAAGTTTGTGTCTGATTTGTATGAATTATTTAGACTGTAAATTTCACAGTTCATCGTGAAAACGATGAACAGTGAAAATTGTCGAGTTGAGCCCGACTGGTAAATGCAATTACACGAGCATTTTCTATGCTCGGGACAAGGAGCGCGAAGCGCTCAGCGATTTCCCAATGATCAAGCGACAATTCCCAAGTGAGAAATTGATTGTCGTTGCATTTGCCAAATTGGGAAAACAACTGTTGCTTGGGTCACTTGACGAGAATAAATCGGGCGCGCAGGCGCACAATGCCCGACCACGTTGTGCTCGGGCGTGCAGTGGTTAAACATTGGCTTCTCAGCACCACGGCAAAGCGCAATGCCCTAGCGCACGGTGCTTGGGCGTGCGGTGCTAGAGCACTGTGTGCTTGGCATTGCGGCAGGCACAAAGTGCCCGAGCAGGCAGTGCTTGACACCGTAAGTCGAGCGATGAATCTCTGGAGTTGTGCGCTCAAGAGTACTCAGGCGCTGGACAAAAGTGCTCGGCACTCGACTCAACAGTGAAATGCACAATGCTCAGATTGAACATGTAGTGGTCGGGCGACAGAGGTGGTCGTGCTCGACACACGGGGTGCTCGGCCAAACCTTATGGTACTCAGAAAGGGCACTTGGTGCTCGACCAACACTTATAGTGGTCGGCTTGCACACTTGGCGATCGACTGGACCTAATAGTGGTCGTCTTGCACACTTGGTGCTCGACCGGACCTAATAATGGTCGGCTAGCATATAAGGTGCTCGGCCACACCATATGGTGGTCGACATTGGCTGACCTGACATAGTTTACAATGGTCAATTAACCTCATAACTTATCGAGTAGTTATATGGAATAACTAGGACTCGGCATAAACAACTTAATAATAGGGTTAGTGAACTAGGGTTGGCAACTATGGGCGATGAGAAAACAAAACACCACATATGGTGCTCGGGTGCCTGAGGTGCTCGGAGCAAATTGTGTGGAGTTCAGGTTCTTACTGAACACTGCCAAGCTGAGTTTCCAAAGTACCAGTTGACTAGTATAAGTTGACAGTCGACTGATAGACTATTGATTGGTGTTGATCGACTGAAATATATTTTAGTCGATTGAGTAAATTTCAATCGATTGGTTATTGGATCTTCCACAAATCAAGGAAATTTGTTCTTTCTTGATTTATTGTGTTGGTTCTATGTCTATAAATTGAATTAAACCGGTATATATGCCGGTTTATCGATTTTGTACTGACTTAATTAATTTCAATTTTTCAGATGGCACGAATGATTACCACGATGATTCGTCGTGATGTGATGCGAAATCAACTGAGGGAAGCTATCCAGGGGATAAAATACGACCCAGCTTACGGAGTCGGTGGACACATGGAGAGATTAGACAGACTATTTTAGTGCCTAAAGATGTAGAATTTTTCGATTTTAGACAACTACAGGATTTGAGCTTTGGTTCGTTCATTGCCTGAAAACTTGGGCGATGTAGCGCATCAGATATGAGGGCACTATAAGGGGCGCATTTTCTATACCCAGTTGTGCACAGAGTTGCTTCATTATGCAGATTGCGAAGAGGATCCAGAAGAAGACCCTGTAGAGGATTTTTCTGTGGGATCTCTTCGTGTGAGTTCTTTACAGGATTCTGTGTCCTGGCATCATCTTGAGGGCATCCAAGCTGAAGATGTCCTAATTCAACCTAGAAAGATAGGACACATTTGCATTATTATTGCACTAGGGTTTGTCCTAATGGGAGTAGTAATTGTTTATCTAGCTTGCTAGAGTTGTTATTCAAGTTATGAGTAAGAAGAATGTTATGAGTAACATTCTTAGTAGAGTTTTGTTATCTATTAATAATGTACAGCATGTTTATGTTAATGATTTGTTCATTTTATGTTGTTTACTCTACATGATGCATGATATTTATTTATTGCAATATACTCCTTGATTAGTTCATTATGAGTATAATTATAAATAATCAGTTCATTTAATGTTAAATATCATAATTATATAATGATTAAGTTCATTAGATGAGAAGTATGTAATAGAATAGGTCAATCTAAAGTTAGATTAACATATATAAATGATAAGTGGGAGCGTAGTTATCACTTGATTTTGTAAACCAAATCAAATTTATATTAAGTCAATTTAGATATTACATACATAAATACATACACTGAATATTTAAATAATTTATTTATTTATGGTAATAAAGAACATTATAGCTGAACTCAACAAGGGTGAGGAACTTAATGGGGAAAACTACAAAATCTGACACCTTAAGATTCAGTATGTTCTTAAGGAACAAGAAGTTCTAAAGGTCGCATACATCGACATATGATAAATTATTCAGGGGTCTTGATCGACAAGATGTTGAGATTCTAATGCCTATAAGGCATAAAAAAAGAAGGATTACACTGCTAAGAGTATATTAATAACCAAAATTAAACTTATCAATATACCCTTACCAATGGAATCATTTTTTTTTTTCATGTCTTATAGGCATCAGAATCTCATCTGTACTGTGCAGTGGGACCCTCAATAGATTATACCATAACCTGATGTGCAACCTTTAGAACTTCTTGTTTCTCAAGAACATACTGAATCTTAAGGTGTCAGATTTTGTAGTTTTCCACATTAAGTTTCTCATCCTTGTTAAGTTCAGTTATAATGTTCTTTGTTGTCACAATCTATAATAAATAAACAAATCATTTAGATATTCAATGTATGTATTTATGTATATAATTTCTAAATTGACTCAATGTAAATTTAATTTGATTTACAAAATCAAGTGATAACTACATTCACACTCATCATTTATATATGTCAATCTAACTTACATTAACCTATTCTATTATATACATTTCATCTAATGAACTTAATCATTATATAATCATGATATTTAACATTAAATGAACTGATCATTTATAATTATACTCATAATGAACTAATCAAGGAGTATATTGTAATAAATAAATGTCATGCATCATATAGAGTAAACAATATAAAATGAACAGATCATTAACATAAACATGTTGTACATTGTTAATAGATAACAAAATTTTACTAAGAATGTTACTCATAATATTCTTCCTATTCATAACTTGAATAACAACTCTAACAAGCTAGATAAACAATTACTACTCCCACTAGGACAAACGCTAGCGCAGTAGTAATCCAAACATGTCCTATCTTTCTAAGCTGAACTAGGACATCTTCAGCTGGGATGCTCTCAAGATGATGTCAGGACACAGAATCCTATAAAGAACCCACATGAAGAGATCCCACAGAAAAATCCTCTATAGGGTCTTCTTCTGGATCTTCTTCACAATCTGCATAATGAAGCAACTCTGTGCACAACTGGGTATAGAAAATGCGCCCCTCATAGTGCCTCCATATCTGATGTGCTACATCGATCAAGTTTTCAGGTAATGAACGAACCAAAGCTCAAATCCTGTAGTTGTCCAAAATCGAAAAATTATACATCTCTAGGCACCAAAATAGTCTATCTAATCTCCCCATGTGTCCACCGACTCCGTAAGCTAGGTCATACTTTATCCCCTTGATAGTTTCCCTCAGTTGATTTCGCATCACATCGCGACAAGTCATCGTGGTAATCATCCGTGCCATCTGAAAAATTTAAATTAATTAAGTCAGTACAAAATCGACAAACCAGCACATATACCGGCTTAATTCAATTTATACAGCCATAGAACCAACACAATAAATCAAGAAAGAACAAATTTCCTTGATTTGCTGAAGATCCAATAACCAATCGATTGGAATTTACTCAGTCAACTAAAATATATTTCAGTCGATCGACACCAATCAATAGTCTATCAGTCGACTGCCAACTTATACTAGTCAACTGGTACTTTGAAAACTCAACTTGGCAGTGTTCAGTGAGAACCCGAACTCTACAAAATTTGCTCCGAGCACCCAGGCACCCGAGCACCATATGTGGTGTTATGTCTTCTCATCGTCCCTAGCCGTCAACCCTAATTCACTAAGTCTATTATTAAGTTGTTTATGTCATGTCGAGTCCTAGTTATTCCAAACAACTACTCGACAAGTTATGAGTTTAATTGACCATTGTCAACTATGGCAGGTCAGCCAATGCCGACCACCATATGGTGTGGTCGAGCACCTTATGTGCTAGCCAAGCACCATTAAGTCTGGCCGAGCACCAAGTGTGCAAGCCGACCACTATTAAGTTCAGTCGAGCACCCAGTGTGCAAGCCGACCACTATAAGTGATGGTCGAGTACCAAGTGCCCTTTCCGAGCACCATAAGGTCTGGCCGAGCACCCTATGCTCTGGCCAAGCACCCCGGGTGTCGAACACGGCCGCCTCTATCGCCCGACCACCACATGTCCAGCCCGAGCACTATGCATTTCACTGTCGAGCCGAGTGTCGAGCACTTTTACTCGGTGCCCGAGTACTCCCAAGTGCACAATCCGGGAGTTTCATTGCTCAACTTACGGTGCCAAGCACCGCCTGCTCAGGCGTTTTATGCCTGTCGCAGTGCCGAGCACACAGAGCTCTAGCACCGTGCTAGGACGTTGCGCTTTGTCGCAGTGTCGTGAAGTCAATGCTTAACCACTGCATGCCCGAGCACAACGTGATCGGGCGTTGTGCACCTGACACGGTGCCGAGCACCCAGTGCTCGAGCACCGCGCGCCCAATTTATTCTCGTCGAGTGACCCAAGCGACGACTATTCTCCCATTTGGTAAATGCAGTGACAATCAATTTCCCACTTGGGATTGTTGCTCGATCATTGAGAAAATCGCCGAGCGCTTCGCACTCCTTGTCCCGAGCACAAAAAATGCTCGTGTAACTGCATTTCCCAATCAGACTCCACTCGAAAATTTTTCAAAAATTTTCACTGTTCATCGTTTTCGCGATAAACTATGAAATTTACAATCTAATTAATTCATACAAATCAGACACAAACTTATGTTCACTTTAATACCAATGTAGGAAATTTACTGCATCATATACGATTTGTGTGAATTTAAATATATTGTAAATAAAATTGTAGATACGAAACTTACACCGTTTCGTCAGAATCTTCACGCTTTCAAGGATGGACTGTGACAGAAGAATAGATCCTTGTTTGTTGTCTAAAGGATGATCACAATGACGGACCAACTTTGCTCTTCCACAAACCAAGATCCGGATGCACTTTGGCGTTCGCCGATCTTTCGTTCTCTCCGACAAAACTGTGCACTCACAGTCTTTCCTCCGCCAGCCTTTCGGCATTGCTCACAGTCTCACACCACCAGCCTTCACCTCTTGCTTTCCCCTCTTACCTCTTCTGCACTCACATCACTTGAATGCTACCCTTTTATAGATGAGAGGGCTTAAGCACTAAGTGTGTACGTTGCCAAGCAACGTGCACACGTTGCCGACGTCGATCAAATCTGCCAATATTTATTACTTGCGGTTGCATCTATATCAGGAGGATTAAGATGAACTCATTTAAATCCGTTCCCAATTCTCTGATATGTAAACATTGAGTGTCAAAGATAAGAGTAGAAGATGAAGAATTGTACCGGCATATTCACAAACAAATTGCCCTCTTGCAATGGATTGAGCCGCGTGCAATCCCCATCCCTTCTTCTCGTCCTTCACAATCCTCAATTTCGCCAGAACACCTCGCTGAGTCGACCGATTGACGCACTCATCTCCGCAAGAACAGCTCGCCCCGCACTCCAGCATCAGCTCCATTCCGGCGCCAGATGCCAGAACAGCTCCCGCCTTGGGGCTCGAGCACGGGCAGATGCCGTTTTCCCCTCCGATCGAGCAATCCTTGCAGCCGCAACCGGCCTCGCTTCCGGCGATCGGCGACGCGAACGCCGACATGGATGAAGCATCATCCGAGGTGCGACTTTTATCGGGGTCTACGCCACCCCACGGTCGGGCGGAGAGAACCATGGAGGAGGATGGTAAGACGGGGAAGCGGATGTAGAGGAAGAAGGAATAGGGTTGGCCATCGTGGGTGGTGTTGAAAAAGGGTATCGGGTGGTGCTCCACGCCGCAGGACGCGTCGGAGGCCCGCCGGGAGGATATGGAAGCGACCTCGCGGCTGAAGGCCTTGCAGGAGGATGCGACGGCGGCGAGGTCAGACGGAGGGAGCCATGGCAGGACGAGCTCCGCTACCTGTAGGAGATTCGATTCGTCGAGGGTTTTCTTCATGACTTTTGAGTGTGAAAATTCCGGCGTCTAAGTCGGAAATTAAAATAAAGATTTGGATATAGTTGCAAAATTTCCGTATCGAGGAGACAGGCTAATTTAAGAAAATTTGAAAATATCCAAACGATATATCTATTTTTCATTTTATCATCTTTTTCTCTTTCTTCTCTCCTTTGCATCTGGTAAAAATAAAATCAATAAATTATTTTCTCTTTTTTCTAATAAAATTAAAATTTTCTCTCCCCGTTATATACATAAACTGATTTTTAAAAATTAATATCACAATCAGTTAATATTTAAAAACCTTATGATTATGATCACTGTTATTAATTTGATATTTTTTAACACGTACAAACACTAAAGAATTTCAAAAATATATAGCATTTGAAATCTATCCGATCGAATTTTTTTAAATTCGTCAATGAATTTTAACCAAAACCTTTTGATAGATTTGAAAAAAAAAATATATTATTTTTTAAATTTGAAATTGTATTTCATCTAGTAATAAATGTAGATCTCTAAATAAATTTCAATTCAAAAAAATATGTCTCATTATACTGAGTTAAAAATTATAATCTCTAAAAGAAGACATCACTGTGATATGATTTTACACCAACACTATTTAAACTTTATAAATAAAGTTAATTATACCACGATACTAATTTAATTAAATCATCATCATCTCTAATATTGTGTGGTGCTGATGTAATTTACACTAGCACCAACTATGATACTGATGTAATTTACACGGGTACCAACTTGTGTGGAGTTAGTGTAAATCATAACACCAAGGCTATGTTTGGTACGAGATAATCAACTTTATAATGTAATCAGGATTATATTACAAGATGATTTACTTTGTTTGGTAACATTTCAAAGATGTAATGTAATGTAATCGCATTATAAAATAAGAGTCAAGATCCGTAATCTCGATTACGAAGGAAAAACAATGTAATCCGATTACATTACGGACTCAATATTTATCATGACAAATATAACCTTCTTTTATTTTTCTCATTGCTTCTCGATGCTCGTCGACGACGACCACCGGCGACGCTTGATTACCGACGATCGAGCGATGATCGCTGACGGCCGAACCGACGGCCGGCCGGTGCAAGCGACGGCGGACCCGTCGGCCGACAATGGCAAACGGCCGGCCGGCGATGCCCGACCGGCGACGAGTGGCCGGCAAGGCCGCCGACGGCCGTGCGATCGGCGGCCGACGACGGCGATCGGTCGGCGGCACCCGGTGGCGACGGGCCTCATTTTATAATAATATGAATTACATTCCTTATAAAAAATATGGACACCAAACAAACGAATGTAATCACTTTTGTAATCAAACATTACACACCAATCGCTAACCAAACACAGTAATGTATACACATTACAAGGTTGATTACATTACATTACATTACAAACTTGATTACATTACCCCGTACCAAACGTAGCCCAATTGTCGTGTATTTACACTGCTTCATGATTTTTTTTTCTTTTCTAATAAAATTAAAAAAAATCCTCCTTAGATGCATTCAACCATTAATGTGGTAAAAAATCAATACCACAATTTAATTATAACAACATCATAATTAAATTTTTAAAAAAATTGATCACTATTGCTAATAATTTCAAGTTGAATTTTTTTTAGCACATATATACTATAGGGTACTTTAGAAACATGTAACATTTAGAATTTAGAATGTGTCCGATAGAAACTCTTTAAGTTTATCAATAAATTTTGATTGAAATCTCGGAACTCTTTAAATCTATTAAAGAGTTTCGGTCAAAAATCCATTGATAAATTTAGAGAACTTCAATCAAATTCATTCTAAGTGTTATATATTTCTGAAATATCTTGAAATTTATATGTATCAAAAAATATAAACTTGAAGTTATTAACAGTAGTCATCGTAAGGTTTTTAAAATTTAAATCATGATGTCGTTATAATTAAATTGTGCTGTTGATTTTTAAAAATCAATATCATATTAATTGTTGTATATATGTAGCAAAGAAATAAAATTTTAGTTTTATTAGAAAAGAAAAAATCAATCGAAAAAAAATCAGTGTGATATACACTATCTCCACTGCACCACAATCGGTGTTGGTAATTTTACATCAATAATGGTGCTATTGTAAATTACACCAGTACTGCAAAGTACTGGAGACAGTGATGATTGTACAAATGGAGATAGTGATGATTTAATTAAATCAACACCATCATATAATTAACTTTATTTATAAAATCACAAATCACAATAATACTGATGTAAAATTATGATGCTCATGTAATTAAACCTGCATCGCAGTGGTATGTAAAAGTCAATACCACGACAATGTTAGTACGTGGCAATTGTTTTTTTCGAAGGTCATAATTTTTAATTTGGGTATAAGACATAATTTTTTTTAATTGAAATTCATTTAGTATTCTATATTTATTGTTAGGTGAAATCTAATTTCAAATTAAAAAATAATATTTAAAATCTTTTCAAATATATCAAGAGATTTTGGTCAAAATTTATTGATGAATTTAAAGAGTTCCAATCGAACTCATTCTAAATGATATAGATTTTTGAAATCCTCTAAAATTTATATATGTCAAAAAATATCAATTTAAAGGATTAATAGTAGTAGCAGTGATCAAAATTTTTTTAAAGTAACTATGATATTGTTATAATTAAATTGTGATATTGATTTTTAAAAATCAATACCATATGAATTATTATATGCATGTGATGAAGAAAGAAAATTTTAATTTTATTAAAAAAAGAAAAAAAATCGATCGAAAAAAATTATAGTGTAATATAAATTACCCCTGTAAAGTTGGGAATCTGTCCAACTAGCAGTTCTCTGCCACCCATCCCAGGATTACGGCGAGAGGGAGGTAAATCGCGAGGGGACGAGATCTCTTGACAATGTGGCAAGGCAGAGGAGGGGTCATCTGAAGCCAGGAGAGATTTTAGACCCCTCATCAGGAATCGATCCCTGTTCATTCTGTAAGCAATTTCTTATCTTACCATCGTGTCATCCCCGTAAAAACATAATATAAATTACCCCCGCACCACAGTTGGTGGGGGTGATTTACACCAGCTCTACATCAGTTGATGCCGGTGTAAATTGCCCGACCACCAACTACACAGTATCGTAGGTAATGATGATTTAATTAGTCCCCACGGAAAGTGCGTTAAGGCAAAGCGGTGATCGCTTGGGATATGGGGTCGATTCCGAGGGTCTAAAATCCCCATGGGTTCAGAGGACCACGCCTTGCCGGCCAGATCCGGACATAGTCTCCCCGTGATTTACCCTCCTCTCGCCAATAGCCCCGGGATTGACAATAGTCTAGTTGGGCAGATTCCCAACTTTTGGGAATGATGATTTAATTAAATCAACATTATGATATAATTAATTTTATTTATAAAATCATAGTAGTGGTGGTATAAAGTCACGGTGTTAGTATAATTAAATCAACACCGTAGTAATGTTAATGTGTAAAAATTAGTGTTACGATAGTAGTGATTCGGATATCAAAACGAAATATAATTTTTTTTTTGAATCGAAACTTATTCAAAGATCTAATTTGTTGCCCAGGGAAACTTAATTTTAAATCTAAAAAATAATATTTAAAGTCTTTTCGGATCTATCAAGGAGTTTCAATGAAAATTCATTGATAGATCTAAAGAGCTCCGATCGAATTCATTCTAAGTGTTATATATTTTTGAAAATCCTTTAAAATTTATATGTGTCAAAAAAATATTAATTTAAAATCATTAATATCAGTGATCATAAAATTTTCAAAATTTAACAGTGATGGTGATAAATGGGATGGTGATTTTTAAAACTATCACCACATTAATTGTTATATACATAGAATGAAGAGAGAAAATTTTAAATTTATTCGGAAAGAGAAGAGAAAAAACCAGAAACAAATTTTTGCATGCAAGGCAGAGAAGAAAGAAAAAAAAAACTTTATCAGAGGAGTCAAACGGAAAAGAAATGCATCTTTGAACATTTTCAAACTTTGAGATGTTTTTGGGCAATCTTCGTCCTATAGTAAATTGCCAATAAACTTAAGACAAATTTAAGTTAATAAATCGTACTTTTATAATTCTAAATAACATCCGGGTATAAAAAGTGATAACGCTCATCTTAAGTGTTCTTTAATTTCAACTCTACATCAGTATGGAGAGAAATAAATTATGATTGATCTTTGACCGTACTGATGCTTGAAACAGTGGAGGATAAGCATCCCAATTGGTATTTTCATTCGGCAATGGGGATTAACTCTTACTCATCCGATGTAAATTTGTACTATGTTGACCATCCAACTTTGACAATGGAAGTTATATATTGGTGCAAAAGGCGATTCGATCCCCCTCAACGGCCCGTCAGTAAGTCTCACAGTCAACATGAAGTAGATAAATTATAGAGAGCATATTGTCTAACTCAGGGCTAGTGCGACAAACAGACAGGCACTCTGAAAGGCTTGCAGCTCCCGAAGATTGATTTTTGCTCATTGATGCAACTCTACTGTCACGTTAGCCATAAGACCCTCCCGTGGGGACAACGTCCATATAGAAAGAGAAAGAGAGGAATGATCCCCTATACAACTCATCCGTGAGCACCTTCATTATTTGTTGGTGCAATCAGTCCAGGTCACGATTGACTAGACTCGAGTTTGACTCAAACTGTATTTTAATGTTAGACAAAACGTATGACATGAGATTGTCATGGAAAGTCCCACATGGGTTGGTCACATAAGTCCAAGTGTGTAGCTTTGGCGGTGAAAGTCCAAGCATGGGGTTTGGCATGGAAAATCCAAGCATGAGGCTTGGTGTGGGAAGTCTTGAGGATTTGGCAAGGTCACTTGTCTCGTAGGCTCGGGGTCCTTGAGTCGGTGAAGAATGGTATTGCGAAGTCGTGCACTTGGTGCATTTGAGGGATCGTCGGACGGGGAGCAAATAGAGTGAGGCCCAAGGGAAGCAGACTTCGAGGGCAAGAGACGCGAAGGATGACATTGTGAAGTCGTACGCTTGGTGCATCCGAGGGACGTAGACTGAGGAAAGAGAGCTTCGGTGGGGAACTCCATGAGAGAAGAGGTGGACTTGGCCAAGTGGCTAAGACTGAGTGTCCGATGCTCAAACATGGTGTTTGAGATTTTACCTGACGGTCGGATGCTCAAATAACTTGGTGTTTGAGATTTTACCCAACAACAGTGTAGGGGACCGTTGGAACGCTAGAGGGGGGTGAATAGCGTCGTGCTATGCGTCGATGGAATTTGTTCGTGTGTTCGTCTACAAACTTCGTTAGCGTAGCGGAATATAGATAATAATAACAATAACTAAATAGACAATCACACGAACACAAGCATATAACGTGGTTCGGAACCAAATGGTTTCTACTCCACGGATCGAACTCTAGTGATGCACACACAATCACTAATCACAAATGCTCCTTCTCGACACAAGTCAGAGGCGGAGAAACCTCGTACAATGGTTACACTAAGTAATACAAAAGATACAAGCTAATACAAATATGAAATACAATGCAAGTAAAGAAAAAACACTTTACAAGAGCACTTTGGTTGTTTGATCTTTGATTGCCTTGGACTAGCCTTGAAGGACTGGAAAGCACCAACTCTCCCCTTCAATTCACCTAAGAAAATCACTTCCTTTTTCCTCCTTCACGAGCTTCATTTAAAGCTTCTACCTGTGCTGGAAAAAGTCGACCAGTCGACTGCTCGGGACCATCAGTCGACTGTTGCCACTGTTATCGTGAGACAATGAATAGATCCACGCTGGAAACATCCAACGGATCCACCATCAGTCGACTGATCAAGCCTCCACTCGACTGCTAGACCCAGCAGTCGAGTCAGACTCCATTCTGTGCCCGAAAAATTGAGCATTAGTCGACTGATCACAAGATCAGTCGACTGCTAGGCCAATCAGTCAACTGCCCACCTATGACAGTCGACTGCTGGGCCACTTCCCGCAGTCAAACCTTAGTTGACTCTCACCAGTCGACTGCCATATGGAATCAGTTGACTAGCACACCTCAAACATGAGGTTTTAGCCCAAGTATGGTTCCCCCATACTTACTAGACCACCCTTAGCCTAGACCTAAGCCTTCTAGCCACCTCCGTCAGCCTCACGCCTCTCGGATCCCTCTAAGTCATCCATGACTTGTTCATCCATTGCGCTAGCTTTCAGGTGTTTCCATCGGCTATGTCATGCTAATGGTATCTACACCACCAAGGCACATTGGACTTACACTGTCAAGACTCCGCTTGGACTTTACGCCGCCAACCATTGGACTTATGCTGCCAAGACTGCCGCTTGGACTTTACGCCGCCAATATTAACCCCTTGGACTTTTCAAATGCCAAGACTCAAGCTTGGACTTTCCCTTGTCAACCCATGTTGGACTTTCCATGCCAAGACTCATACTTGGACTTTCCTTGTCAACCCATATTGGACTTTCCATTGCCAAGACCCATGCTTGGACTTTCCCAAATGCCAAGTGTCCCACTTTGACTTTCCATACCAAGTACCCAAGACTTGGACTTTCCCATGACAATCACATTGTCATATGTTTTTGTCGAACATCAAGACATCTCTCGAGTCAAGCTCGATTCTTGGTCAATCGTGACCTGGGCCGATTGCACCAATAATCTCCCCCTTTTTGATGTTTGACAAAAACCAAACAAACCATTGAGTTAGACTATCTAAATCAAATCCCTTACCAATTATCCCAATTTGGTAATCTTACCTTTCTCCCCCAAACATTCTCCCCCTTTTTGACTAACATCAAAAAGGTTTTCTCTCCAAGGAGGTCAATGTCTCATGTCCCAATGAGATCTTACAATCTCCCCCTTGGTCCAAAAATACCTAGGATGCCTACCATCTTCTTAGTGATAAGTCCCATATCACTCAAGAGAGGCAATCCTATTCACTATCCCAATTTCCAAATTAGGTATCTCAAAATCCCATCAATTTTTCCAATTGATGACATTCTCCCCATAACTTCTCCCCTTCAAGAAGAGAAAAACACATCCATCATTCCATGATGGATACCTCCCCCCTAAAGGCTTGCTCCCCCTTGACCATTGCACCAACAATGTTCTTGGGAAGTCCCTAAGCCAATAGGAACTCTAATCCATAAAAAATAAGGTTTAAAGTTCAAACATGAACTCTTCCATCCTTAAATTTGATACAAATCCTAAACAACTCTCCTAATTCATATCTAATGGATTTTCACCTTTTCTAATGCTTCCCAAAGTATATTATAGGGTTAGAAGTGGTTAGAGACCTTTACCGTAGCTGAAACCGGGTTAAACAATCTTGTTTATCCCGAAATCGAACTATCGAATTCTCTCACTCATCGGCTGATCAACACTCATCATCGATTGCCACCCAAGGCTCGTGATCGATAATTGAAAATATCGATTTGATTAGAAATGAATTCTGAAAAATCATAAATAATTATACGTATATCGAAAAATTACGAAAATTCGTACATATAATACCTATGACACATACAATGGGTGAAAAATAATAGAAAAATATTTTACCCATAAAATAGTGAAATTGATATAAAATTCAAAGGTGAATAAAAACTTCTAAGTTTTGGCTAACTTTGTATCAACTTCATCAATGGTGATTGCTATCAAAAGATAGACTTCACCAAGGTTTTCTAAAATGATTTTAAAATGTTTTCAAAACCTTATTTTGGATCATATTCCTTGGGCTCAATGTACATGACTTGTACACAAGCTTTCCCAATGATCCACCAATCATATAAGATGAGTTTTGGTTCATCTAGATGCAAAAACTATGCATCTTGAACTTAACTCATATCCTAGCATCTCACATATATCTAGGGTGTATAAATACACATACATGTCAATGTAATGTGAGATGTGGGTTTTGTTCTCCTAATCTAGGGTTTCATGTATTTTCTAAGGCAACTCTACTTGATTCCCTTATAAATGGGACTCCAAGTCATGTCAAAGTACTTAAATCAATTTTAATCAATTTAAATGTATGAAATGATTATGGCATAATGATAGCAATAATTAAGCATGACCAATGATCATGATGTCATGACATATGATTAAATCTAAAACACATGACATTTAATCCTTAATCCTAAACATGATCATGACATATAAATGATTAAAAATAAGTACGATGTCATGGCATGTTATATGGCAAATAAGGCATGACATATAAAAAGTATATGTATAATAATACCTAAATTTTAATATTAGTTGTCATTTGTTATAATTAAGTATATTTTGCCATATTATTACTTTTCTCTCTAATGTGCCAAAAATTCAAAATGACACACTATGACCTCTAATCCTAAATTGTGCCAATTTAATCGATTTTTCATAATTCCAAGAATGTATTGACACTTCCTAAAATATTTTAGGATATAAGATCAAACTTATTTCCAAGGTATCCATAACCTTGAAAATAACCTAACATGTCAACTTTGCTATGGTTGAGTTAACTACCCATCCAATCAAAGTTGGCACATCCTAACCCATTTAGCGTGAATCAATCACGCTCCTTGGAACCCAAAACCTATTTGAGCTCCTAGGATTTACTAGGTATTCCTTAGGGATGACCTTCCTAGATATCCTCCTAATAACCCTCCTAGGCTTGTTAGCCTTGGTCATTGTGGTCTTACCTAGATTGACTCTAGGGGTAACTCCTCTTGCAACGTTCTTAGTGACTTCCCTAGGTTTCCTTGAAACCCTAGCCACTAGGCACACACCATGGTCAATTTTAAGGATGACTTCCCTATTGACGTTGGTCTTCCTAGACCTAGTTTGTGTCCCATAATCTAATGGAATACTATGGTAAGCCACCTTAGGCTTAGGTTTGTGACCCAAACTCTTCTTGCCCTTGGTTGACTTTTGTCTCTTAGGCCCTAGGTGTTGACTTTGACTCTTGGACCTAGACTTTTGATCATTTGACCCTTTAAATTGATTTTGTATATTCCTAAGGGTTTTTTCCATTTTCTCAAGCCTTGACCTTAAGGCTTGGTTCTCTAATTCTAATTGCCCAATTTTAGAATTTTGATTTAATCCTTGGGCATGGTTCTTTCTAGGCATATGCCTAGTCCATTTAGAGTTAAAACCTAGGTGCTCTTGTATTTTCCTAATAGATTCCCTAGGTAAGGTTTTTCTAGGGACATTAGTCACAAATTTCTCCTTATTTCCTAAATGGACACTTTTAGCTCCTAAACAAAAATATTTGTTATTTCTAACATGCTTTTCATGAGAGATAGCAAGAGAATTAAAAGCATGCTTTTGACTTTTAGCTAAAGAATGAGCATTACAATATACCTTAGGGTTTGCCTTAGAGGTTCCCCCTACTTGTGAAGCTCCCCTTTAAGTCTTCTTCTCCCCCTTTGGGCATTGATTCCTATAGTGCCCCTTCTGATGACACTTGAAACATACTACAAGCTCCTTGCCCTTCCTAATTGAGGCACCGGCATCCTTTGAATTTGTGTTGACTTTTGGTGTCGGAGGAGCCTTTCTTACTCTCTTCGGGCATTTGCTCTTGTAATACCCACTTTCCCTACACTCAAAGTAAATTATATAATTTTTATTTAAACCTAAATTGCTTGAGTTACCTAGGATATTTGTGGTGGTGATCGGAGTGGGTTCCTCATTCCTCCTGGAGGTTGAGGCTTCTCCTTGATCTTGCTCCGGCTCCGGTGTGGATGGTCTCTCCTCCTCCTCAATCCTTGAAGTGGAGGCTTCTTCCACTTCTTCCACCGATCCGAAAATTGATTCCCTATCAACTTCCGAATCCTCAAGCTCTTTAGATGATGATGTACATGCTTGAGCTTGAGAGGGTGAGCACTCCTCCTCTTCTTCTTCTTCTTGGATTGATGATGAATTTTCATGAAGCTTGGCCAAATCGCTCCATAGCTCCTTGGCATCCATGCACTCACCTAGACTACACAAGAAGTCATTAGGAATTAAATCAAAAATGAAATTGATTACCTTCTTATTTTTCTCAAATCTTTGGAGTTGATCTTCACTCCATTTCTTCTTCTTGAGGAAGTCACCTTTTGGTCCTCTTGGATACTCAAATCCTTCCATTAATAAGGATCATTCCTCAAGGTCTCTCATCATAAAAAAATCTTCAATTCTTCTCTTCCAAGAATTGAAGCCTTCTCGTCTGTATAGGGTGTAGGGCACCGGTGTGTTGATGTCTCATCCTAATTGTTCTTGGACTTCCATCTTCACCCTCTAGCGTGCTCCCTTAGTTGTTAAACTTCAAGAGCGGTCTCGCTCTGATACCACTTGTAGGGGACCGTTGGAACGCTAGAGGGGGGGGGTGAATAGCGTCGTGCTATGCGTCGATGGAATTTGTTCGCGTGTTCGTCTACAAACTTCGTTAGCGCAACGAAATATAGATAATAATAACAACAACGAAATAGACAATCACACAAACACAAGCATATAACGTAGTTCGGAACCGAATGATTCCTACTCCACGGATCGAGCTCTAAAGAACTCTAGTGATGCACACGCAATCACTAATCACAAATACTCCTTCTCAACATAAGTCGGAGGCAGAGAAACCTCGTACAATGATTACACTAAGTAATACAAAAGATACAAGCCAATACAAATATGAAATACAATGCAAGTAAAGAAAAAATACTTTACAAGAGCACTTTAGTTGTTTGATCTTTGATTGCCTTGGACTAGCCTTGAAGGACTGGAAAACACAAACTCTCCCCTTCAATTCGCCCAAGAAAATCGCTTCCTTTTTCCTCCTTCACGAGCTCCATTTAAGTCGATTAGTTACCATCGATCAAGCATTGTCGTGAGACAACGGCTAGATTCACGCTGAAAACATCCAACGGATCCACCATCAGTCGACTGATCAAGCCTCCACTCGACTACTAGACCCAGCAGTCGAGTCAGACTCCATTCTATGCCCAAAAAACCAAGCACCAGTCGACTGATCACAAGATCAGTCGACTGCCCACCTATGACAGTCGACTGTTGGGCCACTTTCCGCAGTCAAACCCTAGTTGACTCTCACCAGTCGACTATCATATGGAATTAGTTGACTGACACACCTCAAACATGAGGTTTTAGCCCAAGTATGGTTCTCTCATACTTGCTAGACCACCCTTAGCCTAGATCTAAGCATTCTAGCCACCTCCATCAGTCTCACGCCTCTCGGATCCCTCCAAGTCATCCATGACTTGTTCATCCATTGCGCTAGCCTTCAGGTGCTTCCATCGGCTATGTCATGCTAACGGTGTCTACACCGCCAAAGCACATTGGACTTATGCTGCCAAGACTATCGCTTGGATTTTACGCCGCCAATATCAACCCCTTGGACTTCTCAAATGCCAAGACTCAAGCTTGGACTTTCCCTTGCCAACCCATGTTGGACTTTCCATGCCAAGACTCATGCTTGGACTTTCCTTGTTAACCAATGTTGGACTTTCCATTGCCAAGACCTATGCTTGGACTTTCCCAAATGCCAAGTGTCCCACTTGGACTTTCCATGCCAAGTACCCAAGACTTGGACTTTCCCATGACAATCACATTGTCATATGTTTTTGTCGAACATCAAAACATCTCTCGAGTCAAGCTCGAGTCCTAGTCAATCGTGACTGGGCCGATTGCACCAACAATCAGTCGACTGGTATAAGTGTCATTCGACTGATCCAAGTCGAATGAGTTCGACTGGTGTTCGATTGAACTAGTTACGGCGAGCGATCATTGCAAGATGGCGGTCGTATCGAGGATAACGATCGTGATCGTGAATTCGAGCACAGAATATTTTTCAGTCGAGTGATCGCGATGAGCACTCGATTGATGGGATCATCAGTCAACTGATGGGCATGATCAGTCGACTGATGATGGATCCATTGGAACTTGTCCAGCGTGGATCAAGTCGTTGTGAGACAACGGCTACAAGACTAGTCAACTGATGATCACGATTAGTCGACTAATTAGCACGAAATCAGCTCAATGTAGGTTATAAATGGAGCTCGAGATGGAGGATTTTGCAAGAGTTTTTGGGGAGATTTTGGAGAGGAATTGTTGCTGCATTCCAGACCTTCAAGAGCAATCCAAAACAAGTAATAAGTAAGTGATCAAAGTGAAGTTTTGTAAAGTGTTCTTTACTTGTATTTCTTCTTGTCTTTGTATTTTACTTGTTCTTTTGTATTATATTATTGTAATTGCTTGTATGAGATTTCTCCACCTTCGACTTGTTGTTGAGAAGGAGTTTTGTTAGTGTCGTGCGCATAACAAGAGCTCGTTGAGCTCGCCCCGTGGAGTAGGAACCCTAAGTTTCCGAACCACGTATATCGTGTATTGTATTTGTGCTTGTGTCTTTTATACTCATATTACTATTATTTTCGCTGTGCATTAACGAGTATTGTAGACGAGCACGCGACGAACGGACAATTTCCACCGTACACACGTATTGGGCTATTCACCCTCCTCTAGCCAGCCACCGATCCTCCAACAAATGGTATCAGAGCGAGGAGCTTATCGCAGACTTATCGCCAACACAAGCATGACAAGATGGCCAGCTCTAACATCCATCCACCGAAATTCGATGGAGATTTTTCTTGGTGGAAGAAACGGATAGAGGTATACTTCGAAATTGATTTCGATATGATGCTAACAATTGAAAACGATTTCGAAGTACCTAGGGATGAAGACAACAAGTCGTTAGTAAAATCAAGATGGACCGAAGAGCAACGACAATAATTCAAGATAACGGTTAAGGTAATGAAAATATTGATTAAATTAATACCTAATCATATCTTGTGTAAGATAGGTGAATATAGGGATGCTAAGGAGTTGTGGGATAAGGTGGTTAAATTCCATAAAAATTCTGAACCGGCACAAGTAGAGAAGGATGCCAAGGAAGAATGCTCATCCTCTCACGCTCAAGAGGAAGAATTCCCATCAATATCCAGATCCAAGGATGTTGAAGAATTGGAGGAAACCTCCACTTCTAGTATTGAGGGGGAGAAGAGAGTTTCCATGTCACGCCCCGAGAGCATGCCGAACCGAAAATCAAACGGACAGCACCTCCCCTGTACGTGGCAACATTTCGGGTTAATACAAGGCCCGTAGGCCCACAATAACAACAATATATATGTATGAAAACAAAACTACACAAGACACAGCGGAAACAAACAACAACAATACAATAATCTCACACATGCATACCAGTATGACTAACACACCCCAACAACATAACAAAACTACTACGACAAATACACAGCGGAAACGATACAACAACAATACAATGTCACACCCGGGCAGCAGGCCCAAAACAAAATACGGGAGCCTCGTGAGATGAGATGACGCTCACCGGTGCTCCAAGCTATCACGGTCTTCACATGCACAGGCGACAGAAAACCTGTGGTCCGGGGTGGTGAGTAAAACTCGAGTAATAGAAAACATGTATATACGTAATATCACATGTATTTCGACATCATAATCTAGATGTACAACAGGTATATCAGCATAGTATATAAATACAAGCATATACCGCCTAACAATGAATAATATAAAATGCATATACTCAAGTTCAAGTACGCTTACTCGATCCAACTCAACATATATCCAACATATATATATATATATATACAGAAGAGTAGATCAACTCAAAATAAACTCTATCTACAGTCAAGGTATCTATGGTCTATCCAACACATACCAATATCCGACACAATTGTATAACATATGCAAGAAACATGCATGAATATGATGTCCACCCAAATGCAAAGAAGCATAGTACAAACAAATGCAACATCACAATAATCGATATATATATATATATATAGATCAGATCCATATATATATATTAATCTCAACCATCCATATATATATATGGTAATATGCAAAACGCCATCGATACGCAGAATGCAAAGATGCATGGTCATGTCGGCCACCCTAAAGCTACCACGACGCAGTGGCCTCTGTGGCTCGAGCATGACAACTGCCCTAACTCAACACCAACCACTACTCTCGAGTGGCCGAGTGGGCGTGATGATCGAGTAGCATATAAGCCGAAAGAGCAAGCTACACGATGGGGTCCTCGCCGCTGGTCACCCGACAAATACTACCCATGAGTGGTCGAGTACCACACACGCAGACTACGACACGCAAATCCAACTACCACCGCCTATAGTGATAGAGTGCGCACTCAATGCTCGCCTCACACGGGTGACTCTCCTATGAGTAACAGGAGGCGTGGATGATCCGGCGACACTCTCAACCACAAGGGAGACCTCGCCGCCAAATGCATGTAAATGCATGAATGCAATGTCTCACATACCGACATCCCACCATAGACTCTCTGCTCTACAGAGAATCATACTAACAGATCTACGCACTCTCTATCCAGAGAGTCGTATAATCGATCATAATACTCTCTATCCTGTAGAGAGTCATACCAATCTAAGCGACACACTCTCTATCCTGTAGAGAGTTGTACTCAACTAATGGACACACTCTCTATCCTGTAGAGAGTCGTACTTATCTGATTATAACAAGCTAGGACCATCGATTGTAGCGATACCCTAAGTATCATTCCTCTGACCATTTACACAATACAAGTTCCGTGGTAACATACAACCTAAGGGTACTAGAACTAATCCTAGGTTAAAGACATTATCTACCTACGGATGACCTTTTTACCCAAAGTACAATCAGGTTGTCATCCGGACTTTACTATTTGCACTTAAACAAATTCTAAGTTATTTACATCATCTATATGTATAACTCCTAATCATGATAAAATAAACATGATATCAGCAATGGAGTTAATAGCCGACGGTAGAAGATCAAGCATGCGATAAAAAGAACAGGGTCAAGGTAATATGAACACCTAACATGCTCATATCAATGACTAAATCTGAATGAAATATAACTACCCGGACCAGGTAGGAAATTACCCACCTGCTATGGAGACTTATCTGAGAATCTCCACGCCTGGAATCCTATTCCATATTAAGGTCCTGCAATTAAAATACAAATAACAACAAATTCTATCATTAGTCCAATAATGGTATCAAGTCTCAAATCAAGTCTAAATCCTAATTAGCTAACCAACACATACACTGATACCATTACCGATTGAATCTACTATTTAATCAAATCCAACCCCACCATTATCACAACCTCCATCTATTAACGGTTAATTAACAAATTAATCACCACACAACTATAAACATAATATTCATATCATTACATAACCCAATTTACTTACCAATTTCTTAAGCTTCCATCCCACTGTTTCAAATATGACGCCTAATGCCTTCTTCCTCAGATTATCACCACAACTACAGTACACCAATCTTCCTCTTCGAAATGATGAAGCAACCCTAAGTTGCTTGTCCAGGATTATCGGCCAAAGACAACTCTAATGTATTTTAGTGCCTACAATGTAAATTAAACTTATGGTGTGACTTACCAATCTAAACTTTTAGATTATCAAAAGATAGAGTTTCTTCTCGCTTACCACGACATCCCAGTCGATAATGCTACTCGTGGTGAAAATAGGAAATCTGACCAAGAAGTAGGTTGTGTCACGACCAAAACAGGGGAAATGGTGATCGATAAGCTACCCCTTTGCGATTATAATCCCGCGATCCCCAACTCAGAAATGTTGTAGAGATGATCGGGAAGAAGAGGGGCCGACACACGCGGCGGCGGGAGGCAAGATCAACTTTGGCGGATCGAACAACCGGTAGCCGATCTAGGTGATCCAAGGCGGCTGTGACGGCTAAGGCAAGTCGGCGCATCAATAGTGGATGGCAACAGTGTCGCGTGAAGGTTGGCATCGATCGCGATAGACGCTGGCACGGCGACATCGGGCCAGGCGATGGAGCTTCAATGAATAGCGGCGAGTGCAAATCCACAACGGCAAGAGGAAGGCGACGGCTCTTCTGCTCTTGGAGGTGTTTGTTGCCGTCGAGATCGGGAGGGTCCGCCGCTCGCCGCCGCTTGCAGAGAAGGGGCGACCTGTGGTCAGTCATCGCTCGCGCCAACACTCAAGTGAAATCGAGGGGAACCGCGGCGGCGACAAGCCCAGTGTGGAGATCAGCGCCGGCGACAATCGCTCCTCTCGCGGCGGCGATGGAGCGGCAGCGGCGTGCGGCGCGGTGTCTGCGAGTTAGGGCTCGGGAGGCGACGGTGGAGAGAAGAAAAGGAAATGGCGGTGCGGGAGAGGGGAAGTCGCGATTTCGGAAGAAACAGTCGATCGGGAAAACAGAAAAATATAATAGGTTTTTAATTAAACCTATTAATTCCTAACAGATAGTCTAAACAGGTTTTACAAAAGCCTATCCGCTTTATCCCCATAAAATGTCCATAAGACCTCCGTTTAAATCCAGAAAAATTTCTAAAAATTTTTGAAAAATTTCACAATATGTTTTCAATTACCGAGGAATATTTTTTTTTTCTCTGGTATTTTACATTCTCCCCCACTTATAAAAATTTGGTCCCCAAATTTCGTACTAACATGCAAAAATTTCTTCAAGCAAGTTTCCGAAAGGACCATACACATTCCTCAAGTGAACAGATGAGGGTATCGAGCTCGGATAGTATTTTCCAGCTCTCACGTAGCCTCCTCATCGGTATGATGCTGTCATCCAACTTTTATGAGTCGGATGGTTTTCGTCCCACTACTGTCGCTTCTTGCGACTCAGGCTCCACCCTGGAATCATCTCGTAAGTTGTTTTAGACTGAGGTAGAATCGGAACCTCTTACAGAACATGGTCAGATCGCGACACGTATTTCCTTAGCATATAAACATGAAATACGTTATGAACACCCGCAAGTGTCGGAGGTAAAGCCAGCCGATAAGCTACACCTTCATAATCCACGATACAAGATCTAAATAGATCCTCCAACGTTTGAATGTCATGCTCAGACAGTCCATTAGTCCGCGGATGAAATGTTGTACTATGCCGAAGCTCTGTGCCCATAGTCTGGTGCAGACTATGCCAAAATCGCAGGGTAGATCGCGAATCTCAATCCGATTTGGTACTTAAAAGTACCCACGCAACTTGATAATCTTTCGGTAACACAACTCTACCGAATGATCCAACAAGTACGACCCACGAATATGAAGAAAATGAGCTGACTTGGTCAGTCGATCCACAATCACCCAAATCACATCACGTCCTTTACGGATTCTAGGCAATCTCGTAACGCAATCAATAGTGATATGCTCCCACTTCCATTCCGGGATCGAAATTTCCTGCATCGATCCAACGGGTTTCTGATGTTCAACCTTTACCTGCTGGTATACTAAATACCCAGCAACAAAGTCTGCGGTATCTCTCTTCATACCGTTCCCACCAGTATCAACATCTCAATATCGGTACATCCGAGTACCACCAGGATGCATAGCAAATCTCAAATGATGTGCTTTCTGTAGCACAATTCCTTAACTGGATGTGTGTCCGGAACACACTATCCCTATTAGAGACGGAGAGTTATTTTCTCAAAAGAGAAAACCATCAACCATTAAAATCCACTCTACCACACACTCTGTAAGTGCATGAAAGACTATAGCGATCAATCTCCCTTGTTGCAACCATTCGCGTTCCAGAACTCTATAGTAGCTACCCAGTAACTAGTCAAATTCAATGAGCACTTCTGCTCCATACAACTACAAATCCAGATAGTAACTACTAACGTCACGTCATGTATATGACAGACTATCTCGTAGTTTCTTAACTGTCGTAGGCATAAGATATGCCTCATTCATCTGCATCGGAATCATTCCGATCCCTGAAACGATGCATCCGCGTACAACCTCCTTTTTATCCACTCCGGAAGGATTAACTAATACTCGTGTAAAAGTTAACCGCTATCTAGATCTTGTAAACTGGTTTCACCAGCTTCCGACTAAATGATTTCTATCGTCACCTTTGTCAAACAAGTCCGTGGTATAGTAATGACAAGCATTCTATCCACATCTACGAAATTAATCAAAACATACAAGGAAAATCACCATCTACGGTGGTCGAGTGCGCAACTCCAACTACCACAATTAACAGTGGCCAAGTTACGCAACTCCAACAACTACAAAAGGATCCTATCGTGTTCAGGATACACGATTCTCAAATCCCGTGACGACTAAATTGTTAATTAGTCTAACAACTTAATCACAACTCATAGAATTCATACTAAGTATGAAATTGTCGTCCTCCATACACCTGCATCCTGCTTACTCTAAGTTGATGATATATCAATCATCACAACGACAATGATAATCGTATGACATCATGTCACTACAATATCAATACTCTCGTCGTAACCAACCTTAGAATATACACAGGTGTCTTTGGCTGATCTAAATAGATCATATATCCACAACAAGGATATTTACTTTCAACAACTATCGCATTCCATCATCGATAATCGATGCATAATTTCAAAGGTTCATCTCTCTTTTATCAAAGAGTTCTGGATCCTTCTCAAGGAGAAATACTGGGATAGATAAATATCCCTTCCAACATCTCCTATAATTACAATTTACATTCTTCCAATTTCAATAATTTTTTTTTTTGCAACACTGATACCAACAAAATTATCACTCATATGTGATATTCGAAACCAGAACTAATTTCCGCAATCATTTCGATCGCCTACTCCACTTACCTAAGCAACAACAAGGCTAGGAGTTCATCCGAAACTACTTCCGATTGCTCTCGGATTATACGCACATCCGAAAGATATATCGTACCATACTTCCAACAATTTGACCATCCGTAAGGATATGTCTACAGTAAAAGTATGTATATCAAAGTATAAGGGTCTCCCTTGACTTCTTACTTGTTAGTCCATTTCTCACCTGATGGTAGAGATACCACCGACCTAAAAGTCGATGTATAGGAACCCTTCTAATCCGAACTAATAATGTTCTGGACACAGATACCTGTAAACTACAAGTATCTCTCAATATATTAATCCAGAGGGTAAAATTAGAGTAATACCCTGAACGATCAAATATCTGTTGATCCGATCCAAAAAGGCTCCACACAGGTCTCGGCCTTTCTCCGAAGAGAAAAGATCAGATTCAACAGTCCGCGACAAAGCGGTCGCATTTCTGCGACGAATGCCTCGGAGATTTTTCCTAGATCATCTGATCCATCCCTTAATCCTACGAGCTACAACTATAGAATACTGAATAGATACGACCTTTGTCGTATACTCTCTCTTATATACTAAGCAAAACACGTCTGGAGGTAACTGTTGTTGTTGTCTGCATGAATCTTCTAAGATGTCTTCTGCTGATGCTGCTTCTGTGTTGATCTCTGCTGAAGGGGAGTATCACGGAACTTCAACCACGCCTGAGGTAGTAGGTTGATGCTGATAAGGTAACCCACATCTTCTATGTTGATCTCTGCTGTCGAGACGATGCCTCTCCCTCTCGGAACACCATCGATAGTCTTCAACTGAATCTTCAAAGTACACCTCCTTCACGGTACTGGTTGCTCATAAATAGCAACAGCTGAACTGCTCCAATAGATATTCTGGCTTCACGTGTCTTCATGATCTGCACTGCACGCACACAATCCCTTCGGAGTCTTTGTTCTGATTTTGCTGATATCCACAAGAACCTTCTGATGATCTACGATTGGTCTTCTATAATCGAAAAATAGCTCAAAGCCTATAACTCCGATCTTCCTCCTTCTATCCAATAGTCGGAGACTTCTGACTCTAATCAGTTGACCTGCAATAGTTGTCTACCGGTCTCCAACTCCTAAACTCTTGTACGGAGTCATTTTTAAACTCCCGTCTCAATCCAACGTCTTCCGGCAGGATCTGGTAGAAGATCTCGACATCCTAATCCAACTATAAGCCAATAACTCTGGGTGGCTTAAATCATCCACTTATCTTCTTGAGCGATTAGGTGGTCGTAACCTCTGCAAGTCTCACGACTCTGCACAGTACACTATTACTGACCGATCACCCTTTTTATTTTTCTTAAAGCTCAAGAATTCCTTACAAGGTGTCACTAAAAGTGACACGGGGAAATATTCTCTTTCAACATCACTAATCCATGATCAAGTGATATATTATTTCCCAGAAGATTATTTTACGCATTTATCACCAAATCACAGAAGCTTAGATAATGGTATGCAAATAACTCTTCTTTCTCGGTATAACATGAGTTAAGTACTTAAAAGTACTCTCAAAGTTATACAACTCGATCTGAACAACTGTCAACTCGAGGATAAAATCCTATGAAACTCCATAACCTAGCCTTCCGCTATCTGCATCAATAATAGTCTACAAGTGCATTCATTACCCAGGTAATGATCCGACTAACAGATTAGTAAATCTCTAAAGTGAAATCTATGATTTCAACGAAAAATGTAATGACTTGACCCATGTTTTCCGACTCGGTATCGATCGGCTCTCGAAAGGTAAATCACCTTCGACCGAACCGAGGTTCAAGACTCACGGACTCAGCAGTGCGTTCCGGGGTCGACTCATACCGCGATTCTGAATAATAACCAACATACTACAGGTTATTCCCTGTTATAAGCATCTAAATGCATAGTGATAAAGCGGGATATAAACACTAAGGTAACTCGGTTGAGTCGTCTCGGTGGGCGACCCCTACCCTACTACTACAAGTCTGCACAGGTGTCATAACTCTATTGTATACACCTACTAATCAAGTTTAGATAAATATCTACTAAACCATAAGTTTTTCAGGAATTCTTACCTCGTGCTGCTTGGAGCTCAGGCCGCTGTCCATCTCATCTCAGAAAACCAAAACCGAATAAATCGACTCCCGAGAATCCAAGACTCGACTCAAAAATAACATAATATGGCATCGCAGAACCTTGGGCTCTGATACCACTAAAGTTGTCACGCCCCGAGAGCATGCCGAACCGAAAATCAAACGGACGACACCTCCCCTGTACGTGGCAACATTTCGGGTTAATACAAGGCCCGTAGGCCCACAATAACAACAATATATATGTATGAAAACAAAACTACACAAGTCACAGCGGAAACAAACCACAACAATACAACAATCTCACACATGCATACCGGTATGACTAACACACCCCAACAACATAACAAAACTACTACGACAAATACACAGCGGAAACGATACAACAACAATACAATGTCACACCCGGGCAGCAGGCCCAAAACAAAATACGGGAACCTCGTGAGATGAGATGACGTCAGCCGACGGTGCTCCAAGCTATCACGAAGTCTTCTACCTGTTACCTGGGCGACAGAAAACCCAGGGTCCGCGGGGGTGGTGAGTAAAACTCAGCAGGTAATAGAAAACATGTATATATGTAATATCACATGTATTTCGACAACATAATCTAGATGTACAACAGGTATATCGATAGTATATAAATACAATCAACGAATGAAATACATAAAATGCGGACATACTCAAGTTCTGCTACTACTGATCCAACCTGAACATATATCCAACATATATATATATATATAACAGGAATAGTAGATCAACTCAAAATATACTCTAGCTACAGGTCAAGGTATCTATAGTCTATCCAACACATATCAATATCTGACACAACTGTATAACATATGCAAGAAACATGCATGAATATGATGTCCACCTAAATGCAGCAAGTATAGTACAAACAAATGCAACATCACAATAATCAGATATATATATATATATAGACTGTATCCATATATATATATTAATCTCAACCATCCATATATATATATATACATGCATATATGTATATATATATGGTAATATGCAAAACGCCATCAGATACGGCAATGCAGCATGCATGGTCATGTCGGCTCACCCTAAAGCTACCACGACCCCAGTGTGGCCTCGCTGGCTCGAGCATGATAACTGTCCCAACTCAACACCAACCACTACTCTCGAGTGGTCGAGTGGGCAGTATGATCGAGTAGCATATAAGCGTAAAGAGCAAGCTACACGATGGGGGTCCCTGCTGTTGGTCACTCCGACAGTCACTACCCATGAGTGGTCGAGTACCACACACGCAGGGACTACGACGCAAATCCAACTACCACCGTCTATAGTGATAGAGTCGGCACCTAATGCTCTCGCCCTCACGGGTGACTCCTCCTATGAGTAACCGTGGAGGGGATGATTTAGCGACACTCTCAACCACAAGAGGAGACCTCATCGCCACGCGTGCATGTAAATGCATGAATGCAATGTCTCACATACCGACATCCACCATAGACTCTCTGTTCTCTGAGAGAATCATACTAACGGATCTACGCACTCTCTATCCCGAGAGTCGTAATCGATCATAATACTCTCATCTGTAGAGAGTCATACCAATCTAAGCGACACACTCTCATCTGTAGAGAGTTATACTCAACTAATGGACACACTCTCATCCCGTAGAGAGTCGTACTTATCTGATTATAACAAGCTAGGACCATCGGTCCGTAGCGATACCCTAAGTATCATTCCTCTGACCATTTACACAATACAAGTTCCGTGGTAACATACAACCTAAGGGTACTAGAACTAATCCTAGGTTAAAGACATTATCTACCTACGGATGACCTTTTTACCCAAAGTACAATCAGGTTGTCATCCGGACTTTACTATTTGCACTTAACTTAAACAAATTCCAAGTTATTTACATCATCTATATGTATAACTCCTAATCATGATAAAATAAACATGATATCAGCAATGGAGTTAATAGCCGACGGTAGAAGATCAAGCATGCGATAAAAAGAACAGGGTCAAGGTAATATGAACACCTAACATGCTCATATCAATGACTAAATCTGAATGAAATATAACTACCCGGACCAGGTAGGAAATTACCCACCTGCTATGGAGACTTATCTGAGAATCTCCACGCCTGGAATCCTATTCCATATTAAGGTCCTGCAATTAAAATACAAATAACAACAAATTCTATCATTAGTCCAATAATGGTATCAAGTCTCAAATCAAGTCTAAATCCTAATTAGCTAACCAACACATACACTGATACCATTACCGATTGAATCTACTATTTAATCAAATCCAACCCCACCATTATCACAACCTCCATCTATTAACGGTTAATTAACAAATTAATCACCACACAACTATAAACATAATATCCATATCATTACATACCCCAATTTACTTACCAATTTCTTAAGCTTCCATCCCACTGTTTCAAATATGATGCCTAATGCCTTCTTCCTCAGATTATCACCACAACTACAGTACACCAATCTTCCTCTTCGAAATGATGAAGCAACCCTAAGTTGCTTGTCCAGGATTATCGACAACTCTAATGTATTTTAGTGCCTCGAAATTAAACTTGTAAGCTGTGATTTACCAATCTAAACTTTTAGATTATCAAAAGCTAGAGTTTCTTCCTGCTTACCACGACATCCCAGTCGATAATGCTACTCGTGGTGAAAATAGGAAATCTGACCAAGAAGTAGGTTGTGTCACGACCAAAACAGGGGAAATGGTGATCGATAAGCTACCCCTTTGCGATTATAATCCCGCGATCCCCAACTCAGAAATGTTGTAGAGATGATCGGGAAGAAGAGGGGCCGACACACGCGGCGACAGAGGGAGGCAAGATCAACTTAGCGATCGTGCAACCCAGAGCCGATCTAGGTGATCCAAGGCTGCGACGGCTAAGGCAAGTCGGCGCAGATCAATAGTGGATGGCAACAGTGTCGCGTGAAGGCTGGCATCGATCGCGATCGACGCCGCAGCGGCGACATCGAACGCAGGCGATGGAGCTTCAATCGTAATAGCATACCGGAGCAAATCCACAACGGCAAGAGGAAGGCGACGGCTCTTCTGCTCTTGGAGGTGTTTGTTGCCGTCGAGATCGGGAGGGTCCGCCGCTCGCCGCCGCTTGCAGAGAAGGGGCGACCTGTGGTCAGCCATCGCTCGCGCCGACACTCGAGTGAAATCGAGGGGAACCGCGGCGGCGACAAGCCCAGTGCGGAGATCAGCGCCGGCGACAATCGCTCCTCTCGCGGCGGCGATGGAGCGGCAGCGGCGTGCGGCGCGGCGTCTGCGAGTTAGGGCTCGGGAGGCGACGGTGGAGAGAAGAAAAGGAAACGGCGGTGCGGGAGAGGGGAAGTCGCGATTTTGAAAGAAACGGTCGATCGGGAAAACAGAAAAATATAATAGGTTTTTAATTAAACCTATTAATTCCTAACAGATAGTCTAAACAGGTTTTACAAAAGCCTATCCGCTTTATCCCCATAAAATATCCATAAGACCGTTTAAATCCAGAAAAATTTCTAAAAATTTCTGAAAAATTTCACAAGATGTTTTCAATTACCGAGGAATATTTTTTTTTTCTCCGGTATTTTACATTCCATCCCGGATCAAGAACAAGAAAAGGCATCTACATGCGGGAGAAGTGAAAAACAAGAAGAAAATTCCCTAGGTAACTCATGCATTGTACTTAAAAATAAAAGTCACATAATAGGCTTTGAGTGTAGGAAGCAAGGACACTATAAAAGCAAGTGCCCCAAGAAGATTAAGAAGTCTCAACTGGTGCCAAAGGTGAAAAATGTCGGTGTCCCCACAATTAGAAGCAAGGAGCACGTGATGTGCTTCAAATGTCATAAAAAGGACATTATAGGAGTCAATGCCCTAAGAAGAGGAAGAAGGGGCATCTCATGTAGGGGGAGCTTCCAAAGCTAACCCTAAGGTAAATTTAATTAATGCATCTTCAATTTCTAGAGTTAAGAAGCATGTTAGTAATATTGCTATTGTTCATCACGAAAAGTATGCTAGTAGGAATAGATATTTTTACTTAGGTGTCAAGCATGTAAATTTACCTAAGGACAAACCTAGGAACAACAATTCTAGACCCATTTTACCTAGAGAGTCCATTAGGAAAGTAGAAAACCATCTAAGCATTAATCCCAAAAATCATAGACATATGCCTAGGAAGAGTCTTTCCCAAAAGAAGAATGAAAAATCAAAATTGGGAAAATTAAAGATAGAGAACCAAGTCTTGAGGTCAAGACTTGAAAAATTAAAAAAGACCCTCAAAATTATGACAAACTCAATTATGGGGTCAAAGGATCAAAATCTAAGACCTAGGAGACAAGAACCGATTAAGGGCAAGAAAGGTTTGGGTCACAAACCTAAGTCCTATTACAATGTTCCTTTTGATTATGGAACTATTTCTAGGTCTAGGAAAACCAAGGTTAATAGGGAAGTTATCTCTAAGATTAGTCATGGTGTGTGTCTAGTGGCTAAAAATTTAAGAAAAGCTAAGGTAGTCACTAAGAAGGTCAAAGGGGGAGTTACCTCTAGAGTTGACCTAGGAAAGACCCAATTAACTAAGGTTTCAAAGACAAAAAGGGTTATTAGGAAGGTATCTAGGGAAGTTATCCCTAGTGAATACCTAGTTAATCCAAGGAGCTCCAATAGATATTGGGTTCCTAGAAGCGTGACCGATTCACGCTAGATGGATTAGGGTGTTTTAACCCTAAATGGATGGGCAGTTAACCTAGCCATGGTAGAGTTGACACTTTAGGATGTGTCAATATGTTTTGAGAAGTTGAAAATTGATTAAAATTGATACTTTAGGTTTAGAGGTCATGGTGTGTCATTTTAGATTTTTGGCACACTAGATAAATGGGGTGTATTATGGCAAAATGGATTTAATTATATCAAATGACAATTAATATTAAAATCTAGATATTTATACCTTTATCTTTTACTTGTCATATGTCATGACATGACATCATATTTACTTTTATCATATAAAATGTCATAATCATATTTAGGGTTATGTTTTTGTGGCATGTATGCTTAGATTTCATTCACATGCTATGACATCATTATTATTGACACATGCTTGTTTATATTATCAGTTATGTCATAATCATTACTCATGCATGATTTAAAATTGATTTAAGGATTATGACATGATTTGAAGTCCCATGCATAAAGGAATCAAATAGTGTTGCCTAGTAAATTTCATGAGACCCTAGTTTAAGGATAACAAAATTCACATCTCACATCAAATTACCTTAGGTGTTATTTGATATTAGATATATGTGAGATGTTAGGAAATTGAATATAAGGTTTTAAAATCATTTCAAAACCATTTTGAAAAATCTGGGTGTAATCTATCTTTTGATAGAAGTCACTATTGATGATGTTGATACAAAGAGGGCTCAAATATTGAAGTTTTTCTCAATTTTTGAACTTTGTATTAATATCACTATTTTGTGAGTAAAATAATTTTCAAATATTTTTCACCCATATTGATTGTTATAAGTATTATGCATATGAATTTTCATGATTTTTCACCGTATGTATAATTACTTGTGAATTTTTGAAAACCATTTTTGATAACTGAAATTCAGATTTTGATTATCGATCATTGGCAATAATGATCCAACATGATGTGTGATCGACTAGTTATGTCCGAGTTATCTATCGAGTTGATTTCGGATAAACAAGGTTTGTTAGGCCCATGTTCAGCTATGTTTGAGTTCCCTAACCACTCCTAATCTTAAGACATGCTTTGGAGAGCATTAGAAAGGGTGAAAATCATTAGATATGGATTAGAAGATTTGTTTAGGATATGTATCAATTTTAAGGTGTGTGAGAGTTTATTGTTGAACTTTGCCTTAATTTTGATGGTTTAGTATTCCTATTGACTTAGGGACTCTTCAAGGACATTGTTGGTGCAATGGTCAAGGGGGAGCAAGCCTTTAGGGGGAGGTATCCATCATGGGAAGATGAATGTGTATTTTTTCTCATTGGAGGAAAATTGAGGGATTGCCTCTCTTAAGTGATATGAGACTTATCACTAGAAAGATTGAAGGCATATGTTTTCCTCCAAGTGAGAGATTGTAAGATCTCATTGGGATATAAGATATTCATATCTTTGGGGAGGACCTTTTTGATGTATGTCAAAAAGGGGAGAAGTTACCAATTGAGATTAGTTGAAATTCTCATTGGGATGTGAGAATTATCAATTAGGGATAATTGGTAGACTTGAGTTTGAGGTTTTGTCAAACATCAAAAAGGGAGAGATTGTTGGTGCAATCGGCCCAGGTCATGATTGACCGGACTCGAATTTGACTCGAACTGTATTTTGATGTTAAACAAAACGTATGACATGGGATTGTTATGGAAAGTCCAACATGGGTTGGCCACATAAGTCCAAGTGTGTAGTCTTGGCGGTGAAAGTCCAAGCATGGGTCTTGGTATGGAAAATCCAAGTATGAGGCTTGGTGTGGGAAGTCTTGAGGACTTGGCAATGCCACTAGTCTTGTAGGTTTGGGGTCCTTGAGTCGGTGAAGAATGACATTGCGAAGCTGTGCATATAAAATATCGAAAAAAAAGAAAGAATAAATAAATAAATAAAATAAAATAATGCTTGTTAATTAAGAAAACACCCTATGGAATTTTCCAAGAATTTTTAGAAATTTTCCTGAACTTAAATGGAAATTTCTATGGCTGTTGTGGGGAAAGATTTAATAGGCTTTGGGAAAGCCTGTTTGGGTCATCTGCTTATGAGGGGTCAATAGGGTTTAATTGATCTAAGTTTAAATATAAAACCCTAAGTTTAAAACCCTAAGTTGAATGGATTGATAGTACTGATTTAATCCCGATCCCGACCCGATTGTTTTTCCAAATCTGACTCGCTTGCTTTTAATGCCGATCCGTTTAGCCAACTCCTTATCTATTTCTGTCGTTTCCTCGCACAAGCAGTTTTTCCAAATCGCCATTTCTTCGCGACTCCTCCTATTTCTCCACCGTCGACTGTTTCTCTCGATCGCGCGCGACCCTCCTCTTCTTTCCCCGATCCCTAATTTCTGATGGCTTTGGTTGTCGAACCGACAGAGTTCCCTCTCGGTTCTTCGCGCGCTGCCCTCCTCACCTCGTGCCCATCCCCGATCGTTCGTGGCCCCGGGCAGAGCAGCAGGTGGCCCTCGCCACACGCGTCAGATCACAGATCACGCCGCCACAGATGCGGTCGGCGACCACCAACCTTAGTCGTCGCCGTGGATCACCACCGTGAGCACTCTGCCTTGTCGCCTCTCCTCTTCACCTCGAGTGTCACCAAAGCTGTGGCCAGCTCCGACGAACGACAACAGCAACCACACTTGATCGTCGCTAGCCTCACTTCTTGATCTCACCGTTGTGCCACTCCCTTCCGAGACCTCAACGATCCCTCACATGGGCAAATCGACAATGTTGCTGCCGCGGTAGTGAGCTGACGACAAAGGTGCCGCGATTTGTCTGCTGAAGGTTTCAATTGTTGATTTTTTTTCTTAGATCTAGCTGTTGGGTTTCTTGTTTAGCTTGGATCGATGATTGGGCAGTGTTTTGTATCGATGAACAGAGGATAGGAAGGAGGAGACTGATGGTGGAATTTTTAGGGCTGGGATTTCCATTCTGTTGCAGTGTTTGATGCTGTGATTGGAGAAATCCAGATGTGGGTGAGGTTGTGAAGGAGGTTGTTCTATTGAGGCAAGTTTTGTATTGATCTATGGTTTTATCAAGTGGTATGTGGATGTGAGAGGGAAATTGCCGGTTGTGCGTGAATGGAGGGGCTGTGAAGCTGTGTTGGCTGTGATGAGTGGATGAAGCTGTGTTGGGGATCAAATTGGGATAAGCAGTGTGTGGTAAACCTTGATCTGAAAATGACATCAATAGATACGATGCTAGTTTGTATATATGTTAGCTGTGGATTCTTGATTTTGTAGGTAAGAAGGACAATCGGATCAAGGGTTGTGATTGAACAAGTTGATCATTCCAGATTTGGAAACCTCAAATTGTTGAATCTAAAGGTTGAGTAGCTAGGATCGATAAAGGTAAGCTTTGTTACCCTGTCGGTGTTGTTGTTGATTTTAGAGTGGTCATTGTTGATATGTGGGGATTGTGTCGGCTGTGTGTGGAATGATGTTGATTGTGGTAGGCATTGTTAGGTTTGCTATCATTGATTCAGTGATATGTTCTTGTTTACAGGTATTTGATCCAAGACAGATTCTTGGACGTGAAGACTATCGACATAGTCTACATACTAGGTGGGTAATTTCCTACCCTGGTCAGGTAGATGTAATTGCATTCAGATTTAGTCATAGATATGAGCATGTTAGGTGTTCATATTATCTTGATCTTACTCTTATTTATCTTATGCTTTATACTTGTCGTTGGCTATATTTTCTCAAAGGTTGATATCACATTTTCCTTTATCATGATTTAGAAGTTACAGATGTGATGTAAGTAGATCTATAAATGTTTAGTAGGGTGTAGATGTTGGAGTACAAATGATAACCTAATTTGTAAATTAGGTAAAAGTTCATCCGTGGGTAGGCAATACCCTAAATGTAGGATTTATTTCAATACTCGTATGTTGCATACTTATTACCAACCATGTATTGTGTAATGGTTAAATGAAGGGTGATTAGTGTGTCGCTACGGACCGATGGTCCCAGCTTGATATGATTAGTTGAGTATGACTCTCTACAGGATAGAGAGTGCGTCGATCAGTTGAGTATGACTCTCTACAGGATAGAGAGTCCGTCGATCAGTTGAGTACGACTCTCTATAGGATAGAGAGTGTATTGATCAGATGGGTACAACTCTCTGCTGAACAGAGAGTCTGTGGTAGATGTTTGTACGTGTGACAGTACATTCATGTCATTTGCATGCATTCTGACGACAGTCTTCCTTGGAGTTGAGAGAGTCGTCAGTCATCTTGCCTCCCAGATTACTCCTCGAGGAGTAATTGGTGTGAGGGCAGAGCATTTGTTATGCCGCACTCTACCACTATAGACGGTGGTAGTTGAAGTTGCGTGCAGTTATCCTGGATGCGTGACACTCGACCACTCATAGGTAGTGTTAGTCGGAGTGGCCAGCAGCAGGGACCCCCGTTGTGTAGCGAGCTCTTTACGCTCATATGCTACTTGATCATACTGCCCACTCGGCCACTCTAGAGCAGTGGTTGGTGTTGAGTTAGGACAGTTGTCATGTCGTGCCACCTAGGCCACACTGGGGCGTGGTAGCGAGTAGGGGTGCGCAGGCATGACCATGCATGCTGCATTGCCGTATCTTATGACACTTTACATATTACCATATATATACATATATGCATGTATATATATATATATATGGATGGTTGTGATTAATATATATATATAGATGTAGTCTATATATATATGCTTATTGTGATGTTGCATTTGATTGTACTATATTTGCTGCATTTGGTTGTACATCATATTCATACATTCTTCTTGCATCTATTATATGGTTGTGTCGGATACTTGTATATTTGTTGGACAGAGCATTAGATACTTTGACCTGTATCATGAGTATATTGTGAGTTAGTATTACTCTTCCTGTTATATATATTGGATATATGCTCAGGTTGGATCAGAGTAGCATAGCAGACTTTCAGGTATGTCTGCATTATATGTTGTTTATTTGGTTAAACAGTATATGCATGTATTTATATACTGTGCTGATATACATGTTGTACCTTTAGGTTATGCTATTGAATGACATGTGATATTGATATATATATTTATATGTTCTATCTTATTACCTACTGAGTTTTACTCACCACCACAGACCCTGAATTTTTTTGTCGCCCAGGTAACAGGTAGAAGTCTTTGTGACGGCTTGGAGCACCGCTAGTTGACATCTCATCTCACCTCCGAGACTCTGGTGGTCGTTTTGGGCTTTCTGTATGGGTGTAATGTATTTGAAGTTTTCGTGATGTACTGTGTTGTGGTCTTGTGGATTCGTATTTTGTCGATGTTCCGTTTTGTTGTGATGTGTCAGTCATACCGGTATACACTGTGTAGTTTGTTATGTTGTTGTGGTTAGTTTCCGCTGTGGTTTATTTAGATATATATATGTTGTTATTGTTGTGGCCTACGGGCCTTGTATTAACACGATATGTTGTCACGTACAGGGGAGATGTCGTCCGTTTGCTTTTCGGCATGACATGCTCTCGGGCGTGACAGTGCACTTGGTGCATCCGAGGGACCGTCGGACGAGGAGCGAATGGAGTGAGGCCCAAGGGAAGCAGACTTCGAGGGCAAGAGACGCAAAGAATGACATTGCGATATCGTACGCTTGGTGCATCCGAGGGATGTAGGCCGAGGGAAGAGAGCTTCGGTGGGGAACTCCATGAGAGATGAGGTGGACTTGGTCAAGTGGCTAAGACTGAGCGTCGGATGCTCAAATATGATGTTTGAGGTTTTACCCGAAGGTCGAATGCTCAAACAACTTGGTATTTGAGGTTTTACCCGACATCAGTCGACTAGTACCTATACCAGTCAACTGATCCAAGTCGAATGAGTTCGATTAGTGTTCGACTGAATTGGTTCTGGCGAACAGTCGACTGCCGAGGGATGACAGTCGATTGATCAGGGTGAATTCGGGTATAGAATATTTTCCATTCGAGTGATCATGATGAGAAGTCGATTGATGGGCACGATCAGTCGACTGATGATGGATCAGTTGGAACTTGTCCAGTGTGGATCGAGTCATTGTGAGATAACGACTACAGGACCAGTCAGCTGATGATCATGATCAGTCGACTGATTGGCGCGTAATCATCTCGACGCAGGTTATAAATGGAGCTCGAGATGGAGAATTTTGCAAGAGTTTTTGGAGAGATTTTGGAGGGGAATTGATGCTGCATTCCAGACCTTCAAGAGCAATCCAAAGCAAGCAACAAGCAAGTGATCAAAATAAAGTTTTGTAAAGTGTTCTTTACTTGTACTTCTTTTTGTCTTTATATTTTGCTTGTTTTTTTGTATTACATTGTTGTAATTGCTTGTATGAGATTTCTCCACCTCCGACTTGTTGTCGAGAAGGAGTTTTGTTAGTGTCGTGCGCATTAACAAGTATTGTAGACGAGCACGTGACGAACGAATGATTTCCACCGTACACGCATATTGAGCTATTCACCCCCCTCTAGTCGGCCACCGATCCTCTAACATTATTCACCATCCGATCATGTGAGTACTATAATTCAATCCTTGAATTCTAGGGGATTGGATGATGGATAATAGAGGTGCTCACGGGTGCTCAAGGATAAGTTGTGTAAGATAACATTGTGAACACTCGTGAGCACTTCCATTATCCACTGTCCGATCGAAAATACTATTGTGTGCACCTACCGTGTGCACCCCGTGAATGTAAAGATGTTTTCAGTGAGCGTCGTTGCTATGATGGCGACGAGGATGACCCCAACAGATTCAAGGTATTGGCTATAACGCTCATCAAAACAACGACGCATGTCGAAAATATCTTTACATTCACGGATACACACGGAGTGAACATGATTGATGCATACCATATCAAAACTCTCTATATATAGAGAGAGAGCGCTTAATTCTCCTGTGCGCTGGTCAATTGTGCAATTGTGTGTGCTCAGTCTATTGTGAACAGTGAATTCATTATTCATAGAACAGTAAATTCACTATTCATGAGAGGAGGGTGCGCAATCCTCTACTATATATATATATATATATAGTTCGTATGTCACAGAAAATACAATCTAAAAAATTATTTATTTTATTTTAATCAAAATTATTATACATAAAATACTATTATATCAAAATATTTTTTTTTCAATTTAATCGAAATTATTTAAATTTTATCAAATTTATTTTAAAATAATTATAGTATAACTACATAGGTAATTATAATTTTAGTCGCCCCCTCGGACTGCCCCTATTGGTGAAGGAGATAAATCAAAAATTCAGTTGGCAAGTACAGAGGAGGGGGTCGGTCGATAGCTCAAGGTGGTGAAATCCCTGAGAATTGATCTCTATCCACTTAAGAATTATCTCTGACACTTACCAACTGAGCTAGCCCAAGACTCTTATAGTATCATAAAAAGAACCTTATAATTGTTGTACAATTGTAGTACCAATTGTAATATCTAATTGTAACACCCTAAATTTTAATTCCTATATTTTTATTATAGAAAAATCGAAATAAGAATAGAAATAATAAAAATAGGAATAGAATAATAATAATAATAATAATAATAATAAATAGAAATAATTAAGAATAGGAATTAAAAAAATCGAATAAATAGTTTGTTAGCCGAGGCTTGAACCATGAACCGTTGGTTTGGGAGAATAGGCTTCCCACCACTAAGTCATAAGATTACCAATGAGTAGGATATAACAAAATATATCTATAGGCAAAAAAAAAAGAGATTGATTAATTTGACTAATTATTTAAAGGGATAATTAGGTTAAGAAAAATTCTAATTTTTATATATATTTTTTTCCTTATCTCTCTTTAAATCTCACGCCTCCCTCTCGTTTTTTTTATTTCCAACCGCCTCTCATCTCTCTCTTGTATTTTTTTCAGCCGAACAACCTCCTCCTCTCTCTCTCTCTCATATTTCCTCCAGCTGCCGAATCGAAGAAAAATAGGGGGCTTTCTTCACCGAGGAAAACAATAGAAAAAAAAAGAGCCTCTATAATTTCTCCACTGTGGGATAATTCAAGAGGGAATTTTTAAGAAAAATCTCTACAAGGACTTGGTAGAGTATCACGCTAAAGTAAAGGAACACGTAGGAGATCTTTTCCTTACAAAATCTAGCGGTATAAATTGGTGAAAAGCGTAGGAGGTAAGTATTGCTCACCTGCAGTATAAGTAGTTATCGTATATTATTGATATATTTTTATGTGCATGTTATTTCCAGTTATGCATGGTGTTTTAGTTACGTGATTTTAACTTTATGTTATGGGTAATTCAGCATCATGTTTAGATCCATGATAAGAATGTGATTCATGATCATGCATGTTGTAGATGAGTTGTAGCTTACAATTATATGCATGATATAGAGTAAGATGTAAAAATATTTCCTTTATAAAAAAAATTTAAAGATGCTCCACGTTCGAATTGGGGATTAAGAGCACAACGATCTTCAGTATACTCCTTATTTTAGTTTTGGGGGTCAAGAGCATAATGATCTTTATGGTGCTCCCTATTCGTGGTTTAGGGGATTAAGAGCATTTCTTTCAGTATATATAAGAATATAAGTATAAAGGAAGAATTTTACTTTTTGACAAGGCATGTACCGGGCATCAGTTTCGCCCACGGGCCAAGACCCTCAGTTTCAGTTACCTTAGTAGGTTCGGTGGTTGGCCACCCTGGCCTATTAGGAATGCGCGCATTGGTACTATGTCGGACCCATATCCAGGATGATTATTATTTTGAAGTATTAGTATAAGTATAAGTAAAAGTTTTCAAAGTTAATCATTCCAGTTCAGATACACTGTTTACAAGTTTTAAAATACTTAAGAGCATGATTTATACAAGAGACATGTAATCAAAGTTATGATTTCCAGTTATGTTTGCATGTGTATCAATGTACCCAGGGCAAGAGAACTAGTTGCATGATTTCATACAATACATGTTTTTGTGAGCATAGAAAGTACTTACTAAGCATTATTTCTTATAGTTTGCATTTCCTTATACTGCAGATAAAGGTAAAGAAAAGCTTCAGTAAAGTGGCATGGCGGATGAAGTGCTGGGTGTGTGTGGCGACGGAATAGTGGAAGTAAAAGATCTTAAGTGCAGATGTCTAAATCAGATTTTTAGTTTCTTGTTTTCTTTTGATATTGTTGAAGTTCAACTGGATTAATTATGGTTAAGACCAAAGAATGCTAGAGTCATATTGGGTTAGTTTTAATACTTGCATGTTAGGTGAAGATCTTGAAATAGTTATTGTTTAAGTGATGTAAAGGTCCTTATGATTATTTTAGTTGTTAGCATATTGCATTAGTATATTGCATGAATTAAAGATAGGGACAGTAAAGTAGTGACATCTCCCCTACTAGAGAGCGGAAAGACTAGGGGAGTGTTACAAGATGGTATCAGAGCGAGTTTCCGCCCTTCCGTCACACACACATCGAGCATCAGTCCTGCCGCCTCCAAGTAAGCAAGTATTTATCTGCTTTATTTACTTTATGAGTAGTAAGGAATGCTTCTTTTAAGTTAAACATGCTCATTTAGAATGTTCTCTTTGAGTTAAACATGCTTGCATATATATATGAAGATGATAGACAGTAAGTAATAGAGCATATCTAGATATGTATGTGAAGATGATAAAAAGTAGTGATAATAGTCTTATAGTGGTTTCACTTGATCATCTTATGATGAGTTCACGGAGTTCCGACAAGGAAATTTATCAGTAGACAAAGCGGTAAAGAGATTCAATAGGTTGACTCATGTCCGAATCGAGATTGAGAAGGAAAGAGTTAGGTTGATGCTAAAGATGTTGAGACCGGAGATAGCTCTGAATGTAGCTGGTAGAATTAATAGACCACATACCACTGAAGAGCTAGTCAGTAGTGCGCTAATCACGGAGCATTACATGAATAGTATCAAGCACCAGAAGCTAGCCTCGATAGAAAACAAAAGCCAGGGAAGTTCAAGGGGTCAGAAACCTCAGAGCGGTAATTCGAACTAGAAGCGAAACAACAATGGCAAGAGGAAATAATGGAATAATGCAAAGGGAGGTTCAGCCAGTAAGCAACCTACGTATCCAACATATTCTAAGTGTGGGAGGAAGCATCCAGGAGTTTGCCGCCAGGGCATGAGCAGGTGTTATATATGTGGTGTCGAGGGACACATCGCCAAACAGTGCCCCACCAAGACTAATCTACCTTCGCCATAGTCTACTCAGTATGGAGGTAGACCAGCTTAGCTACATCAGATGCAAGGAGCACTGGAGGGTCCTCACATCAACCAAGGAAGATTGGAGGCCCCATCAGTTACACCTAATGCCAGGATCTTCTCCCTCACCAAGGAAGAGGTAGCAAATGTTTCTACGGTAGTCACAGGTCAGATACCTATCCTTAGTCAGCATACTACCATATTGTTTGATACTGGGGCAACCCATTCTTTCATGTCTATGGTATTTGCTAAGAAGATAGATATAACTCCGGATATCTTAGATATTCAATTTTTAACGACCCTATCTTCGGGTGAAATAATGACATCTACACACTGATTGCGTGTCGTGCCGGTCAGAATTTCAGACAGAGAGCTTTATAGTGATATGATCTTGCTAGACATGCATGCCTATGATGTCATCTTTGGAATGAACTTTCTTAGCAAGTACGGTGTTTCCATTGAGTGTCGTAAGTGAAGAGTAGTATTATAACCCAAGACCGAGGCCAACTTTGAGTTTATTGGAGAACCAAGGAAGAAGACTAAGAAGTTCTTGTATGCCATGGAAGCTCAGAAGATGTTAGCTGGTGGATGCACTGGGTATTTAGCACATATAGTTGATACTAAGCAAGAAAGAAGCCAAAAGTTGGAAGACGTCCCAATTGTATGTGACTACCCGAGAGTATTTCCTGAAGAGCTACCAGGACTAGCACCTAGAAGGGAAGTTGAGTTTGAGATTGAGCTTATTTCTAGTACCCACCCAATCTCAAAAGCACCCTATCGCATGGCTCTAGCTGAATTGAAAGAGCTTCAGGAACAATTACGGGAGTTACTAGACAAGGGATTCATCCTCCCTAGTCATTCCCCGTGGGGAGCTCCGGTGTTGTTCGTGAAAAAGAAAGATGGGTCTATGAGGATGTGCATAGACTACCGAGCCTTGAATCAAGTGATGATCAAGAATAGATATCCTCTGCCAAGGATAGAGGATTTATTTGATCAATTGAGGGGAGTCACAGTCTTCTCCAAGATTGACTTGCGGTCAGGTTATCATCAAGTAAGTGTTAAAGAGGATGATATACCGAAAATAGCTTTCCGAACGAGGTATGGACACTATGAGTTTGTGGTCATGCCCTTCGGAGTGACAAATGCATCTGCTATGTTTATGGACTTGATGAATCGGATATTTAAGAAGTACCTTGACAAGTTTGTGGTCGTTTTCATTTACGACATCCTTATCTACTCGAGAACCCAGGAAGAACATGTCGAACACTTGCAGACCCTTTAGCAAAGACAGTTATATGCAAAGTTCTCCAAGTGTGAGTTTTGGCTTGATCGAATATCGTTTATGGGTCATGTTATTTCAAAAGATGGAGTTATGGTAGACCCGACAAAGATAGAAGCAGTCAGTAATTGGGGTCAACCAAAGAATACCAGTGAAGTCAGAAGTTTCCTCGGATTAGCAGGGTACTATCGAAGGTTTGTGGAAAACTTCTCAAGGATAGCTTCACCGTTGACGGTTCTTACCAGAAAGAATAAGAAGTTCGAATGGACCGAAGATTATGAAAAGAGTTTCCTTGAATTAAAGAGGAGACTCACAAGTACTCCAATGCTTACCCTTCTAGAAAGTAATGAGGGATTTGACCTGTATAGTGATGCATCCAAGATGGGACTCGGAGCAGTACTTATGCAGAAGGGTAAAGTCATTACTTATGCATCTAGACAACTCAAGGACTACGAAAAGAATTACCCCACTCATGACCTTGAGTTGGCAGCAGTGGTCTTTGCTCTGAAAGTTTGGAGACATTACTTATATGGAGTCCAATGCAAGATTTACACGGATCACCAGAGTCTTAAGTATTTCTTCACTCAAAAGGATTTGAATATGCGACAGTGCAGATGACTTGAGCTAGTAAAGGACTATGACTGTGAAATCCACTACCATCCTGGAAAGGCAAACAAAGTAGCAGACGCGCTGAGTAGAAAATCATGCACCACCTTGATGTCCCTAGCAACACTATCCCAACCACTGGAGAAAGAGATAATAAATTTTGGAGTTGAGATCATTTCTGGACAACTCTCCGCCTTGACCATAGTACCTACACTGTTTGAGGATATATTAGCGAGACAGGACAAAGATCCTAGCATCCAAAGGATCAAGCAAGAGATCCAAGAAGGGAAGGATGAAGGATTCCGTGTCTCTGATAGTGGGGTATTATATTTGGGTGAATGCCTATGTATCCCCAACGACCTAGACTTAAGAAAGAAGATCCTAGAAGAAGCTCATGGGACCCCATATTCGATGCATCTTGGATCCACCAAGATGTATCAAGATATGAAGGAGAAATTCTGGTGGCTTGGTATGAAGAGGGACGTGGCTAAGTATGTTAGCACTTGCCTGACATGTCAGAGAGTGAAAGCCGAACACCAGAGACTAAGAGGAGTTCTACAGCCTATCCAGATTCCAAAATGGAAGTGGAAGGAACTAGCCATGGATTTCATAGTAGGATTGCCCAAAATAACCAATGGCTACGATTCTATTTGGGTAGTTGTCGATAGATTGACAAAGTCTGCTCACTTCATGCCTATCAGAATATCATACTTCATGGAGCAGTTAACCAAGTTATACGTCAAGGAAGTGATTAGACTGCATAGAGTACCTAAGACCATTATCTCAGATAGAGACAGTCGCTTCACTTCACACTTCTGGGAGTGTGTTCAGAAAGCCCTCGGCACTAAGTTACGATTCAGCACTGCATTTCATCCTCAGACAGATGGGCAAACAGAAAAAGTGAATCAAATTTTGGAGGACATGCTCAAAGCTTGTGCCTTAGATTTTAAAGGAAGCTGGTGTAAATATTTGTGTTTGGCAGAGTTTGCCTATAATAATAGTTATCAAACCACAATTGGAATGACACCTTATGAAGCCTTGTATGGAAGGAGATGCAGATCGCCTATCTGTTGGTATGAGGGTGGCGAGAAGAAAGAAATGGGACTCAAGACTGATTTTATAGATGACACCACCAAAGCTATAAAGAACATACGTCAAAGGATAGAGACTGCCCAAAGTCGGCAGAAGAGTTACGCCGATGTCCGATGCAGACCCCTAGAGTTCTAAGTTGGAGATTCAGTGTTCATTAAGGTAACTCCTATGAAAGGGGTAATGAGATTTGGGAAAAAAGGCAAGTTAAGTCCTAGATATGTAGGCCCCTACCTGATCACCAAGAGAGTTGGTAAGGTAGCTTATGAGCTAGAGCTACCATAGGAAATGTCAGCTATCCACAATGTATTTTATGTTTCAATTCTTAAGAAGCACGTCCCAGACACCAACCAAGTGATTGAGTCACAGACGGTACAGATTCAGACAGATCTAAGTTATGAAAGTCGACCTATTCAGATAATAGATCGAGAAGTCAGAAAACAAAGAAATAAAGAAATATCGTTAGTAAAAGTCTTATGGCAAAGTCAAAGGGTTGAAGAAGCAACCTGGGAACGTGAGAATGACATGAAGCAAAAGTACCTCGAGTTGTTCTAAGTTTCGAGGACGAAACTTTTATAAGGTATAAGGGATTGTAATACCCTAAATTTTAATTCCTATATTTTTATTATAGAAAAATCGAAATAAGAATAAGAATAAAAATAATAAAAATAGGAATAGAATAATAATAATAATAAATAGAAATAATTAAGAATAGGAATTTAAAAAAATGAATAAATAGTTCGTTAGCGGAGCCTTGAATCATGAACCATTGGTTTGGGAGAATAGATTTCCCACCACTAAGTCATAAGATTACCAATGAGTAGGATATAACAAAATATATCTATAGGCGAAAAAAAAAGAGATTGATTAATTTGACTAATTATTTAAAGGGATAATTAGGTTAAGAAAAATTTTAATTTATATATATATATTTTTCCTTATCTCTCTTTAAATCTCACGCCTCCCTCTCATTTTTTTTATTTCCAGCCGCCTCTCATCTCTCTCTTGTATTTTTTTCAGCCGAACAACCTCCTCCTCTCTCTCTCTCTCTCTCTCTCATATTTCCTCCGGCCGTCGAATCGAAGAAAAATAGGGGGCTTTCTCCACCGAGGAAAACAATAGAAAAAAAAAGAGCCTCTATAATTTCTCCACCGTGGAATAATTCAAGAGGGAATTTTTAAGAAAAATCTCCGCAAGGACTTAGTAGAGTATCACGCTAAAGTAAAGGAACACGTAGGAGATCTTTTCCTTACAAAATCTAGCGGTATAAATTGGTGAAAAGCGTAGGAGGTAAGTATTGCTCATCTGCAGTATAAATAGTTATCGTATATTATTGATATGTTTTTATGTGCATGTTATTTCCAGTTATGTATGATGTTTTCAGTTACGTGATTTTACCGTTATGTTATTGGTAATTCAGCATCATGTTTAGATCCATGATAAGAATGTGATTCATGATCATGCATGTTGTAGATGAGTTGTAGCTTACAATTATATGCATGATATAGAGTAAGATGTAAAAATATTTCCTTTATAAAGAAAATTTAAAGATGCTCCCCGTTTGAATTGGGGATTAAGACCACAACGATCTTCCGTATGCTCCCCATTTTAGTTTTGAGGGTCAAGAGCATAATGATCTTTATGGTGCTCCCTATTCGTGGTTTAGGGGATTAAGAGCATTTCTTTCAGTATGTATAAGAATATAAGTATAAAGGAAGTATTTTACTTTTTGACAGGACATGTACCGGGCATCCGTTTCGCCCACGGGCCAAGGCCCTCAGTTTCAGTTACCTTAGTAGGTTCGGTGGTTGGCCACCCTGGCCTATTAGGAATGCGCGCATTGGTACTATGCCGGGCCCATATCCAGGATGATTATTATTTTGAAGTATTAGTATAAGTATAAGTAAAAGTTTTCAAAGTTAATCATTTGATTCGGATCATCTGCTTGTTTACAAGTTTTAAAATACTTAAGTGCATGATTTATACAAGAGATATGTAATCAGAGTTATGATTTCCAGTTATGTTTGCATGTGTATCAATGTACACAGGGCAAGAGAACTAGTTGCATGATTTCATACAATGCATATTTTTGTGAGCATATAAAGTATTTACTAAGCGTTATTGCTTATAGTTTGCATTTCCTTATACTGCAGATAAAGGTAAAGAAAAGCTTTAGTAAAGTGGCATGGCGGATGAAGTGCTGGGTGTGTGTGGCGACGGAACAGTGGAAGTAAAAGATCCTAAGTGCAGATGTCTAAATCAGATTTTTAGTTTCTTGTTTTCTTTTGATATTGTTGAAGTTCAACTGGATTAATTATGGTTGAGACCAAAGAATGCTAGAGTCATATTGGGTTAGTTTTAATACTTGCATGTTAGGTGAAGATCTTGAAATGGTTATTATTTAAGTGATGTAAAGGTCCTTATGATTATTTTAGTTGTTAGCATATTGCATTAGTATATTACATGAATTAAAGATAGAGATAGTAAAGTAGTGACATCTCCGCTGGTAGAGAGTAGAAAAATTAGGGGGTGCTACACTATTACTATATAATTATTTTTGTTGGCTAGAACAGCATAGATACTATTATAGATGGACAAGAGTCGATTCTCGATGTGGGATTCGATGTGGGATTTAAAATTTTCATTCGAGCTCAGAAGCTCTCCGTTGTTCTAGTCAACGAGTCAAGGAGCATAATCTCCTATGATTTATCTCCCTTCATCATTATCGAAGGATCCACGATAAAGAACGTTGGGGGAGAACAAGTTCGTGAAATACCTCTTGAATCATGCTCTATATTTTTGAATTTCCAAAACCTCACTATTATGTTTTTGAAATTCCCAAATTACACCCTACAAATTTTAAATTCACAAAAAATATTATTTCACAAACTTTCTCCCTTTTCTTGCACCTAAACTAATCTTACCTTCACAAAATTAATCCACTTTATATTTTATTTTTAATGCTTATAAGTTGGAATTAGATAAATGATGGTAGCACACTGAATTTATTTATAAGAGCTAGATCTATAAGAATAAAAATGCTTTTTTATTTGAAAATGATTTATTTTATTTTACCTATCAAGTCCAGTCAACAATACTTAACATTTATGTATTATAAGAAGTATTAATTAGATCATATATAAAAATAAAATAAAATCTTATGAGAGTATATAGTTCATGTTTAATCATTACATATTTGAATAGCTTAAGTTCTTTAAATCTTTTTGATTAAAAAAAATAATAATGAAAAATAAAAATTATAACTATGTATACACTTTTAAGACTCCAACAATATATATTATATTTAAATATTATGTACAGTTAGACGTTGGGATTTTAAAAAAGATATATTAATATTTGGATATTATTTATTTAAGCAAGTCTTTTGATCCATAATATTTAATTCCATTCGTGCGTGAAAAATATAAATCATACTATATTTATTATAAAGATTGATTTGGTTTTTTTTTTTTTGGCCAAAAGATACTTATTCTTTTTTAGATAAATCATGACTAGATTTTCACTTTTACATTCCAATTGACATCAAAAAGTAATTCGAGGTAGAGGTAGGGTTGTAAACGAGCAATCCAATTATTTAATCAAGTCAAATTTAATTTGTTTTTTTAGCTTGAGCTTTATTCGAGTTTAACTTATTTAATTGATATTAAATTTTTAATCAAACTCGAATCAAGTTTGATTCAAATTTATTTAAGTTCGACTTGTTTAAATGTTATCAAGCTCTTAAGTCAAGTTTGTTTATTCGAAGTTTTAATATTTTATTTTTTATTTGATGGGTTACCGTAAACAATTCAAGCGAATATGAATAATCTCATAAATGAGTTTGATCATAAACATGGTTCATGAGTTTTGTTCATGAACATAGTTTATAAATTATACTCATGAACATTAGTAGTGAATATTAACAAGTCAAACACATATATATTCAAACTTATTTATTTAATTTATTAAGATGTTTAAATTTATTTATTTAATTGACTTTGATGCATATTAAATGAACTCTTACCAAGTTGAATACACAATTTATTTATGAAACATTTGATTTGTTTACTACCCTCGCTCAAGGCACGAAAACATTTATAAGACTAGGGAAGAATAGAGTTAGCATCTAACAATGTAAGTACTTTAATTCCTACTTGAGCACTTCTTATTTCAGCTCTCTCACTTAGTTATCCCATCTATATGTTCTCATTTTTTTTTTTAACCTAGCATCAAATATCCAGGTATTCACCTTGACTAGTCTTGAGGATAGTCGATCCAATATCACGAATCTTTGATAGGGCACTAAGTAATCTCTAGGTGAGAGATATTCTACCGACCATCAGAATACATCAGATAAATGCTTGCAGCTCAGTAGTTAAGTCCGACGACGCAATTGCATCGCCCCTGTAAGATAAATCCTACACTGAAGATATACTTCACATGAAAAGACAAACTTCTGATCCTCACCCGGCTTAGAGTAACCTGTCTAAGTTTTTTTAAAGTTCAGAATCGAACTTGTTCTAATAGAGGATCGAACCATGCTAACCTTCATGAACATTTGATTCATTTACGACCCTCACTCGAGGCTCAAAAACAATTATAAGTTCACAAGACTTTGGAAGAATAGAGAACTCCGGCTCGAGCACTTCTTATTTAAGCACTCTCACTTAGTTATCTCATCTATATATTCTCATTTTTTTTACCTAACACTAGATATCCAAGCCTACGGTCTGACTAATTCTGAGGATAGTCGACCCAACACCACGGATCTCTGATAGGATATTAAACAATCTCTATACAATATATATTCTATCCACCATCAGAGAAATGCTCGCAGCTCAGCAGTTAAATTCGGTGGCGCAATTGCCAAGGACAGAGTCACATATATTCTTACCCGGGCTTTAGCCCGGGTAAAAATTTTTTTATCTTATTTAATCATATAAATTTTTTTAACTTTGTCTATGCCTTTATTATTAGTCCAGGGTCATTTTTTTGTTCGGATATTGATCCGGGTGAAATGAAATTTTTGGCTCCGCCCTTGACAGTTGCACCATCCTTGTAAGACAAGTCATACGCTAAAAATATACTCCATCCGAAAAAATAAATTCCCAATCCGTATCCAATTTAGGATAATATGTCTAAATTTTTCTAAAATTCAAAGTAGAATTTATTCAAATAAAGAATCCAACTGCACTAATCTATAATTATATGTCGTCCTATTGTACTGCTGGACAGTGCAGGCGTGCACCTGGGGGCATCTATATGTTGAACTGCACCCGAGTTGAATTATCATCCAAATCTTCTATTGGCTAGGATGCTTGAGTTTCTTCAAAAACATCTGCACTTCCATTAGAGAACCAGCATGACACTTTGGCTGATACGAGCTTATTAGGGATTGATCTGGCCAAAACGAGGTTAGCAATAAAAGTTGCAAAATAACAAGTTCAAGACAAGCCTTTCATCAATAAGGAAGATTATGGCAAGAACAAACTATAGTTAGATATGAGTGTCCTTGTCCGTGGACTAGTTCAGATGGTAAATACATATAAAATTTATCTAAGGAAGTAAGAGTCAATCTCCCACCTCTACAGAGATGTTGACTCTCTATGCGATTTATCCCGAGTCAATCCTGAGTCAGGACAACCAGGGCACTTGCCCAGGGCCCAAGTCTATTTAGGGGCCCAAAATTTTAAGTTATCAATATAAATATTAAAAAAAACCTAATTCTCTTCCCATCCCACGCACTTCGCAGCCGCAACTCTCCATCATCACACAACCACTACGCCTCACACTCCTCTTCTTCTTCCTACTCCCTATCTCTTCTTCATATTTTTTAGAATCCAGTTGCAAGAGCCAAAGGGGGAGCATCTTTCTAGCCTTGTTTTGTCTTCCCTTATTGTTGGATTTCGCCAGAACGAAGCGAGGTTGCTAGGCTTACAAGTTACACCATCACCAAGTCCTGCGAGAGCTGGACCGAGCAGGAACACGACAAGTTCTTCGAAGCTCTCCATCTGTAAGGAAAAAGAATCCTTCCTTTCATATGAATTTGCTGTTCGGTCTACCCTTTTTTCGATTTTGGCTCGGGAATGTATAAATTTTCGAATATTAGGGGGTTAAATCCGCTGGTTGATTTGTATTCATCGAAGGTTATCTGGTGCCCATGAATATGCTTCCTCTTTCTGAAATCGGCATTTTTAGTTGAGCACGGTTTTTTCTGTGCAGAGAAAACAAAAAAAAAAAAAAGGGATTTTATGGATGTTATGTCTTTTCTCTTAAATCTCTCTCAGAATTTGACTACTCTTAGATATTCTTTTTATACTCGATCGAAATTTTATATGGATGTTCGATATGATATAATCAAATATCATCTTTTCATTTCAGTGGATCTCAACAGTCAATAATTGTTTAGACAACATCATGTTTAATTAAAATATAATAAATTTAGTTGTTGCTCTTCTTCCAGGCCAACACAAGCCACAGATCAAAACTACAGTAGGTTACGGGGTGAGCTTCTCCTCCTTCCTTTCTTTGCTTTCCGACGATGTTAGCAGTGATTACTGGTATAATGTTTTAAATTATTCCTAGTGTTTAGATAAGACCATAGGAGATAATTTGATGTTGTCCTTATTCTTCTTCCTAGTTCTTATATTGAATTATTATTTTTTTAATAAACTTGCAGGATATCTATGTAAAGTTTTATATAAGTGAATTTCAAATCGAAGAAAAATTCTTCATATCAGATTTTATTGTTCTTTGATCATTGCTTATTGTTTATAATTATTTATCAACATTAAGTAACTCTCTGGATATAAAAAAAGACAAAAAAAAAAAGAAAAAGAGATAACCCAAAGCTTAAGAGGTTCGTTGAATAAGTATTTTAGCAAAGAATCACACGACACAACAGAAAATTTAATTCAGATTTTAACTAATTCATCTATATCAGTTTGTGAATGAAACTAGAAAAGCACGAAGAATATTAAGAGGAGAGGGTACTTGCTCTTGGTTAATGTCTATTACTGTATAGTGACGAGATAATTAACAGGATGATTCACATCAATAAGGTTTTTTACTTTCCCTCTAGCAAAGCAATGCAGTGAGCGATTGTTGATTCACATTGTATATTTGATGTGTGCTTATTAGGCATGAAAAGCAGCAGTGATTTGGGAGTGATTAGGTCGTTCTCAATCAATTGCCATGGTGTACTCTAGCTATGGGCCGAATTCAGAAATGATACTTGGGGTTGATGTTGGAATTATTCTCGTGGCTAGTATTATCCATTCGAGTTTAGAAGAATATAGTTTGACCATAATGATATTTTGCTTTTGAGAGTTATGAGGAATCCGTACAAATGCATTTGGGACTATTAAATTTGCAAGTTAACAATTCAATAATTTTCTTAATCAAGTAAAAATTATCAAGAGGAGGGTGCACATAGTTATTCAACGTGTTGAGTTTGCAGATCTTTGCATCTCTTACTTTTGTGGCATTTAATTGGCTGAGTCTGCAGTTCTTTGAATTTCTGATTGTCAATACTTGCCAATTAAACTTTCGTTTTGAAAATCATGTTGCAGCTCACACTGAACATTTCAGTGATCATTAGAGATCAAACATTTGTGTACTATGTATGATTACCGTTCAAGTAGCAGGCAATTGATTGTTGTCTAATGCTTGTTTTCCATACGATCTGAAATAGAATTTTCTTTGCAGATAGCACTAATATTATATTTTTTATGCATGGCAAAGAAATTGCTGCTACTGTTGTTTTCACTTGCAATTTTCAAAATGTTGGTTCTACCTTGTGAATCTGTAAAAATGAAAGCTTCATGCCCATAAGTAGGATGTTACAGATTATAGAAAAGTTCATGTTCTTTATGCAAATCTGGTTTACTGGTTCATGCATTAGAGTATTCCAGAAGTAAGTTGTGTTTGTTGTGCCCGAAGGGAAGGACACACAGAAATGTCTTCATTATCATAGGTAAAGATCTGATTCTCATACTTTTCTAGACTCTTGAATAACAATTTCTTTGCTTCCTCTAATGCCAGGACATTGATTTACTTTGTGTTTTTCTTGAGAAGCTTGTTTAATAGCGAGAAAAGCTGAATCATAAGTTTCTAAAATGATAGCATCCTATGGTTCATTTCCTTGTTCTTTGTAGTTTTGGAAAGATCTTTTCTTCAAGGACAATCAAAGCTACTCATTGTCTCACATTCATTTAGCTGACAGAAGTTGCTGTTTTATATATATATATATATATTTTGAATAAAATATAAACAGTTCGGGCAAAATATTTGTGTGATGCATCTCAACTAAATATTTATGGGATGCACCTCGACTACATTGTTTGATAATATGTACATGCATAAGTTTGATACCGATGAAGTTTGTTTATGTGATAACCTGCAATTTTATTGATTTTCACGTGCATTTTTAACATCTTTGATCAATCTTTTTAATTGTTCCGGGGGTTAAATTATAGAGTCTCTTTACAGTTTGAAAGAGTTTAAAAATGTAGACTTTTTTTAGGGTTACTGGGGCACAGTTTATAAGTTTCGCCCAGGGCCTTTAAACAATAAGGACCGACTCTGGATTTATCAATGGACTTGGGACCAAAAACTCTCCATAATTTATCTCTTTTATGATGGCTCGAAGGCGATTAGTAGAGATTGCTAAGTTGATGAATATTCCAACCTTTTATTCGAGAATATGGGTGCCCTTGGCTAATCCTATCCACAAACACACTTTGGGCATCTGTACTTCATAACCATATACCACTACAATCGCTTAGATAAATGCTTATAAAAGGTAAATTTCATAATGATAAAGAGGATTCTTTTCCATTGGTATCTTGTTTTTTTGTTTTCTTTGGGAATGATCAATTCTTTTTCTTGGTCATTGTTAGAGCTGACTTGATGTTGTTAGATTCATCTTGAGTATTCTAACATATGTAATATGTTACTCTATGTAGTTCTGTCGACGCGTGCATCAAGGATTGCATCAGTGATATCTAATAAGAATGTGAATTTTAGATGCATCAACAACAATATTTTTTTTATTATAATGTAAGCATTTAGACAACCTATGAGTACAAAATATATAAGTTGTTCAATACTTATAATTAAAAGTACTTAACACTACTTAAAAAGTTTATGTTTAAGCATAAATATCTTTTATAGGTGTAAAATAGCTTTTGACTAAAAATACTTAATTAAGGATGAGTTAAGAAGCTACTTAACATATAGTCAATAAAAATTTAATATGTATTATAGTTAAATAAAAAATATGTATTGTATTAAATATAATAATATTTAAGTGTTGTACTGAATTAATGTAAGTGTAAAAGTTATAATAAATTAGTTAATTATCTCAATAAAAATATTTTCCCATAATTGAAAATATATTTTTGAAAAATATTACATGTGATAAAACAGAGTGATAAATAAAATGATAAATAATTAAGTCCAATTAATAGAATCGAGTACTTATTTATCAGAATTTTAAAGATAGATATAGTAAGTCAAAATATATTTCAATTTGATTTTTCTAAAAAAAAAATTACTGCTCAAATTGAAATTCTCTTTTTAATTTGTCAAATTGAAATTCCTTTTTTTAAAAAAAAAAATCTTGAGATAAACATTCTCAAATTTCTTACTTTATCGATCTCAGTTTAATATATTTTAAACTAATTAGATGTTGACGTGAGTAAATTCTTCCCTTCCCTTTTCAATTTAAATTAATAATTAAATTTAAAAATTATCACTTTGAAGTGTTTGATTCATTTATTTTTATGTAACATTTTATTTTTTTTAATAAAAAATATTTTATTTTATTTTTCATAAAGGACGTGTGCTATTTTGAAATACATTAAATTTGAAGGACAATTCAATTTATTTTACATTTTAAAAATACTCTTATTCAAATATTAACTATAATTATTATAGTTATAACAAATTCAAATATATAATAATCAACTTTATCAAATTGCTACTTATTGTAGCAATTATGGTCATAATTATTATAATAATATTAAATGATTTTAATTAGAATGAAACAATTTTAATTAAATTTAAATAATTTTTATGAAAATAATAAATAATATTTTGATATAATAATAATAATGTATGTGTAATAATTCATTTAGTTAAAGTATTTTTTTTATAATCCATATTTTTCAACCTTGGTGGGATTTATCCATCTAAATTTAAAACATATGCAAAATAATTATATTGGTGCAATCGACTTCAAGTTGAGGTTGACCAAGCTCAAGTTGATTTTCGATATTTGATAATATCATAATAGATTGGTGATGAGTAAATGATGATATGAGACATTCGGAGATTGTGTGATAAAGAAGGAGATTATTAGTGCAGTCATCATTGGATTAGATCAATCGATGATGTATGTAGTGTCAAGGTAACCAGATGCTTGACAAGTGGAAAGTCCAAACAGGTCAAGGAAGCCTGGATATTTGGCAAAGTGAAGTCTGACATATCAAGGTGATTGGATGCTTAGCAAGTGAAAAGTTCAAACATGTCAAGAATGACTGGATGCTTAGTGATGGAAGTCTCAACAAGATTACCAAATATATGCTTGGTAAGTGAAAAGCCCAAACAGGTCAAAGAGCACTAGATGTTTGGTATTAGTGAAGTCCTAGCAGATCAAAGTAATCAGATGCTAAACAAGTGAAGTCCCAGCAGGTCAATGTGATTAGATGAGCAGGAGAGGTTCCGACATATTAAGAGTGATTAAATTAATGCTGGACGAGAAAGGTCCTGGTAGATTGAGATCAATTGGATACCAAGTGAAGCGAGAGTTAGCTTAAAACTAGACTGAGACTGAAGTATTAGTTGACCAGTAAGTTTACTAGTCGACTGATGTCACTGTTTGAGTAGTCGTGGAGTTTAGAACTCAAATGACAACTTGACTGGCTAAGGTCAGTTGACTAATATGTTGATCAATCGATTAATGACATTGTAACAAGGCACAGAAAAGTTGATAGTCGATTACTAGTCAAGAGCAGTTGACTGGTGCTATTGACAATCAACTGATGATCGGGGTAGTCGACTGATGCACTGTAATTCGAAATGGATCATGTCATCGGAGTGTCAGCTCGTACAACGGTTGAAGATCAATCGACTGGTAGATAGAATCAACCCGATGGTGACCCCTATAAAAGAGGGTTTCATGATGACTTAAAAGACATTAGTTCTTGGAGACTTTGAAGGGGATTGAGTTGCTGTTGCTTTCCATATCTTCAAGAGGATTTCCAGCAACAAACTATAAGTAAGTAAGATCACATTGTGTAAAGTTATTTTAATTCATGTTTTCTCATTTCTTTGTATATTTCATATTTAGTTGCCAGCATCTTCTCGTGAAGAAATGGGTGAGAGGTTTCTTCACCTCCTGAAGATTTTCGAGAAGGAGAAATGATAGTAGTAATCTATCACTATGAGTTAGACTGTGGAGTAAGAATCAGAGGTTCTGACCCATTTAAAATCTTAGCATTATGTTCATATTGTGTTTTTATTTTTATTTATATTTTTTTTCACTGTATTAATATTTTATAGATAAGCACAATCAACACAATCAATGATTGAATATGAATTGTTATTTACATTCTCCTCTAACTTTGCAAAGATCCTAATAAATTAGACGTTAAATTTCTCTTTTTTATTTAGATTAATAATTAAATTCTAAATTAACAAAAATTTATTTTATTACTTTGAGGTTTTGATTCATTTATTTTAACATGTTCCACAAATATTGATCTTTAGTTTTTTTAAATTTCTTATTTTATTTTCACGAGGAGGATGCCCTAAAAAATAAAAATATTAAAAAGATAATTTGTTTATTTTTTATTTTAAAAATACTCTTATTTTATACTATACCTATAGCTATAGTTTCTATGAAAGTATAATACTTTAATAGTCAATTATAATTAAATTGTTCTATATTGTAGTAATTATAATCATAATTACTATAATAGCATTTAAAGGACTTTGATTAAGTTTAGAAAATATTGTTGTGTTGTGATTAAAAGATCACGGGTTCAAATCTTGAAAATAACCTCTTGTAAAAAATAAGATAAGACTGTGTACAATGGATTTTTTTCCGAGACCCTACATGGTAGGAGCTTCGTGCACTGAATTTTATAAATAGTATTTTTATATAATAATATTTGTGCAATTATTTATTTAGTTGGAGTATATTTTTTTATTGCCATTAGATATCTAGGTTTTGGTCCGACTAATTCTGGAGATGGACAATTTGATCCCATGAAAATTTCTCATCAGCCATTTAAGTAAATTGGAAAGTGCTCATGGCAGCCAATCCAACGATCCTCCACATATTGTCATTTATTTAGAGGAAAATTTTTATAAAATGTATTGAAGTTGGAGATCAATCTTTGATATCTAATTTTAATTTACACTGCTGTATTCTGTCGCTCACCATAATCCTGAATTGGAGTATTTTTTAATAATATATGTGTTCAAGTTTTTCCTGATTAAATTGAGATCTTAAAACTAATTAGATATTTGCCTTCTTAAATTCTTATTTTCTTATTTAAATTAATAATTAAATTTTATTTCATTTATTTTAACACGTACCATAAATATTAATCTTTAATTTTTTTCTTAAAAAAATTAAATAGACTTTATCTTATTTTCATTAAGGGTGTCCTATTTTGAAAATAAAATATTAAAAAAGCCGATTCTTTTAATTTTTCATTCTAAAAATATCTTTATTTCGAAATTATTATAAAAGCTATCATTATTATAATATTTATAGTCATAAATAATAAAACATATACTAATCAATTTTGATTAAATTATTTCATAATTATAGTCATAATTATTACAATTTTATTGAAGTGATTTTAACTAAGTTTGAATAATTTTAATCAAAATTGAATAATTTTGACAAAATTGATAAATAATATTTTGATATAATAATACTTTATATGTAACAATTTATTTAGTTGGAGTATTTTTTTTAATAATCTATATGTCTACCTAAAATTTGAATTTATCAATTTTAATTTAATACATCTTTAAACTAATTAGACGTTACCTCCGTAATTTTTAAAATATTAAAAAAAAGGTATCATCTTATTTTTTCATTCTAAAAATATTTTTATTCCAATATTATTATAATAACTATAGTTATTATAGTTGTTATAGCTATAACTATTAGGTATGACATATAGTAGTAACTTTAACCCAATTACTTTTAAATAATTTTGAGGAAATTATTTCGGAGTATTTTAATATAATAATACTTTATGTACGACAATTTATTAAGTTAGAGTATTTTTTTGATAATTGATACATCTAGGCTACTAAATCGAAAATAGAATTTATCAATCTCAATTAAATTCTTCCCTTTCATTTAAATTAATAATTAAATTTTAAATTCTCAAGAATTTATTTTATTACTTTAAAAGGTCTTGATTCATTTGCTTTAACACTTGGCACAAATACTAATTTTTATTGTTTTTAAAAAATCAAATTCGACTTATTTTATTTTTATATAGGGGATGTAATATTTTAAAAATAAAATACTAAAAGAATAATTCAACTTATTTTTCATTTTTAAAAATACTCTTATTTCAATATCATTATAGAAACTATAGTTATTATAGTGGATATAGTCATAAATGCTATAACGTGTATGGTAGTCAACTTTAGCTAAATTGCTCTACATCGTAATAATTATAGTCATAGCTACCATAATGAAGTGATTTTAATTAGCCCAGAATACAGTGCAATGATAAAAGTGAAATAATATTTCATAAAAAAATACAATTCAATTATCTTCTGAGATAATATTCAACGATAAATTTCGAAAAATCTATAGGGGCAATCGTTTGTACAAGAGTTTATTCGACAGATGGAGTAAAATTTTGACATTGGATAATCTTTCAAGAATAATATAACTGCAGAGTTCAGATTGGACGGTCAAACTGCGAACACTTCTCTGATGTACCCTAGGTGATTGGTGGAGATCTATAGAGGTTCCGATCTCTTCTGGTTCAACTATCGAAGAGACGTCTCTGTATGACTGTGAGATTAAATTGATCATTCTCAGAGATTAGTCGGACTAAAAGCTTAAATTGATCATTCTCAGAGATTAGTCGGACTAAAAGCTTACACTTCTTGATGCCAATAAAAAAATTGAAGTGGTTTTAATTAATTTGGAATAATTTTAATCAAGTTTAAATAATTTTTACACATCTTTTATTTATTTTAATTAATTTGAAGATAAAAAATAGTAAATCCAAATTCAACCATATATCCTTATTTTTTTAAAAAAAATACATACATATCTTGTGTCACGCCCCGAGAGCATGCCGAGCCGAAAATCAAACGGACAACATCTCCCCTATACATGGCAACATTTCGGGTTAATACAAGGCCCGTAGGCCCACAATAACAACATAACATATAAATATGAAAACAACAACAACAACATAACAACTAATTACAACAACTACACAGCAAAAACATAAAACACAACAACATCAATCCCACACATGCATACCGGTATGACTAACACATCACAACAACACGGAACCTCGATAAAATCCGAATGTACATCACGAAAACTCCAAAATACAATATGCAACGGACGGAAAGCCCAAAATAAATACGGGAGCCTCAGAGGTGAGATGAGACGTCAACCAGCGGTGCTCCAAGCCGTCACGAAGACTTCTACTTGTTACCTGGGCGACAGAAAAACCCAGGGTTCATTGGGGTGGTGAGTAAAACTCAGCAGGTAATAGAAAAATATGTATATATATAATGTCACATGTATTTCAATAACATAATCTAGAGGTACAACATGTATATCAGCATAGTATATAAATACAAGCATATACCGTCTAACCAAATGAACAACGTAAAATGCAGACATACCTGAAGTCTGCTATGCTACTCTGATCCAACCTGAATATATATCCAACATATATATAACAGGAAGAGTAATACCAACTTATAATCTACTCATGCTACAGGTCAAGGTATCTAATGGTCTGTCCAACACATATACCAGTATCCAACACAACCGTATAACATATGTAAGAAGCATGCATGAATATGATGTACAAACAAGTGCAACAAGCATAATACAATCAAATGCATCATCACAATAAGCATATATATATAGACTGCATCTATATATGTATACTAATCACAATCATCCATATATATATATACATGCATATATGTATATATATGGCAATATGCAAAAATGTCATAAGTCGGCAATGCAGCATGCATGGTCATGTCAGCTCACCCTAAAGCTACCATGACCCCAGTGTGGCCTCGGTGGCTCAAGCATGACAACTGTCTCAACTCAACACCAACCACTACTCTCGAGTGACCGAGTGGGCAGTATGATCGAGTAGCATATAAGCGTAAAGAGCAAGCTACACGATGGGGGTCCCTGCTGTTGGCCACTCCGACAGTCACTATCCAAGAGTGGTCGAGTGCCACACACGCAGGACTACGACACACAAATCAAACTACCACCGTCTATAGTGGTAAAGTGCGGCGCCACAATGCTCTGCCCTCACATCGGTTACTCCTCCTATGAGTAACTGTGGAGGCAGGATGACTGGCGACACTCTCAACCACAAGGGAGACCTCGTCGCCAGCATGCATGCAAATGACATGAATGCAATGTCTCACATCTGAGACATCCACCATAGACTCTCTATTCTACAGAGAATCATACTAACCAGATCAACGCACTCTCTATCCTGCAGAGAGTCGTACTCAACTGATCATAATACTCTCTATCCTGTAGAGAGTCATATCAATCTAATCGATGCTCTATCCTGTAGAGAGTCGTACTCATCTGATTATAACAAGCTAGGATCACCGGTCCGTAGTGACACACTAAGTATCATTTCCCTGACCATTTACACAATACATGGTCGATGGTAACATGCAACCTAAGGGTACTAGAACTAACCCTAGGTTCAAGACATTATCTACCTACGGATGACCTTTTTGCCCAATGTACAATCAGGTTGTCATCCGGACTTTACTATTTGCACTTAACTTAAACAATTTCTAAGTTACTTACATCACCTATATGTATAACTCCTAATCATAGTAAAATAAACATGATAGCAGCAATGGAGTTAATAGCCAACGGTAAAATATCAAGCATACGATAATAAGAGCAGGATCAAGATAATATGAACATATAACATACCGTATCTCGTATCTATGTACCGATTAAATCTGAATCACGATTACATCTCTGGGAATCGGTGAAAATTAGCTCCGCTCGCTATCCAAGCGTATAAGCATCTGTCACTAATCAAAGTCCTGCAAGACAACATGAACAAATATTAAGTTCTATTATACATCAAGTGATCGAATCGAATGCTACATGACTTCGTATCCCGATCAACTAGATTGATCTAGTTATCCATTTAACCTAATCATCGCAACATACCCCTTTCCATTTGCTATAAATTATTGAATCAACACAAAATTATCCACAACCATCCAGATTAACTCACCTTGCTTATCCTCAATTGCATAGCTTCTGGATCCACCGTTTAAGTATCAATCTATGGTGATTAGATTGATTCAACCGTAATCCATACTTGTTCATTCGCACCCCTAATCAGTGAAATATACCACAGATATTACCAATTCCATTCTAGCTCTATCTCATTACATAATCACAATCCAAGCATCAGATAAACCGATGAAAAACTTACCCAAGCACGTAGGAATGGATCACAATCTCTGGCCACAACTTCTTTTGATACACAATTATGATCTGATCTACAAATCTTCAAATCAACAACATAATCAACACATCAGTTGATCAATTAATTAGTGATATACCTTCACAACATCCAAATCAGGACTTACCTCTCACAATCAATCCCCATGGCCGAATCACAACTCCAACCACCAGTCTGCAATTGAGCTACAAGGATAGCATCCATCCACTTTGCAACCACCTTACTCAATCTGAGTGGTTCACCGTGGACAGCTCCACCACCGGAACTGTCGTTGCTATTCCCCAAATCCTGTTCACCGGGGCAATTGGCTTCCATGGACCCTCCGCCCAACACAACCCACGGTCAACCAAAGAAGATTACCGTAAGAGTTAATTTCATCCAAGACAAAGAGAAATTCGGCTTACCAAGCTCTGACGGAGATCGCGGAGAGCACTTTCGATCAAGGCACAGTGAAGCTGTCGCCGACCCGAACCCCTTGGCGTGCACCCACCACGCTGCTCGCCGAGTTCGTGGACACCGACGAAGACACAGAGAAGCTGCCCCGACGGTACTGCTCCCCCACTTCGCCAGAAAGCTCCCCCCCTCTGGCCGGAATGACCAACTTGCTCTGGCGACCATCGTGAGATCTGTGGTAGCAACCCTCCGTCGCAGCGCTAACACCGCCGATCGGCTCACGCACAGAGATCCACGCGAGCCCGAAGAAGATGAGTCAAGGTTGCCCTCTGCCGGATCTTCCACCGGAACGACGAGTGGCCAGCGAGCAGAGAAGGGAACCGTCGACGCTCGAGTGAAATCGAGGGGAACCGCAGCGGCGACGAGCCCGGTGCAGAGATCAGCGCCGGCGACAATCGCTCCCTCTCTCGCGGCAGTGGCGAGCGGCGCGGCGGCTGCGAGTTAGGGCTCGGGCGGCGACGGTGGAGAGAAGGAATCGGCGACAAAGAGAAGGAGAAGAGCTCGCGCGTCGAAGGCGAAGAGGAAAAATTGCGTCGGCGCTCCACATTCGGTCGCGAAGAGAAACCGCAATGCATATTAACGCTCGGCGTTAATAATGATACCGAATCGGATTTAACTTTATTATAGGGTTGGATTTAAAGCCCAATAGGACTTAAACCTTGATCCAATTAAACAATTACCATTAAGTCTAAGTTAGGTTTAACTAAATCCCTAACCATGCTTTATTACTATTATTATAATTTTTTTTTTTTTTTGGTATTTTACATCTTGTGAGATAGTGTAAAAACTTATTAGATATCACTGTATCAATTCTCTACACAAATCCTAGCATCATTCCAGCAGATAAAAAGACTTACAAACTAGCCAGAGGTGGATATGTATTGGATGGTACAAAATCAAGAGCTTAAGAAGGTCTTATTCAATATTGATAATAAATAATTAAGTACTCAGGAACATATAAATTTTCTTCAAAGTTGTTTGAGTAGAGGATTATAAGCCAATCGCCTATTGTAATATTGCTTATAATTAAGGTGATAGCTAAGAGCTTAGCAGGGCGGATTAATTGTTCAGTCTTAGAAGATATCATATATAGATTAGTGTTTTTATCAATGGACATAATGTTATAGATAATATTCATCTGACTTAAAAGCTATTAAGGAAATATAACCATAAGCGAGTTGTTCTTATATTCTATTTCTATCGATGGTGGAACATAGTGACATTTTCCAAGTTGCTATTTATTATTTGCTTAGAGGATTTGTCTAGAGTGTTGAAGATTTCTACTTGGCACTCTGACTTCAAATTGCATCCACAATGTGGTAATCCACCTTACTCACATGACATTTGCATATTATTTGTTAATATTTTCATGAAGAGATGTCATTCAATTGATATTCTACTGAGGTGTTTGCAAGATTTGAGAGTAGTATCTATGCTTTCAAATAATTTTTTTTTTTTTTTTTTTTTCAAAATCTACTATATTTACAACAAGTATTATGGGTAGGCATGCTTATTGATTCCTTCGTTTCGGTTTCGATTCGATTCTAATCGATTTCGGATTTATCGATCTTGGAATCGATTTCAAAGTTTTAACTTTGAAATCAATTCAATTCGGATCGATTTTGAAACAGTTCTGGATCTATTTGAAAACGGTTCCGGACCATTTCCCTCGAACTTGAGCTTCCAAATTCATTTATCGCGCCGATGATCTTATTTTGTTTCTGTCGCAAAATAATCTTTTAGACATGTTAGTATGCTAAAAGTTTCCACCTTTAAATTAGCAACCAGAATCAGATCTAAATCGGAACAAGAATTAATTCTGAAATCGATTGGAACCGAACAGAATTGAAATTTGAACGATTCCGATTCGATTCCAAAATCGATTCATCTGAATCGTTTTCGATTCTGAATTTAACGGATTGATTCCGATTCGATTTCGGATCAAATCGGTCCGTTAAACATGTCTAATTATGGGTCCAGAGTTAGAGATGATTAAGCAGATGACATAGATTATTAGAGGGTACGTGGATGTCATTTCGATACTTGAGGGTACTCTTGTTGTAGCTAAGCTGAGAGTTATGTACTATATTCTTCTGATTGATAAAACAGAACAAAGTATCAATGCTTGAACTAATAAGACATAATCCTATTTGACAGAAGGAGAATTGATCCGATCATTCTTTGGAATGTTATCGGTTATCCATGATTATAATTAATTTCAGCAACGATTTTTGTCAAGATTATCAGATTATATCATATCTGTTTTTAGGGATCTAAATAATCACTAGTTGCATAACGAGAGCTGTGTTAGATTAAGAAAGAGAGAGACTTGAGTTTTGGGGATCTCAAGAGTTGAGATTCTACATTATGTATGAATATTTTTGTGGAACTTGCATGACAAAAAAGAATCGTTACAAATTAGATGAATACATGTAATGTACCTCAAGCAGCCATATATATAGGAGTGAAAACCACGAAAGGAAGATTCACTCGTGCTAAAATAAATCATTCGATTATTTATCAGACATCGCTCATGAAATTTGAAATTATCCAAAAAAACACACTATAATTTCAGATTTACCAAATAGCACATTTAATTTCTTTTTTATCCTTCAAAAATAACGCATTTAATTTTCGAACATGGTGCTGAGATTTAAATTCTCAGCACCACGGTGATGGTGCTGGAATTGCATCACCATTGTGGCGCTGAAAAATTAAATTCCAGCATCATAGTGGTGGTACTGGAATTGCACTACCACCGCAGTCTTTGGGATTATATATCACCGCAGGTCTTTGGAAATTCAAATCACAAAGACCACGGTGATCTTTGGATTTGAATTTCCAGCACCACGTTCGAAAATTAAATGCATTATTTCTGAAGAGTAAAAAAGGAATTAAGTGCGCTATTTGATAAATCTGAAATTATGGTGTATTTTTTTGGACAATTTCAAATTTCAGAAACACCGTTTGATAAATTGCCATAAATCATTAACATTACCGACAAATTAATTGCAAAGATGGATAATACTGTTACAACAATTGGGGTCTTAGAGGGTTGGGTACAAAATGTGATTTTTAATGTCAAACAAATTAAATTTATGCATTCTCTTGGCCTACAGGCCTAGTATAACTATTTTATAAGAGAATTTAGAAATGTTGAACACAAAATACTCCTTCATTCTTTAGTCGAGTGCAAAGAAATGACTTTTTATCAAGGACCAAATCAACTGCTTAAAAATATATTATGATTTATGTGGTTACCATATGAAAAAATTGACGTTCATTAATTTATTTTTCACTTGCAACTACAACCGTAAAATATAGGCATATATCATGCCATGGTTGAGAATCGCACATAAATCTAATTATACTCAAAAACACTTGTAAGTGGATACACAAAGAAGTCGAAAAGAATATACTTTATTTGCACAGCATGTTAGATTTGAAAACTTTAAAATATATCTTTGAAGGTCATCATAAGAGAAATATTGTTTATAAAATTAAGACAATAGTTTTTAGAATTTTAATTGTATTTTATCATGGTATCTAAATATTATATGAACATTTGATATAAATTATGTGAACTTTGATGAATAATTTGTAATGTGATAATGCTAGGGATAAATGAATAGGAAAGGAGTTATCTTGCACATACATTTTAAGGATTTATAATATTGCCTATTCAGTCTAATATATTTATATTTTTATCAATAAAAAAAATACATATATATTTTTCAGAAAATAAAATAATAATAAATACCAATGCCCTAAAAATTGAATGAAACAAATTAAATCAATCAAACACAATAGTAACCATCCAACGGTGATAAGAAGGGCCACATAAGCGATGCCCCACCCTATGCATGCATGAATTCTGTGCCGAGCAACAAAATAAGATTTCCGCTAAGGAGCTCCTCCTCCTCCACCACCGCCACCTCCTCCACCAGCTCCTCACTCTCTCTTCCGATCTTGTGCTCCCTCATCGCGGTCGATCTCTCTTCACGCTCTGAATCCCAAGGAAGCCCTATCATCGGCGTGATACCACGCGCTTAGCTTCCCCTAGCAAAGTGTCGCGCAGGCCACCGTCGCCGCCTTCGCCGCCGGAAATACCTGCGCAATCGGGCATGGTGTGCAGGATTTCCATAGTAATATATCCGATCTTTTGTGTTCCATATTCCGATCGCGTTTCCGCGTACGCATTCCAGCTCGATTTCCGGTTTTAAGAGAAATGTTTTCGAACATTTGTATGCGGATTCATGTCTTGTTGCTGATATTGAAGGTTTTGAGTGAGCGGATGTCAGGATTGCTTGAAAAATTTTCAGTTTTTTTAATCTTTTTTTTTTTATTTGTTGCTTTGTGCGCTTCGATGGGATGATGAAAGTTAAGCTGGACAGCGGATTGGTTTTTCCCTACATCTTTGTGGTATCATTAATCTAGCGATGCTTAGTACGGTCCCAAGGTCAGATTTTTTGTTGGACGCTCGATTTAGGTTTGATAGAAGGTCCAATCACTTTAATCTCTGGTGGCTACCGATTTCGGTTGTGGTTGATGCTCTTTAGGGAAAAGGTTCATTTTTTCTGCTTCAAAATCCGGACATCAGATAATAGAGATACCTCTGCTTTTTTTTTTTTTTTCATCCTCCATTTGATTCCTTTTAAAAGGTATGGATGCTGTAAAAGCAGCCATTTCTAGCGTTACTTCTGTACAAATCTTAAGCTTGATTCTTCCGTTCGTTGATTTATGTGTCAGAGGAAAATTCCGTGTGATTGTGTTATTGTAGCTTAGAGAGAACTATCTGTCTCCCCACTGATTCTTTTTGTGTGATTGCCATGCTACCCCTTTTGTTTGTGACAGTATGTCTTTATCAGATTCTCAATAGCTGTTTAACTGTTTTAATAGTCTTGTCTGGGATGTGTTTGTGTTATGCCCATTCAATAGACATTGCTTGTTTGCCTTTCTCTTTGTTTTCCCCTATGAGCTGACACCGGTCGTTCTGTTCTTGAGAGTGTATATTTATCATGCCATCTAATGTGTGAATTGTTTTTATGTGTCATGCTCCGGATGAAGAGATCAGGAGTCCCCCAAGCTTAGTGTGAGTTTGACTTGTATGGGGATAGGATGTCTGAGCTGCAAAGTGGAGCACGGCAAGGTCGTTTGAGATCAAAGAAACTTGAAGATATTCCAGCTCCATCACAGCTCCAAGCAGAAAGCCCAGTATTACCTGCCACAAATCGAAGGCGTGGTGTCGCCAGGAGGGGAAGAGCCTCCAAGGCCGCAGCAGTACCCAAAGTGCCTCGAGCAGCACCAGCCTGTCGGACAGTTGGTGGTAGAGGGAGAGGCATCCAGCTGATTGATTTAGACCCTCCTGATCAGCCTTGCGAGATGCTGCCTAGGGCTGCTATGGGAGGAGTTGTTCAGCCTGTTCCTGGTGTTGCACAAGATTTCATTTTGAACCAAGAAGCTGAGCGAATTCCGGCAAAACTTGCAGATTTGGCAATGAATTGTGGAGGTGCTGAAAAGGCTATAGGAGTTGAGGATGAAGCTACTACAACTCCAGTCCCTGAGCAAGTATGCCTATTTATTTTTCGTTAGTAAATGTTGTGGTGGTTGCATGTTGAATTGCACGGTCTTTTCATACCTTGTCATTCTCGTATTTGCTGTCATCTAGTTCTGTTTGAACTGCTGGATGTGTTTTTTTTTTCTGTATCGAACAACTGCCTTACACGGAGTTTGCTAGGGCATGGTAATGATTTTGTTAGACAAGTCATTTCTTGTTTAAATTGGGATACTAAGTAGACAGTTAGTAATTAGCTTTGATGGATGAGGAATTTCTTTGTATGTAGTTGCTCCCAACATGCTTCATTATTACGTGCTGTTTGTCATGTACATTCATATATTGCCTAATTAAGAATGACAAATACTAATCATATATACATATGATTTCCCGTAAATATTTTCTGAACTACCATCGTTATCTTGGTTCACATCATCATGAATCATGATAACACAGTAGTCATCACTTAGACTATCCATTCTTCTACATTACTTTTCTTCATATACAAAATCCTATTACTGATGCTTCTTATCTGAGTTGAAAATCTCATGAAAGTTATTCATAGGAGAAGTTATTCCAGGAAAGTTATTTCTGGAATGCCATGATCATATTGAACGTTTGAAGCTTTTGTGATATCTTCCATAATAATCTTATTAATTTTTTTTTATCAACAAACTCATGATTTTGGCATCACATTTAGATGATTATAAAAAACATCTCTCACGATTTAAAGATATGATGTTTTTGTGAATAGACGACCAGGATCAATAGTTTTACATATCGACCAAAAGGAGCACCATCCAAATGCTACAAAATTCTAAAAATGGATTAATTGCGTAACCACAACTTAGATACTCTATTTATCCATAAAGTGCAGATAATTACATTATACTTTCATTCCAAAAAGAGATTCTAACCAAAATTTTTTTCAATGATTGTAATGACTAGGACAAGGATGAGCTTAAGCTAACAAAATAACACATTTTCTTTCAAGGGCATAAGAGTAATTTAAACATCAAGGAAATGAAACATGTTCTCATGACTCCTTCGAAGTCTGGATTGGAAAGAAAGCTTCCATTCCATACAAGCTATATCTTACAGAGAAAAGGCTGCCTTCTTCCCAGTAAGCAGAGTCTGGGTCATAAGAAGCCATCTTAGCATCATGTTTGCTTGCCCATTTGTAAACGAAAATGGTGATTGTTTTAATTTAGTCACACATGCTTCTGCATCATTCAACCATCAGTAAATGTTAACGTAAGTTGCTTGGAATCAGTTTCTATAGTTTCTCCAAGGTAGTGGAATTCTGAAATATGAAAGTCAGGTTCATTTAGATTCAGTAGTTTTAATAGTAATTTTCATCTTAAAAAATGAGCAATAGTCCATTAGCTATGGTGTCTGATTGTTGCTTCATGTGATCACTCAGGCTTTGTCATGTATGTTTTACAGGTTCAAGTAGGTAATTCACCTGTATATAAGATAGAAAGGAAATTGGGGAAAGGAGGCTTTGGCCAAGTGTATGTTGGCCGAAGAGTATCTGGTGGAACAGAACGAACGGGTCCAGATGCTTTTGAGGTTTAAGTTAGAAACTTTAGTTGATCTTATTGTAATTTTACATAATACAAACAACAAATCTTATGCTTGTTTCTCTAGGTGGCTCTTAAATTTGAACATCGAAGTAGTAAAGGTTGCAACTATGCCCCACCATTTGAGTGGCAAGTATACAAGTAAGTAACATCTATTTTTATAATCAACTTACTTGGCATATGTTCATTTTATTAGTCTATCTAACCTATATATTTATGTTGCAAGTACTCTCAATGGGTGCTATGGAATTCCTTGGGTTCACTATAAGGGACGTCAAGGAGATTATTATATTCTGGTGACTGAAATATATGATTTTCTATTAGTTGATTTTTTTGTTGACTTTGTTCAAGACTAACTTAAAAAATGAAAATTGTCAGGTTATGGACATGCTTGGTCCTAGTCTTTGGGATGTCTGGAATTCTGTTGGCCAAACGTAATGAACATTCTATGCTTCAATGGGTACATTGATGATCTATCCTACTTATGTAATTTATTGACTAGTCTTGTAAACAGAATGACCCCAAATATGGCTGCCTGCATAGCTGTGGAGGCCATTTCGATTCTGGAGAAACTTCACTCAGAAGGGTAATTAATTACCATTTATTCAGTTGGCCTAGTGGTCTTACCTTTTATTATAACTTGATTTCTCTATCAGGTTTGTGCATGGAGATATTAAACCAGAGAACTTTTTACTCGGACAGCCAGGAACTGCTGACGAAAAGAAGCTTTTCCTTATTGATCTTGGTTTGGGTATTTTTCCACTTTGGACTCAAATCATTTTTTACAATTATGTAGAAGCTTAGAATTTTTATTATTTTTTTAGGGAACAATATTAATTATCTATATTTTTTTTTTGTCTCATCAATACTATTGAATTTATGTACCATATGCAGCATCAAGATGGAAGGAAACTTCATCTGGCGAGCATGTTGAATATGATCAAAGACCAGATATTTTTAGGTGACTGTTTATCCATGTGGATCTGTTTGAGCTATGGTGTCCTTTGAATCACAAAATTTTTGCTTGCAGGGGAACAATCAGGTATGCAAGTGTACATGCACATTTAGGACGTACAGGTAGTAGGAGGGATGACTTGGAATCATTAGCCTACACATTGATATTTCTCATTAGAGGAAGATTACCTTGGCAAGGTTACCAGGTATAAGAATTTACACATACTTCAAAATATGGCTTTTATCTTGTCTGGTTTGTTTCCTGTTGGGCTAATAATACTTAGTTTAAGGCAGGGAGATAACAAGAGCTTTCTTGTTTGTAAGAAGAAAATGGGTACACCCGCAGAACTACTATGCTGTCACTGTCCAGCCCCATTCAAACAATTTCTAGAGGCTGTGACAAATATGAAATTCGATGAAGAACCAAATTATTCAAAGCTTATTTCTCTCTTTGATAGTTTGATTAACCCATGCACTTTCTTGAGACCTATCAGGATTGATGGAGCTCTAAAGGTTTCTGGAACTATCCTGACTACTGCTATTTTCCCCTGCTCCCCATTAGCATTATATTTGCTATTATTTTGTTCTGTTACCTTTAAAAATCCTGTGAATTTTGTGATTGTTCAAATATCTAGGTTGGGCAGAAACGAGCTCGATTGCTTGTAAATCTTGAAGAGGATGAGCAACCTAAGAAAAAGTTCAGATTAGGAAGCCCAGCAAGTCAATGGATTTCAGTTTACAATGCTCGGAAACCCATGAAACAGAGGTAGAGAACAAAAGAATCATAAATTGTTTCTATTTTTGTATTCTAGTCTCTTTAACACTCTATTGCCAATTTAAATGATGCACCATAAGTACTGTAGCACTGTCCATGCCATTTCTCTGGAGTGTTTCCCCCCTGGTGGGATGGTTTTTCATTTTCTTTTCTATTTTTTCCTGATTGTAAATTCATGTCAACTTTTGCTGATCTTCGTTTATTACTTTCTACATTCGAAATGGTGAAAAATTATTTTATTTCATTGGCTCTGCACATAACCTATTCTTTCTCATCATTGTGCAAGAATATAAGACTATAAACTGAACAAAACTATGTTCTGATCTTCATGATCATAAATTTGAATTATCTGCCTTATTTAAAAAAAAAACACACAAGGCAGATAATTCAAATTTAAATCATGATCATGTTCCTGATCATAGTTTAAATTTAAATTATCTCTCGTGTGATTCAGAGTTTGCCACCCCTAATTACCTGAGTTGGCAAAATTTGGATCAGAAGTGGTATTATATCTTATATCTGTAGGCTATCAGAAATGCTAATTAGCATGCAATATACATTTATTTACTCAGGAAGTTGTTCATATCTTCTTGTAAAATTCAACCTTGCTACTCGCCGCATCTATTAGCTGGTTTTAGGTCAGGGTCACACTTTAACCTGTGAGCTGTGAAACATAATTGTTTTATTGGGAGAGAAAAAAGTGTGAAGGAGAAAGGAGGGGCTACTGTTTCTATTTGCAGTTTTACATAGTATCTTTAAAATAGAGAATAGGAAAATGACAAACACATTCATGCTCCAGAGACCAACACAAAATGAAACATGATGATCATTTGCAATTACTATAACATGGCTGAGAAAATATGCTTATTTGTTTAGGAATTTTCTAAAAATTGTATAAAATGCAAGCTTTGTGTGGTCAGCGCACCAATAATAATGAGGATGAATGTCAAATAACTGGTTTTATCATACAAAAGTTTTGGTTTGAGATTCATCTGAAGTGTAAACTCCAAATTGTGATGGATCAGTTTGTCAATGTATCAACCATGTGTCATCTAACTCCCAACCCATTGGAGATTGTTTGTATTTATACTAAATGCTTGATTTGCTTATAGCATGCTCATGGTTTTATGATATTGAGAACAAAATAACTATTTGTGGGTGCAGCAGAGTATGTCACCGAGAGGTAGACCCACCAAATGACCTTTGCTAGCCTTGCTTCTGGTGCAAATTTAGGAAAGAAGATAACTAGATCTGAATTTCTGTTTTGGATAAGGGAAAAAAAACTGGTTGGGCAATTGCAGATGAATTTCATCACTATATTTACTAACTACTACAACCTTATTTTTCCAAATCTATCATATAACAGTTAATTCAGTCAACCTTCTAATGAATTTCTTTTCAGATACCACTATAATGTAGCAGATGGAAGGCTTCAGCAACATATAGAAAAGGGAATGGAAGATAATCTATATATCAGTTGTGTGGCATCTGCTGCAAATCTCTGGGCCCTTATTATGGATGCAGGAACAAACTTTTCTTCCCAGGTTTACGAAATATCACCTGTATTCTTGCATAAGGTATTCACAACTAAAATTATGCAAGTCTTTTCTTATTTTAAGTGATAGATTTTAACATTTATGGATCTTGTTTTTCTATTTAATTTAGGAGTGGATCATAGAGCAATGGGAGAAGAATTACTATATAAGTGCAATGGCTGGTACAAACAATGGGAGTTCATTAATTGTGATGTCCAAAGGTTTGTAGTGAATGTTAGCTTGAAGATGCATGTTTTAACTTGTTCTCTAGAGAATCCAATCTATATAATTATTACTGCTACATGCAAAAACTTGTACCTTCCTTTTTAGAGTCAATGGTCAGTGGCAACTGGCTTCCATGCAGATCTGTTTTAATAATCACAAGGAATATTTAGCTTGTGAAAGACAAGCAGTGGTTTTTCATCCCTGTTTATTTTGTTTCATTCAATATTTGGTTCAACTAGTTGACTTGGTTGACATATCTTTAAGCTGTTAATTTACTTTTTACGTGGGCTTTCTGTTTGAAGGATTTTTCAGAATATGATTTACTGGACAAGAGAAATATTCTTTTTATTTTTTCTGCTCAATTTGCACATTAGTTCAATGGTGCTTCCATTGGCACCTAATTATCAACTCTAATCTATTTTGGTCATGGATCTGTGGTTGCTGATTACGGGGCCTGGGCTTTGCTCACTTTGACTACATATAAGCACCTTTAAATGCTTTGGCAAGCACCTAACTATGGGACATTGTTGCCTTAACACCTTGCTTCTTTAGCAATCATGATCCCCATCAACCAACTGCTTGTTCTTAATCTTGAACAAGATTACATGGTGTAATTTGGCACAGAAGCGAAATGAACAAGGGGTACAACAAAAATTAGGAAATCTATTTTTCTTGAAGCAGATATTAAAATTCTTTTGTTCCTTTTCTGTTTGATAGGAAAGATCTCAAGCGGCAATAAAGATTATGCATTTGCTGTTAATGCAAATAATAATAATTACAATCAGGATGATAAATTTTGGAATGATACACCCACTTCGCATGATACATGGCAGTGACGTGATAACCAATAATTTAATTTTTATATGAACAAGTATAGCAAAACAGGGCTGATTTTTCAGTCAAATGATGGGCTGTTTTTTGCTTCACGTATAGCATTTGAAGCACATCTTGGTCTTATGGTTCTTGCTTATTAGTTTCTGTTTAATATTTCATTAATGTGGATGCTAGATTTACCTTATGCATGCATCTGTCATGTATGATTTTTACCCTGCCAATTATGCTAAATTGATATATTTTGTTTCACATTGGAGTTCTTTTACTTGGCAATGAGCTGTTTTCTTGCTATTTTTCTGATTGTTGTAGGAACCACTTATACCCAGCAATCCTATAAAGTTAGTGAATCATTTCCTTTTAAGTGGATCAATAAAAAGTGGAAAGAAGGATTTCATGTTACGTCCATGACTACAGCAGGGAGTCGCTGGGGGGTAGTAATGTCAAGGAACTCTGGCTACTCTAACCAGGTATTATCAAATTATGCCATAAGAAAATCCATGGTTATTCTAATATCACTACTTTCTCGACTAAATACAATTCTCATATGCAAAATTGGTTATTTACCTAAAAGTTCCTTTATATTTGCTATGTTAACTAGAAGAATACTTTGTCCTCTTATGTGCCGAGATGTAAAAGAGAATTGTGTTTTCCTTCCAATCTGCATGCATTTAATGCTGGTCTACTGCTGCTTTTTGTTGTTACCATGCTTAATTTAAATAAACTTTCCTTTTAGTGTGCTTTAACTCTCTTTTATGCAGTTACATATATTGATCAAATATTCTCAATGCAATTAATTTGAATTGGAATTTGCTTAGTTTGTTTTTGATAAATTTTGATTTCCTTACTGTAAGTAATCTGTGGTGAAGCATTTTGGTTATCGGTGACTTAAACTTGCTGCATCTGAATTACTAGGAGCTGACCTATCTAATTGGAGGTGTCAATATGTAATTGACTAAATCGATAGACACGATGTTGAAATTTGCAAGTTGATTGTGTAAACTTGGTCATAATTGCTTATGGATTTTCTCTTGTAATCAGGTAGTAGAATTGGATTTCCTTTATCCCAGTGAAGGTATCCATCGAAGATGGGAGAGTGGTTATAGAATAACATCCACTGCGGCTACTCCTGATCAAGCCGCTTTTATTTTGAGCATACCAAAAAGGAAAATGTTGGATGAGACACAGGAAACACTTCGAACTTCTTCCTTCCCAAACAATCATGTGAAGGTGAATGCCCATCATGTTTAAGTTCATATAATAACAGATCTAACTTCTCTTATGAATACCTTGTTCGCTTTCCAGATACCTACAGTTGAGCGAATAGTAGCACTAAGCACTTACCTATTGTCTTTATTTGATTTTCCTGTCTCTTTTCATGGCATCACTTGTGTGTTAACTAAATTCAAGAATGCAAAAATGGTGTTGGAATAGTTGTTTTATTGTTTAAACACGCTGACGAATATATTTGCACTCATCTACTTACAATTTTGAGCCATGCTTCTTCAATTCTCACAATACCCGGTCTTAAACTCATGAACTCCCAGCTTGCCTAAGCTGCTATGCATCTACTTTGTTTGATGTTGCACTCAGACATAATTTTGTAGTTAGTCATTCCTTGTTTATTGCATTCAGATTGTTTAAAATCCTAATCTAGTTATTTTGTCTGTAAAGGTAACTAATATATTGTAGCTACAACTCACAATTGAAGAATTAGATATCAGGTTCCAACCTTTAATTAGTTGGTCTTGCTGTTTAGGATGATGTTTCAGATGATTCTGCAATATGACAATTGCACCATCTGCTTCGAGAATTTTAACTCTCATACAATGTTTTGAATTTTGATGCCATCCTGCCTGTATTGGGCACGACAGCCTGTCTGACACCACGACGAAAGCCTCCCTTCAAATCTACTCTCCGGCTATGTACTTTTTTGATGGGGAATGATAAAGAAGAATCTGCAGGTGTTTGTGGCTGCGGACAAGGACAACATGCTTGAACCCTACCAATCAACAGTGCAGCAACAATTGTTGCCCTCCTTCATCTTCCTCCTTCCTCCTTCCTCTGTTGTTAGTGGTGCCAATCGACGACACAGTCGAGTCTCCTCCATCATCTCTTCTTAGTTTTCCTTTGCTACCTCTCCACAGTTGCCAGGTTGACACAGATGACCTGTGCTGCTAACCTGTACCATTTGTCGATGCAGGTTTGCATTATTACAAAATCATTTTGACCTGGAGTCATAACTGGTTCTCCGACTAAGACGTCAAACCTTGCTGTCATATAGCATCAGTTAGATTTACTTGCCCAAAGTTACATAAACCGACCCATTGGATAAAAGAATTGTTCTTAGAATCTCACTGTTCAAAATTTGTATATAGGTAGAAAATGCTCATGGCACAGTTAATAAACCTAGTACAACTTTGTATGATGAAAGTGCACTCGAAAACAGTAAGACCATAACCCGATACTGCAAGGTATGAATTAGCGATTCCATATTTTTATCATCGACCTCTTTGAAGAAATTTGTTGTGCATTTAAGGTACTCTGCGTAAACCAAACTAACCGTGCATCTTTTTACAGGAAAAATGGGCAAAAAATCTCTACATTGCTTCCATATGCTTCGGTCGAACAGTGTGCTGATCCTTGAGCTGACCAACATTTCTGAGACCAAAAGGAAGTATATTGAAGTTGTTCTAACTCGAAAAGGCTTCGGCAAAGTGCATCGTATATGTTTCCCGGCGTCGATGCTCGTCAATTATCACCTTCCCATGCGTCTAGTCAAGAAATGAAACAGGGCCTAGCTGGTATCTTTTCGCCCTGTCATCGAATGTGTGTTATAGAATTCGAGTCTTGTAAAGGCGACGAGTCCGAAAATACAAAACCTGAATGTTCTGTTGCCTCATCTTTAATGCAACTGAGAACAAAGGTCAGGCTTTCAGTCTATGTAGCACTTGTTCTCACCCAAGTGAAATAGAAAAAAAAAGAGTATTTTGGTTCTGTATTTTCAAGAACATCTTCTTGTTAATAATTAGTGATGGATTACTATTTAAATATGATATGAAATTAATGGTTGCCATTTATGCCAAGTACATGAGTAACCAATAAATAGCCAATTGCTGGCAGAGTGATTCCTCTGAAATTTTGATATCATACGTTTGTGTTGGGTGAATACGATGATGGTATCATAGATGCGAAAAAAGTTAAGACGATCGACATCGAGAAAGGGCTTGCGGACGGCACATCGCAACGCGAGCGATGTGTGCTTGTGAGTTGTGTAACATAAACTTTCAAGATTGACAAGGAGTGCAATTGAAATCCCAAGCAGGATGTAGGCAACTGCTGAACCGAACAACCGAAGATCGTAACCGAGTCAAGGTCCCGATGATCGTGTGTCTCAAAGGCTCTCGAGTCCGCAGCTTTGGTGCACCTCTTATGTCACACTAGTTGCCTATCGATAAAGAGTGGATGAAAAAGCATCCACGATTTACCAAACATTGCACGTGAAGTTTAAAAATGTCTACAACGTTCCATACTTTCATATTTATCAAATAGTGTACTTAATTCTCTTTTTATCCCTCCCGCTAAAAAAATCTGCACTACAATTATCACCACCACTGTGGTGATGAAATTTGAATTTTCAACACCACAATGATAGTGCAATCCCAGCACTACCACCGCGTGGTCTTTAGTTGCACTTCAAGACCATCGCAGATTGAAATTTACAATTTGATCTGCATCATCGCAGATTAAATTTGAATTCTCAACATCACAGTGGTGTTGGTGCTGGAATTGCAATATAACTGTGGTGTTGAGATTTGAATTCCCAGTACCACGTTCGAAAATTTCATCGCTACGCAAGTCTGTTTGATTTTAAAGGTAAAACGAATTAACGCATGATAAATATGAAAATATGAGAATCGTCAAACTTCAAATGGGCTGTTTATTAAATTGTCCAAAAAAAATATCTATCAATAGAACAAAGGGGCTAAGTTCTCGGAAACCTTTAAGAACATGAACACGCTCAAAACCCTCCTAGCACAATAATAATAATAATAATATTATAGTAAGTATTTGAACTTTGCTCGATTAATCTTCTGAGTAAATGATCTTTTGAGTGTGCACAATTTGTGGACACTTAAATATATTTCTCTAGAAATAGAAATGAGTAACGTTATTTTTTTTTTTTAGAGCGCGTGCAATAGACAGGTTTAAATTGAGAGAGGGGTTGAACTTCAACCCAGTAACCACATCACTGACACTTTTTTGGCCCAAGTAAAATTTAGCCCAGCTCGTTTTATTACCTCTTTTTGCCTTTTTTTTTTTTTCCCCTCCCTTGTCTTTTCGTTGCCGATTTAAATTTCAAAACGGCGGCCCCCAGAAGGTTTGCCAGCTCCTCTATGATTTGGGATCAATAGATCGCTCGATCGATCTCCCATTCCCCCTCTCGATTCGCGTTCATGTCGTCCGGAGAAGGGCTTTTGGGTCTCCTCGATGGTATTCTAGGGCGAGTCGGCTGTTTCTTCGGATGCATTCGGTCCAGAAATAATGGCGAAGAAACGAAGAATCGCAAGGTACGGAAGTTCCGATCTCGAGAATAATGGCTGTGTTTATCTTCTTTATTTTATGCACCGATCAATTCGTCAAAATGGTATTTGATGGATAAATCAGGAGCCTTTGGTGTCAAAACGGCAGCTTGGATCGTTTTTCATCGACGAAGGTGCGACCGGTGATCGAATCGACTGTTGCATCAGGTTTAAACTCAGAGCTTCTTACTTCCTTTTTTACTGATTTTTTTTTTTTGGAGAGTTTCTCTCAATTTGTAGTGGCTGATTCTCTACCTGATGGAGTAGTTTGTCCAATTGCAAGCGACACCTTTGCAACTGATAGCTTATACAAGGAACTCAAGCGGGAGGTATACCTGGAGTTTTTCTAGTTTGCTTCTGCTATGTATTTTTTAAATCAGTTGTTCATGAAGCGTATCCACTGTATTTGAGTGATTGAATGCCATTGATAAACTAAAATTATAATTCCATGTCATGTCTGCATGTAATAATTGAAAAATGTACAGGTTGAGATTCTGAAAGCTTGTGGTGCTCTCTTTCAAACTCCTGTAGAAATTCGAAAAGCTTCAGGGAAAGTAACATTGCAAGATCCTGATAATCTTGAAGGCACATCTTCCAGTTACATTTCAAGGTTTTCTGGTATTTCTAAGAAGATTCTGTGGGATGAAAAGCATGAGATTTCGAGTATCCCACTACAGGTGAAAAAGAATGATGGTATTTCACATGAAAGGTAACTTTGGATCCAGTTGAATGAATACTACATTACTGTTCGTACTCGGACAAATATTTTACTTTATTCATAATTGGTTTGTACAGTAATTGCCTATTGGACGATCAACAGAGCCCGCAACACAATGACAGTTTTTTACCATTAGTTAATTCAAGAAGCTTAGTGCTTCTTGAAGGTGTACATGAATCTTCTACCGAATTGGTGGAATCTCATACTCCTGATACTTCTCCCTCTAAACATGAATCTCATCTCCAGTTGTTTTCTTCTAAAGTTTCTCCTTTTGCAACTCCATTTAGAGTGACTGATGAGATGGAGACACCAGCAACTATTTACCCATCCAATCTGGAGCACATTAGAACTGGGAAGGGTCCCAGGATTAGGAATCAGTATGTGTATCCAGTTCCCAATGTGGAAAATCATTCACAGTGGAAAGTCTTGAATGCAGATTCCTCTGAACCATTTCAATCACATTACAGTTTCAATCCTGATGCAGGAGAGCAGGAACGACAAATGTCTGCAGCAGAGCCTGAGGGTACTGAATTTTCTCTTGGAACCAGATTCTCTTGTCCAAGAAGTGAAAAACAGAAAGATGAGGTAGTCTATACAGATAAATTTACTGCTGGGAAGATATTGAGCAGGTCAGAAACACCTTCCAATAACAGAAATATCAAACTAGTTAGCCCACAATACTCAGAAGTAGTGGCTAGCTTATCTCAATGGTTGAAACCCCCAATCACAAAGGATGACTTGCCCAATAAAAAATCTCCCTCAGTAAAGTGTTCTGATGATGACAGGCCTATTCTGGGCATGGTAACTGCACATTGGGAAGATGACGGGCCTGAACATACATTGTATAAGAGGTGGGATGGAAATGGTATTCCAAACTTGACAAATAAGTACAAGGAGGTAATGTTAACGAGTTCAGTTTCCAACTATCGCTCAGAATTTGTCGATCATTTTCCTTTTGTTTGAGGATCTTTCCATGTTTCAGGATCAGAGAGTCAGCTGGCATTCAACACCATTTGAAGAGAGACTAGAGAAGGCATTGTCTGATGAAAGCTTCGTATCACAAAGGTCTTATACTGTTGGTTATAGCACTATAACTATGGTGCTTATGTTTCATGCATCAGGGGCTGTGCAATTGCTTGTTTAGTTTTCAAAGAATAACTCATTAAGTCATCCATTATTTCACTTGTCTCACTGTTACTGCATCCTATCAAAAGCCTTCAAGATTGCTAAAACTCTTCATTCAATAATTTCTTCCCTGTATGATCCTTCAGTGAACTATAATTTTTATCAGTGGTTTTAAAAATAGCTGCTAGCCGTTCTGCCCACCTAGGCAGATTATGAAGATGACCATATAGCGGCTGCATATGGTCAGACATACTACATGCACAATTAAAAAGAATTTGGCTGACTTGATTCGGTTTATACATAATCAAATTAACTTAAAACCACAAGTTACCTTGTCTGGGTAGTATATATATATATATATATATTTTGAAAGGAAGTTTTGGCGCAATCATAAAATTATTGTCTTGTGATCTAGAGATTATGGGTTCAAGGACCGAAAATAGTCTCTTGCAAAGCAGGATAAGACTGCGTATAATAGATCATTCTCCAGAATTATGTATGACGAAAGTTTTGTGCATCAGGTTGCCCTTTGTTATATTTCATTTTTCTTTGGACTCTATGATTTGCACAACTTTCTTTTTTTAATGTGAATGAATTGAATGTGTAATATTTATTATATGTATGTTGGCCATTTTAATCTTTTATTAATATAAATAGTTTCAAAAATTTAAATTTGATTGCATCTCTCTTGGAGCAAAAGGTAAAATTCGTCATCCTGATGACCCCTTTCGATTGGTCTCATAATCATTGTAAGGGAGGTAAATTACGAGGGATATGTTTGTCCAACCAAGAACTAGCACAGCGGGAGGGTAGACATCCCGAAAACTTTGTAACCTCCGGAGATTAATCCTTGCTCCTTAGGACAATTCTATTATTTATGCTAGTCACTTGATCCTCTCGTGGGGACTTGATTGCATCTCTCTTAATGCATATATGCTATGAAATAGATCATGACATTTTGTCTGCAAACTCTAAGATGATTATGATCTTAGAAACTTATACAACATCTCATGCTTGCTCACCTGCATGCAAGTGCTATTACATTATCTTGCAAGTCAACAGAATATATCAAACTCATTCAAATGCATTGTAAATATTCTCCTCGTAAGCAGCAACAGGAACAATTTTTCTTTAATTTCTCCAATAATTCTTTTTGGAAAAACTTGATCGCATTGTTAATTCCCTATATTTTTTATGCTGCTGCTGATTTATTTCTTAATACTAGGAAACACATTTATGGAAAGACAATGGAGTTGGGTGATGAAGATGATCTGAGTGACACGGCAGCATCCTAAAACAGATCCTGAAGGTTAATTTTTCTTACTTGGTGAAGGTAATAGCTAACTAAATTAGTGAAAACTTTCAAGGTTGTTCTCAAAAGTCATGCATTATCATAAAATAGGGATATACTTCCCGTATATATTATCAAAAAATAAATGAAAAAAAGGTGCCACACTAGGCAGATTTTGAAGGTTGAATTATCCTTTTCGTTTCTTCAAAATTTTTTTTTTTATCTTATGCTTTTGTTTACATCTTACTATTGATTTCTTTACCAACATTGCGTTATGGTAGTTGTTTGGATAAACAAAACAATACCTGCAGAAATGAGATCGTAGAGGATAGTGTATATCATCGAGACAATCCTATACTGTCCTTATGTCTTAATGCTCAGGTACTTAACTACAAGGAGCATCAATGTTATTGCTTATATTTCTTATATATGTTGCTAAGGTGACATTATGCATCAAAATGCATGTTTAAACATGACTCTTGCTCACTTTAATACATTTGCACACTACCTTTTTTTAATCATTTGAACATTGAACATGATCTGTTAGACACAAAACATGACCCCTTTAAACATTTGTTTTTTTTCTTCAATATAAATTGTGTTCCATGACCTATTTATATTTATGAAGCAGTCATTTTACATAAAGCACTGTCAAATTCAAGTGACTTGCTGGGGAGAAATAAGGACTGAGGGTATTTTGGTAAAAGTGCTATGACTAGACTTTTTTTTAAAGGAAAAGTCTTTTTAGAGAGGTAAATCCAAAAAAAAAAAACAGTAAAATGGGAAACACCATTCTACTGCCACGTCACCATCCTATGACTTTATACTAATTTAATTCTCTTTTCCACCTTCTAGAATTGCGAGGTTCTCGGATCAACTAGAAATTATAATTTTAAGATAGAGCTTTGATTTTTCATATTTGTTCCAGTCAACTCGTTGAAATCAACTTATATGTATATATATATATTTAAAATTTTCCACAATGTAATATTAGGACTTGCTTTATTACTTTGCATGACCATATAATGACACAAGCAGCATCCTGATGGGTAAAATATTAGGAAAATTTTCAAAATTTGATAATAAAAAGCAAGAAATTACTCCTAGTTTACCACTGATGATAAGTTTATTTGAATATACTTTGTATGTCAAAGTGTAAATTTGTGAACTTGGTCGAACTGCCGGTGGCCGGTTGAACTGCTGATGGCCTGCCTGGTCTGGTACCCCATGATCTTATCTGAGCTATGCTCGATGCGATCACCACAACCTAAATCAGATTGTGCTCTTGATATAAGTCGTGGCCCAATCTGACCCACTATTTTTGATAATGGTAATAATATTAGTCATTAATTGTGTGCCCTATCAAGTTTTTTTTTTACCAATCTTGCGTCAATGATTAACCCAATGAAAAAGCTTGTGTGACAATTCTAAGAGATGATAAGAATAAAAAGAATTGTAGATGATAATTAAAACACTTGATTGTTCTCATTCAAACATAAGAGAGATTAGATTGAATGAAGGAGCTTTTGAAAGGGAAAAAAATATCTTAAATAATTAAAATTAAATTATCATAATTACCTTATGGCCATAAATTAAGACCGATAAAAATGTTCTAGCTGTCTTGGACACTTGCGAGAGATCTGTAATTGAAAAGTGAGGTTAAAATTTTTAATGTTTTTGTATGATTATACCTGCTAAACAGTCTTCCTGTACTTTTTGTATGTCTTTTTTGTTTGTATATAAATGATAAAAATATTATCTTATACAATTTATTCATTCATGAACATCTTTATTATTTATCGTCTGATTCTTTAGAGTTCAAGAATTAGATTATAATACTCATCCAATCGAATGGTAGATAATGAAAGTGTTCACGGATGAATTGTATAGGAAATTATTCCTCTATAGATGAATATGTTATATCTTCTAATAAAAATTTACACAAAAAAGCATATATAATTGAGACATAGCATAGCATAGCATGAACAATTAAAAAAGCATACGTAAAAAAAAAAGAACAATTAAATTGGTTCATTACACATTTGCATCTCGAAATATGCCATCATGCGTGTTAAATTAGAAAAATCTTCCACGGTTAATAGTATTCTCTTGATAGCTTATATATATATTGTCCGAAGATTGCACATAGATATATAAATCCAAAAAGAAGAACAATTATTGGCAACTATATACAATAAGAGGCGACATTTTGGTCAGTCAAGAACTCCACGATCCTTCCGAGTTCATCCCAATTTCCTTCTTTTAATTCATAGTCATTCACGTTAGGGTTTACCTCTACCTTAGATTGAGGTGCTACAACAATGTCGCCTTTCACTGGATCTCCATCTCCATGGGAAGAATAGCTCGAAGGGAATAGGCAATCGTATTCATTTTGACTCATCCATTTGAAGCCACAGCTAGTTTTCGAACTAGAGTCGGGAGAGACAGATTTGACGTCGTTCATCACTCTCCAATTGTTTCTTTTATAACTCACATTCCTCTTGAAAATTCTACATATCGTCCATACCTCCTGCATCATCGGAGGAGATTGCTATGTAAATTTAATTTATTTATTTATTTTTTTGAAAAGAAAAAAAAAATGGAAGACATTCATTCATCTTACCGCTTCTTGCGAGGCGACATCCGTCCTAATGTTGTCCGTCGTCGAAGGATGACGGAACTCATGCATCATCCAGTCCGTCTTGGTTCCTTTCCCCGCGCTTCCCTTGTAGTAAACGAGAGACTTCTTCAGACCGATACAATCATCGGCATTGCTCGATGAATATATCGGTCTATCGATACCGGTGGCCTTCCAGAACCCAGATCCAGTGACCCTGTTTGGCCTTATGCTGTTCCTATATTTCCTGCCCCTCAAGCAAAAGAAGTACCATTCCTTTTCTCCAGCCGATGCAAATTCTAAAAGGTCGAGATGATCGCCACGTCAATAGTGACATTTTTATAAATCCACCGGGTGTAATAATTAACTTGAAACAAAACAAATATGAACACTTAGAAAATACAACTAAATTGTCAATTAATTATATATATGACAACGAGAAAATCGTATAACATGTATTAGAATATGAAAAATATTAAGAAAGAAGAAATAAAATAAAAGTTTTTGTTTACTCGGAAGCTCCCAGGGATCGTGTTTGTAGATATTAATCTCCTTGATGATCTCTATGGTGAATCTCTTCCTCTCCACCTTCCTCCGCAAGTAAAACCCTACTAGTTCCTCGTCGGTGGGGTGAAACCGGAATCCCGGGAGAACCGTAGTATCTTTTTCTCGATCCATCGTCTCTTGCAATTCTGCTTCTTCTTCTTCTTCTTCTGATCTTTTCTTGGTTTCTTCTTCTTCCTCCTCCATGATCGATGAGCTCCTCCTCCCTTTTCTACCTCTCCATGCACACTTTTATCCCATTAATTAAACACGTACCTTCTTCGTTCTCTACCTTGCCTACGGTTTTGAATGGGAAGGCACGACGAAGGCCTTGGACTTGGAACGCATATTGCCTGCCATTAATGGGGGGCACTTCTGTTTGATGGTTAACCCTACGTCAAGTCTTCGACTTTGACTTCTCCCCTCCCTCAAATTTCTTCCTCGTTGGCTTATCCCGCCGCGGTGAAAGCCCTCACTTCCTGATATTTTAATCCAAATGATTTTTAATTAATAATAGAACAAAATACTAATAGGGAAAACAACTTCGATGAACAGATTCTTTACACACACGATCATACTGAGTCTCCATATATTACTGGAGGATTCCACCGATTTAATCTCGGTCACGTATAAGTCTTTTAAGTAATTGTAGAATGCGACTGGGACAGTAGATGAATCTTTTGGTAAGAGTTCATTTATATTCGTTCAAGATGCATCAAAGTCAATTGATGAATAAGTTTGATAAATTAAATAAATAAATTTATGAACCATGTTTACGATTATATTTATTTAAAAATTATTTATGAATTTATTTATAAATAATAATTAAAATATTAACATTTAAAAAAAAATTGATTTAAGAGTTTGATAATGTTTAAATAAATCGAACTTAAACAAATTTGAATCGAACTTAATTAGAAGTTTGATATCCATTAAATAAATCGAACTCAATCTAAAAAAAATCAAATTAAATTTGAACAGATTTTTTAATAGTTTGATTAATTCTAAACTCGCTTAATTATCTTATCAAACTAGCCTAATCATTATAAAGCTCGATTTGATTTGGTTCATTTAGGAGCCTTAAATGCGACTTTGACGATTTCATACACAGATCCTTTATATTAACTATTAAGAGATTTTATTATTTTAATATTTGAATGCTTGGAATTATAACATACTTTTCCATTGATGATATCATTATTTTTAACCTTGTGATATTATTTTTATGCCCATAATTAAATTCCTAGCGGGGTGTTTTTTTTCCTACCCTTGGAAGGTCTTTTTCAAAGATCTTAATTGTCTCTTGGGGAATAAGTTATGAGGCACACATTCACCGACTCCCTTGAATTTTACATAAAAGAAAAAAAATTCATCCTTTTTTTCTTTTAATTTAGATATTTATGAGGAAAATAACATATAAGTATAATTCACGAATAAATATAAAATATGTAGGGGAATGAGCGATTAACAAGTCATTTTATATTGCATGGTAGGGTTCCAAGTGACGCTCGGAGAAATTTTTATATCCTTATATTTTTTTTTAATTTCTCACAACATGTGGAATAATATTTTATTTGTGTTGACGCGGAGATGTAATATGCACTAGAAGGAATTGCTTTAAAAATTTAAAAATAAAAAAAATTCAGTAGTTTGAAGCGTAACGAAGAATTTGGCCACGTGAAACGATGGAGAATCTAGTAGCAACTAGAAGGTCTTCGTCCTTTTCTATTAATTAACCCTAGAGGGGTTTAGGTGGACCGACAAAAACAGCATACCGTTGACCAAAATTTAGAGACCATGCCAAACTCACTGGTAGATTTTCAAACATATATCGATGATAAATTTATAATAATGAATAAAGATCAATTTTCAATGAGATTATTTTTTTTTAAAGCGATAAATTCTTCCACCTTATTCTTAGAATTGATTTTGAAAGATATTTAGGACGATCGTTATCACTTTTTACAACAACAATTTAATTAAATTTTCATATTTATACAAAATAAATAAATAAATATTTTACATGTGAAAAAAAATAGGTGCGCTCTGTTTTATTATTAAATTGTTTTTTTATAATTAATAAATGAGTGATTTTGATAATAATTCTGGAATCAAAGAGGTTGTTCGGATTAATAATGAAAAAAATTAAAATGTTTTGATATCTGCAAAGTTAGGAATCTGTCCAACTAAGAATTTCATTATCCTTCCTGCGATTACGGTGAGAGAGAGATAAATCGCGAACAGGGTTCGTGCGCAAGCAGATGAGTTTATCTCAAACAGGGGAATTTTAGACCCCTCTCCGGAATCGATCCCTGCCCATTCTGCAAGCAACCCCTGTCTTATCATCGCGTCATCCCCGTGGAGACAATGTTTTGATATCAATAAGATTTTAGGAGGATTTTAAAAGACTGTAGTTATTTTTTTTTAATTTCAATTATATTGTTTATGATTTTTTTTTTCAAACTTGAAATATAAGTTGAATTGTAAATCGCTCGTAATACAATCTAATGAATAAATTAGATCAATTTGCCTTTCTTTCTGATACTAATTTACCGGATTAAAATTTTAAATTAATGCAAAATTAAATTATGTGATATTGCATATGAACTAGAATTTTAAGCCCATGTTTGAAGGAGAGATTTTAGTGGAAGAAATTGCGATATTGTAAATTATCCCATAAATTAATTTATTGCACATGTAAATCGATCTGTTTACGAAAATTAGAATTCTAAATTTATAAAACACTGGGTTTGAGTAATTCTCATTAATCGTTTTAAGTTAAGTTCTTAGATCTTTCTAAACACTCAAACAATTCCATTGTCGTCTAGTCCGGTTAGGATACCTGGCTTTCACCCAGGCGACCCGGGTTCAAATCCCGGCAATGGAATCTTTATTTTTATTTTTTGCTATTGGATTTATAAATTTAGTGCTTTTAATAAAAATTATTATCCTTCTTTTTTTTTTCTTTCGGACTGACAGTTGTTCTCAAGGCTTTTAGTTAATAATTTATCTATCAAAATTATTTTTTATAAGAAAAGATAGACAGTATTTTTTTTTCTCTCTGTGATATTTTATATGCTTTATGGCATTTAGTGTCCAACTTTCATATTCATTATCCAGCTGGACACCCCACTCTCACATAATAATTCTACTAAAATCACACTAATATCATCTAAATGTGGGGGAGCAAGGACCGGTGAACGATAAAGGTGGAAGCGAAGACAAAGCACTCTATGGAAGATAAAGGCAAAGGAAAGGGAACCGTTCCAGTGGCACGGTAGAGCGATAAAAATAAAAATAAAAATATTTATAAAAGAATGCAGGAGTTTATCCGATAGATAAAAAAAAATTTGATATTGAATAATTTTTCAAAGATAATACAATTATAAAATTCGGACTGGATCATGACTACTAAATTGTAAATACTTTTATGATATACTCAAATGATTGATGGAGATCAGTAGAGATTTCGATCTTTTCTGATTTAATTATCGAAGAAGTATCTTTGTAGAATCGTAGAGTCGAATTGATCATCTCCATAGATTAATCAGATTGAACACTCGAAAATTTTGGTGCCAATAAAAAAATAAAGATGAAGGGAGCAACGAAGACGATGGGACAAAAATAGTATAAAGAAGTGGAGGTAAAATTGACTAACAAGGATAAGGGAAACGAAGATAATAATAGAAAGATATTAAATGAAGGGATTAATTTGGCTCTCGGAGCTAGATATAGCAGTAGAATGTTTAGTTACGACCAATTTATAAGAAAAAATCAAATAAAGTGATAAATCATCAGAAAAATTAAAATTGTCTACCAGCTCTCTTCGATTTATCTTTTTTTTTTCGCACGTAGAATAGTCTGTTAATGCGACAGTCATATATATATATATTTGATAAAAAAACTAATTTGAAAGGACTAAAGATGAAGAGCAACTTGTAAACAAGATCATGTGGTAAAGGCTCGAGCCATGGGCTCAATATCGACAATAAAAGAGGGGGTGGATCGACCAAAGAGAATATGGAATAATTAACTTTTGATTATTTCAGATGAAAGTTAATTTTTTTACTTTAGGGTTTAACTACGATTTCACAAACTCCCAAAACAAAAAGGCAAAACAAATGGAAATAAATAGAACAGATCATATACTTTGACCATTGCGACCAATTAATACATCTTTTCTTTCATTCTAACTTCTGGTAGTTGTGTATCATTATGGAAATAAATATACTTAATATTTGAGATTAGTAAATGAAGACCATTAGGGAGCCCTTAGAAAATAATAAAAATGTTCCTCCACCATACTTAACTGACCACCAAATTGACTTATTAACACACGACGAGCTAAAAGCTTCACCAAATTATGATTTCTCTATACAAAATATATAATTTATCATATTTTTATGTGCTATAGCAATTCTCTGATCTTTCTCCTAGTAACCAAATAAGCTCTGAAGAGTAGCTCTCAACCTCTACGCCCAAGCTAGATGACTATTTTTTTTTTTTTTCTTTTGCCACTTGTCCATGGTTAACACTCGATCAAGGTCGGAGCGAGCTTCCGCCGTGTTGATGATCATTGTTGCGAGCGGTATCGACAGAAATATCCAAGCTGTTTGCTTCTGCTTCAGGCGAAATCTCGCGCACGTCAGCTATTCTAGCAGCTGAAGACTGGAAATTATCCCAGTTGGCATCACCAACAGAGTGGATATCGACTCCATCAACTCCAAGTTGTATTTCACTCTCAGACGAAGCTGGAAGCGGCCTGGGATCATTTAAGCAAGCTTTATCTACATCATCTTCCAGTAAGTCGACATGCTTTGTCATTGGAAGAGTATCATCCGGGGTGGAGTGCGCCTCCAATCTCTCTTCAAATGCCTGCTTTGGGTTACCGTATCTGTAGAGGAAAAGAAACAAATCAAAGTTTTTCTATCAGGTTACAGACACTGACACTTTATGATCATAAAGAAACTGTAAATTATGTTGTATAGAAATAAGTGTCCCAAAATCATTAAAAAAAAAAAAAATGGAACCGGCCCCCCTCAGTTACCCTACCGAGGAGGGAGGTAAATTGGATGGGTACTAGCATAGGCTGCCTCAACAGATCCAACATTCCAAGAGACCGACTTTCTTTTGAAAAAAAATCTACAAATGTATTATAGCTAGGGATCGACTCAGGAGTTCCTGAGAATCTGCGTGGATGTCTTACCATTGCACCATAGCCCGAGGGTTAAAAAGTATAGAAGAAAGTACCAAAATCATACAAGCACATTGCCAAGAATCAGTTAATGTATTTATTAGTTCATAATAATCTGAATATATGCAGAAATGGTAAATAATTTATGACCAGATGTTATTAGTGATAAAGAAGTTTAAAAAAAAAAAATCATTAGGATGCTTTAGTTATATACCTCCCCCAAAATGAAAACAAAACTATATGCTAATGTGTATTAGACAAAAAAGATATTTGATAACTTTTCTGGCTAATCCGTGTTGCACTTGATCCTCGGTGAAAGTCTATCTATTCACGGTGGCAAAACTTTACTCAAGACAATTGATCATCAGATTTATGGATAACCTTAAATACCACCAAAGAATAAAACAATGACATAATACCTCTGTATTTGTGACTGCAACTTATGAACAAGAGCCAGGAGATCCTCTTTTTCTTTTATGGCAACTATTGATTTCTCTACGGCATCCTTTACTCTGGCCTCAGAGTCCACCTCTGTTATTCTGGCTCTTTCTTCAGCTCTCACAACAGCTGCTTCTAGTACCACGGCTCGTTCCCTAGCTTTTGCAAGCTCAGAGCGCCACATGTGTGCCTCCTGAAGTGCAGAGTCTATCTGCTTTAGCAACAGCTCTCGTTCCATTGTAAGGTTCTTAAACTTTTCTTCAGATTCTCTCAACTGAAAAAGTGCACATCATGGTGAAGAACGCACAAATAGAAGAGAGAATACAAGGAAATTAGCAACACAGCTCTTAAGCTGAAGGATGGTGTTCATATCAACAATTTACTGACACACTATATAGCAATTTGACTTTAATGTGATCCTTTCCTCGAACCATAGTGGTAGTTCATTCCTCTCTGTCCACTCAAACCTGCCGATGCAATTTAAGTTTTTAAGGACCAAAAACCAGGATCGTGCACTTTGTTCATTTGCTTTTAAACTAATAAATCACTGCTTATGCAGTGATTTTTTTATTTTCCTAATGGCTGTGGTCACCACCTCTTTAAATTTCATAAAAAGGCTATTTTGGCCACCCTGTGACCAAAATCTGCATCTGTGTGAGACAGAGACGGACGATCATAACAAAAGACCATGTCCATTGCCCTTGTCACTGTTTTGAGAGGTATTGGAGGTTGATTGATGCACTATGCAAAGGTTCAAGGGTTGAGCTCACTGGCTGTGCAACGGCAGCCCGACGCTGTTGGGGGGTGTGGGAAAAACACCCCTGCCTCGAGGAGAGTTAATCTATGATTTCAATCATTTTCTCTCTCTCTTTTTTTTTTTTGGTTCATTTTGTTTTTCTGTGATTTTTTGCTTCTGCAGCTCTATAAGCTGTTGCCGTATTGCTAACAACCAAGACAAATGCCACCATGACTTTAACACTTCAAACAAAATTAGAGTCACAATATTCTCCCAAACTTAAGGCTTCTCATTATTTTCAAGATCCAAATAGTTAGTTGCGAGTTAGGGCAATTGTACCGCTACACCATGTCATTCTCCATTGGTCCCCTCAGAAAGCCTTTGAGTAGGTTTGTTATACCCTTTGCCACAACATATTCAAATTAAAATGTTGATCCATTAATTTCATAGGCTTAGACCACATGGCCCCCAAAAGCCCTAGACTAGACTTGACCAAATAAACTGGATCAAGTGAAGCAAAATTCTGATATGGGACTAAATTGGGGTGTCAATGTCGTATTAAATACTACTACATTGAGAGCTGAGGAATTTTTTATTTTATTTTTTTTGCTAGCATAAACCCGTTGTCGTGGCTGGTGCTAAGCCCGGATTAGAAAAGGTAAGGATTGTTTAAGTTGTCAGCCAGTGTTGAATCATTGAACTTGAACAAATTTCAATGAATAGATCCATCAAATTATTATGCTAATATTAGGTTGTTATCCGAAAAGGACGCGGAATAGAATTCAATTGTAACGTCTCAGTAAGAACCGTTACATCTTAATGAGAACTTAGGCGCAATGTTAAATATGCAAGAGCTCTTACACCATAAGTTGGATAAAAATAAATATTATAAAAAAATTAATTATTTAAGATTTGAAAAATGAAACATAAGAACGCTTACTGGTAAAACAATAGAAGAAGTACATATTATGATTAAAAGAAGAAATTAATATTTTGTGTTTACAAGAGATATAATGGGTAGGAGGGAAGACAAAGTTGATAGAGAACTCAGGTTTTAAGTTATGGTACACAAGAAAGAGTAGAACACAAAATAGAGTAGCTATTATTATAAATAGTTTATTAAAAATTGAAGTAATAAGAGTAATTAGAAAATAGAATAGAATTAAAACTCTTAAAATAGTGATGACGAGAGAAACTATTAATATATCTCAAGCAAATTAGATGAAAACACTAAAATTAGATTTTACGAAAACTTAGATGAGGTATTACAAAGAATTCCGCCAAACAAAATAATTTTAATAGAAGAAAATCTAAATGGACACGTAGAAATAAAAAATGAAAAATATAATAGGGCACATAGGGGTTGTGAGTTTAGAACAAACAATGGAGAAGAAAAAACTATATTGAATTTTGCAATAACATATGAATTAATATTAGCTAATATGTTTTTCAAGATAAAAATAAGAACACTTGATTTTGTTTAAAAGTGGAAATAATAAGCCATAAATTGACTTTTTATAGTGAGGAAGAAGGATAGAAAGATATGCAAAGATTGTAAGATTATTCTAAGAGAAAACTTAACTGCTCAAGATAAGCTGACAGTATTAGATATGTGCCTTAAGCATAATATTAATAGAAGAAAAACATATATGACTTATAGAATTAAATGGTGGAAGTTAAAAGTTAAGAAACAAAACATATTTAACGAGAGGATAGAAGAATAAGTATTAAAAGAGCATGATGACTCAAATACAATATGAGATAAAATAATATTAAAGTTAAAAATAATAACTAAAAGTAGGGTGTGCACCTCTAAGTAAAGAATCTTGATGGTGTAATATAAAAGTATAGAAGAAAGTGAAGGAAAAAATGAACAGCTAATTAGATATTATACACTTGTAAGAATGAAAAAAACTTTAAAAAGTATATAATAGCCGAGAAAAAAGTCAATAAAGTAGCAAGTGAAGTTAAGAATGAAACTTTTAAACACTTATATCGATAATTGGGTACAAAAGAAGAGGAAAAAATATTTATAGAACAACTAAAAGTAGAGAGAGAAAGACCAAAGTAAGGTAAGACCATAGTTTGTAGGTTCGTGATCCTACACAAGATCGATTTGGAGTCAGGCTTGGATCGTAGAATCGTAAGATCCTATCAAAAACTCTTGAAATTTTATAGTTAAATATTATATATGATTAATAATTAAAAATCATTTGTATATAACTAAATTAATAATTTTATATTTACATATAACACTCAATGTCAAATAGTAAAGAACAATTATGACAATCAAATAGCTACCCTCTAAAATTAAAGGGAGCCAATAAAATGAAAAAGAAAGACTATAATAAGATGAAAAAATATACATAACAAAATGGCATGAAAAAAAATTTATCATAATCAAATTACACATTGCAACTTAAAAAAAAAATCTAAAATACACACCAAGGCATTTTAAATAACTCCAACTGATTAGCCATCTAATTATCCATCTATTCCTTTCTCTCTTTACAAAAACGAATCCAAACGAGAAGGCCGAAGAGAAAATCATATTAATTGATTTTTTACAGAAATAAAATTATCAAAAAATAATTTATTATTTTCATATCATAATTATAAATTATATTCTCATTTCTATTTATTTTCCTATTAATTAAATTTCTAGAAATCACGATTCAATTTGGAGGCTATCTGTTTCCAATCCAAACTGACTCACCGTTTTCCTTTCTCATTCCCTTTCCCTTGTATCTTTTACACTTCATCAACTGTCTTAAATCAGTTCGCCTGCGTGCTTCTCGCTATTCCATTTACTTTTCCCTTTTTTCACTTCTTTTTCTTCATCATTATTTTCTTCAAGGTAGTTTGATTGTTTTGACCTGAAATCAATGGGTCAATCAATATTAAAGTCGAATATTTGTTTTATTTTTAAGAGAGATGAGGTGTCGTGGTTGATTTATTTTTTGACATCGAAAAAGAATAGCTTGGACTCCCCAGAGGATAGTACATGATTATGAACGATCCTCCCGATTCTGAATGTAGGATCAGTACAATCTCACTGATTTCTGAACGATCCTGTACAATCTTATACGATCCTACCGATTCCACAACAAAAAACGATCTTATACGATCTGAGAGTGTTTTGGGATTCCGGATCATAGGATCATGCGACCCTACGATTCAGGATTGCGATTTTGCAAATTATAGATAAGACTGCGTACAATAGACTCTTTCTTGAGACTCTGCATGGCAGGAGCTTCATGCATTAGACTATCCTTTTAGAGAGATTAAAAATCTAATCCAAATAAGATACATTAAAAATGAATGTAATATGGTACTATTGAACAATGAGGAAATAAAAGAGCGATGAACGAAGAATATTCATCAACTTTTTAATGAAAGTTTAGGTGATTAATTTAACTTGGATAATTTAAATAGATCAAAGAAGTATACAAATTTAAATTTTTATCATAGAATTCAACCTTTAGAAGTGGAACAAGTTTTAAATGAGATGCAAAATGAAAGTAATTGGACTAGATATTTTGATAGAAGTATGGAAGTGCCTAGGCAAGCAAGGTACTGAATAATTTATAAGTTATTTAACTTGATCTTGAAAATGAAAACGATGCTTGATCAGTGAAGGATAAGTACTCTAGTTCTTTTATATAAAAAGGAATGAGGCATACAAAATTGTACAAATTATAAAGGTGTTAAACTAATGAGTCATACTATGAAACTATGAAAAAAATAATAGAAAAAAGACTAAAGAGACCACGGTGATCAAAAATCAATTTGAATTTATGTCGAGAACCTTAACAATAAAAGTTATATATTTTCTCAGACAACTAATTGAAAAGTATTGGAAACAAAAGTATAACTTAGATATGATATTTATTGATTTTGAAAAAACTTATGATAGAGTCTCAAGGAAAATTATGTAAAGAATTCTAAAAAAAAGTGTTAGTATAGTGTATATTAAAATAATTAAAGATATGTATAAAGATGTAATGACAAGAGTGAAAACACAAGGAGGATTAATCGAAGTGTTTCCCATAAAGATAGAGTTATATCAAGGATAAGTTTTAAATTTCTATCTTTTTACATTAATCATGGATGAACTCATTGGGCACATCTAAGACACAGTACTATAGTGCATATTATTTACAGATGATATTGTTTTGACAGATGAGATTCGTGATAAAGTAAATGCTAAACTTGAATCTTGGAGAGAAATACTAAAAGTGAAAGGTTTTACACTTAATAGAGTAAAGACAGAATATATGAAATTTAAATTTAACAATGTTAAATATAATGAGACAATTGTTAAGTTAAGAAAAAATGAATTGCCTGTTACTGAAAATTTTAAATATTTAGGATCATTTTTATAAAAGAATAGAGAGATTGAGAAAGATGTCTTATATAAAATACAAGCAGGATAGTTGAAATGGAGAAGAACATTGGGTGTTCTTTGTGATCGTAAAGTACTTTTAAAACTTAAAGAGAATTTTTATAAAATAACAGTTAACCATGCTATGTTATATGAAGTTGAATGTTGGACTATGACTCAAGTACATGAGCTGAAAATGAGAGTTGTAGGGATGAGGATGTTAAGGTGGATGTGTGGACATACGAGGATGAATAAAATAAGAAATGAAAATATTAGAGGGTTTAAGATTGTGGTTGCACTTACTGAGATAAAACTCTAGAAGACACGTTTATGATTACATGAATATGAATTTAGACGACTGGTAAATGCTACAGTTAAGTGATACGAAACTATTACAAATATGCAAATCAAACAAAAAAGAGAAAAACCTAAAAAGGTTTGGTTAGCAATGATAAATAAGATAAAATTTATTTAAATATAGATGATTTTATAGTAGGGGATAGAATCCAATGACATAGAAAGATTCATATAACTGACTCCACCTAGTGGGATAAAACTTTGTTGTTGTTGCAAGCATGAGCTTTTTTTTTTATATCAATGAAGATGTACTTTCAATCCCAACAAAAAAAAAATCATGAAACAAGACTATAGAAACTGAAGATGTTTTCAAGTTATATAGCATATTCCATCAGAAGCCGGCAGGCCATTTACCATAAAATGATATGATCTGTTTTTCCTTGTTGCTTGAATAATATATGCTATATATTCAATGACAACCAACTAAAAAAAAAAAAAATGGAGGTACAGCATTATATGGATTGATGCTCGGAGTTAACATTCTGAGAAGAAAAACCGTAAGATTTATCTATCTAGGTACAGGATAGTAAATCCAGTTCTTATTCAAATCAAAATTTTATTATCACAATGGACTCACAAATTTTGGTTTATTATTGCATCATTCAAACCACTAACCATTCAGTTTACCTCTCATAGGAAATAAATAAAAAATATATATTAAAATTTTCTCTCAACTTATGAAATTGAAGGAATCACCTTAAGCAGGAAAGTTTCTCGGTGCTTCTCTGCATCCTTCCTTAGGCGCTCAATTTCTGCACTTACAAGTCTTCTCTCCTCGTTCATTGCATGAGCTGCAGAAGCAGCTGCTTCAGCAGCCTCCGCTGTCTCCAGAAGTTTATCTGTTAAATCTTTTATTGTGAAATCACGAGCACGAATATCCTTAGCTAACTGATGTAGTTCTTCATCTTTAACTCTAAGAGTCTCCTGCATCATGGAACACAAATAACCAAACATAAATAAACTAAGTGTTTGAAAAAGCACAAGCTTAATGTATGTATACAAAATTCTAAATCCCACATATCTGAAAATATTAGCATCTTAGAAAATACCTTCATAATAGTCAAATCATCTAATTGACCATCATTTGGCTTAGTAGCCATAGAACCCAGAGCAGTTCTCAGGGAGATCTTCATGGCTGCTTCAATTTCTTTTGAGGCCTCCATTGCAGTTGAGTTAGCAGCTGCAACAACTGTAGCAACTGTTCCTAATTGTGCAGATCCACTGCCACTCAAGTTATTAACTGCTTCCCTATGAGCACGCAGTACCAACTGTGTGGCACTGTTATTGAACATACATAAGAGAATGTGAATCAGTAGCTAAGGCAAACCAAATATTTAAACTAAGAGAGAATATTAAAAAATTGTGTATAACAATAATAAATGATATAACCACAAGAACTGCCATTTACTAATAGCTAAAAGGTTTGTAACAACTGACGAGCAGTAGCAGCAGAGAAATTGCAACGTTTTAAGAGAATGATGAATTTACAGTGACCAATAAAGGATGGTGCATACATTCTAGGAGTTTTACATCACATAGAAAACCATCTGCTAGTGACCAATAAAGGGTGGTGCATACATACTAGGTGTTTCAGAGCACATAGACAAAAATACCAGGACTTTAGGACTGTCACTTGAAAAATTATGCTTTAATACCTACAAATATGCTGGCTTGTTTAACAATTATACCAATAAAAAGCTTTTAGGTCAACAAGCTTACTGTAAAGTGGATACCCAGGCTTTAGCAGCACCAGGAGTCTCTGCACAGAAGAAATACTCTTTTTTCTGCGGTGTTCCAATGTCTGTTATTTTAGTTGAGGAACTCAATAAGTTTCACTACCTTCAGCAAGAAAGAACTGGATATTTCATCTAAAAGTCCAAATAAGAACAAAAACTGAAACTCATAGAAATAACATAGATGATGCTTATGGATACAAAAACAGCAGCCATCATATTTTGGCAAACCACTGCAAAAAGAGAAAAATACATCACAAAAGTCTTAGTGGTACTTCATCCAAGAAAACAAATAGAAAACTCAGATCATTGTGCATATAGAACCCTTACTGGAAGTTTATTGGCGAATTTGTGATAATGCTGTTTGAATCAAACATGATGGCTCCCTTAATACCTGGTTCATTTCTTCGAATCCTGTGCCGGGACAAACATAAAATTCTATGACCGACATCATCAGTTGGAATTCATAAATACTCGATTGCAAGAAGATATTATACTTGTATTCCATTTTCCCTGTAGTTGGATCTAGAATCACCCAACGCTCATTCCATTTCCTTAGCTGATCAACAAAAGGAGAGCAAAGATCATCCACAATTTCTATAACACAAATAACTATTAAAGCTGCATAACAGTGAATACAGGATGCAACTTGGAAAACAATGTAAGGATTCACTTTATTTGTACATTTAGCAAAAGACCAACAGTAGTATTTGATCTAAAGAGAGCATCACCCTAACCGATAGTCATACTAAGCTTCTTTCTGCTTTCAATATGTTAGCAAAGAGACAAACTGTCAATTAACCTTCACATTTGAACTACCAAATTTTCTTGACCATATCCCATTTGTACTCATGCAACATCAAATTGCTAGACCGATTTGCTGTGGATGGAAATTGGTCAATTCGATTAACTCGAGAAGTTGTCTAAATACTTGGTTAGCTAGGTTTATATAACTCAGAGGTGGTTCATCAGTTACGTAGGAGACTAACAAAATCCAAAAATCAAGATATTGCCAAGACGCTTTATATGCTCACAAACATAAGGTGGCTCATCAAACACTTTCGTAGAATGTAGTATAGTATTAAGACATATCAGACAACTGCTAAAAAAAAACTCGCCACCCTTTTCCAAGTAAACTTACTTTTAACCAACATCAAAGTGAAAATATTAAATGGCCACATCAGCTAGTAACCTACATAAAGAGAAGTTGTGAAAAAAAAAAATATGACTACATAAATACGCTGAAACATTTGGAAGGATGTTAAAACCACAAAATGGCCCCAAAATTGTAACTTTCCTCGTAAATGAAGCTTGAATATTGAAAATAAACCAGCAAAGTTTTATGGACAATCATCAAATGACTTGAGATCATTCGGAATCTTGTTTTCCCCATACATACAGCATTTGGAGTTTCATATACCACTTCAAACAAGACAAAAAAGAAAAGGCATGTATAGCAAAAAAACTTTACTGTACCGATCTCATAACCCTAATTTATGTGAAGAAGGATTGGTGAGAGGGCGTACCGTCTCTGATCGTTTCAAAAGAGGACCCTGTAGCAGATATTTCCCCGACCCTGACGTCAGCTGTCGCTTGATCTTCTCCAAGCTGCTCTCTGCATTTCCTGCCCCCTAAGATTACCGAAAACACGAGAAAGCATGCCAAAGGCATCATTTTGGATCAGATTTGGATTAGGAGATAGTAGAGGTAAAACCCGCAATTGTTGAGGCCAAACCCTATAATTCAAGCTGAGGACTCACCGCGGCTCTCCCATTAGAAGCCATTTCAGAGAACGGAGACGATCAGAAGCGAGAAATTGGGATCTGGGTGAAAATTCCGAGGAAACGGATCAAAAAAGGTTTTCGCTGGGTCTACCAGAGCATCGCAGGCTCAAATATTCCTAGTTTACCTCCTCAAGTTTAGAAAATTATTTTACTTTACTCCAATTAACTTTGCCATGTTAAAAGCTCGGTAAATGAAAATTCAGTAGTTTTCAAAATTATAGAGGAAAAGAAATATAATTTACCTAACTATGCGAGGTAAAGTGACGGTCCTTGAAAATTATCAGATGCAAATCGAATTTTTCCCTATTTCTCGAAATTAGAAAAAGCACCTCACCTATTTGAGAATTACTGAATAAGTCTGTTTCGATAATTTTGAACAAGTAGGAGATGTAATTAACAAAGTTGGGTATTTGCTCAAAAAAAAAAAAAAAAAAAAGAAGAAAAAAAAAAAGGGAGGGGGAAGGGTTTTAGATGATAGTAAAAAATGAAATTCTCATCCTCTTCCTAAAAGATTAAAATTATAAATTTAATAATATTTTTATTTTAATGTCATAACGAGAGAAAATAAATCATGAGAGATCATTAATTTTGATACGATGATAAATACAATGAAAAATATAATCCGATATATATATTAAACAATTCGCTAATATAAAGAATTGAATTTTACACTTTATATAAATTTTGTATAGTACTTATCAATATATCATCTTCATAAAAATATCATCCTCGCAGTCCTATCTAAAAAATATTGAAACTGTCCATCTAACGATCTCTATTGATTTGTTGCATAATTATTACGAAAGAAATAAATCATAGAGAATTTTATAATCTTTTGACATAGTGATCAAAACACATAAGAGTCGTCTGTCTCATGAAGTTTAAGGTGACGTTTGGTTGGTGGGTTTGGAATGAGGGAATGTGAATGAGAATGATATATAGTGTTTGGTTAATTATTTTAGGAATGAGAATTTGAGAATCAATTCTAAATAATTGGGAATCAACAAAACTCATCTCACATGGTGGGTTTGGGTTTCATTCTCATTCGTCGTCGCCTCGTTGCTCACTCGACGGGCGTTAATCGTCGTCGATCGCCGGCCGATCGGTCGCCGATCGTTTCGGCCGACCGTTGGTCGTCGATCGCGATCGTCATTGTCGTTTGCCGATCGCACCGATCGTCGATCGGTCGCCGATCGCCACCCGGGCGCTGGTCATCGACCGACCGTCGATCATTGGGCGGCACCGGTGGTCGATCGTCGGCCGTCGGCCACCGTCGATCGTTTCTATTCTCAACTTATAAATTAAACAACATTATTGAAATGATAAAATTTATTTTCATTTCAGTCTACTATCAAATTCATTTTCATTTCTATTGTCACCTTTCAACCAAACGCCACCTAAATTTTCACAGAGACACGGATATGATAGACACAGTGCGTTAACGAGACCTGAATCAGTAGTCCCTTTTACGAAGATATGGTCCGTGAAACCAACGGTTCCGATTGTACAATCGGGAGCGGTACACGAAAAGAGTCTCTGCGCCGCAGGATCACTGGAAATTGCTGTCCTTTATAGCTCCCGGGTCGTTCACGCCAACTTCATCGTCATCGGCTGTCGACCCATCGCGAAGGAAGGTTCGCGCAGTCTTGGTTAGGGATTGCGTTTTCCAGTTTCCGATCTTCGTGCGATGGCGGCCGCCGCAAGCAACCAGATCAAGAACGCGAAATTGGTAATCTGTTCAGGGCATTCTTCAATCTCTAGTTTTTTTTTGGGGTGTATGGTATTTTCAAAATCCCTTTATTTGTGGATTCAGGTTCGCTTCCCGTGGCTATTTCTCTTTCGGTTTCGAGATTTATGAAATTTTACTATATCCTGTTTAGCTGATTTCTTTGAATCAATTCGCTTATTTCTTCGTTCGCTATTGTTGTGTCTTGTTATTGATCAAGTCCTGCAATTTTGCACACCAACTTCACATTAATCTTTGATGAATATGGGAATATCTTTTTTAAAATACATTTGTAGTTTGTCTTTTATTCACCGTTTAGTAAAGTATTCTTCTACTTCTCAGATAAATTTTAATACTTTACATTGTTAGTATGTGATCATGTTGTGTATTATAGATTTCTTACCTATTGGTTATATTTATCAGGTTCTTCTTGGAGATGTAGGCACTGGAAAGTCGAGTCTTGTATTGCAGTATTGCATTAGTGATTTTTGTGTTATAGGATTTGTATGAACACTAACCATAGATTTCACTTTGTGAGGTATGATTCTGATGCTTTGTTTCTGCAGGAATCAACCATAGGGGCTGCATTCTTTTCACAAGTAGTTGCTGTCAATGATGAATCAGTGAAATTTGAGATTTGGGATACTGCTGGACAAGAGAGGTATCATAGCTTGGCCCCTATGTACTACAGAGGAGCTGCAGCTGCTGTGGTTGTTTACGATATAACAAATGCGGTTAGTGAAATAACATTACAACTTATTTGACTTAACTACTAGACTGTCAGATGTTGTAGCATCTTCATTCAATCTTCTAAATGAGACCTTAGTGAAATGGGGTAATACATGATATTTCGTTGCTTGCTACAACATTATTGTTCAACCAAACTATGAAAACTTCATACAGCTGTCTAAACCAAGATGACCTTATTCAAAAACCATTTTGCAAAGTGTGACTGAATAATTCCATTGGAAACCATGTACCAAGACTTGGAAATTTAAGGTTATGTCTCCAAACTTCAGCTAATAATGGCCAATTTTCTCCATTTGCAAGGGAATACTAGATTGCACAGGTATTTATTAAACAACTTACAAGATGTTTGACTATTTATTATTGTTACTTTATTGACTTGTAAATAAAGTCAATTTCATAATTCCAAGATTAGACAGCATTTCTTGTTACGGTATCAATAGTGCTGAAACTGCTAGGAAAAAAAATTGGGATTAAATGGTTTCTCACAGAAATTATTATTTCTCATTGACATAATAAAAAATGCATTATTCTTCTAGTAACCAACTCACTTAGTAACTCGTATTTCACCTTTTTTTTTCTTTAAGAACTTTGATCTTAGCGTGAATGAAGAAAAATCATAAATGATACAAAAAATCTAAGATTTTGAGAATTATGTAAATTGTAAGCATTGTGCTTTGCATTGGGAATTTACTCTAAGGAGTAGGAAAGTAGGAAACTGTGATGCCTTTTGAAAATACACATAGCATTTGACTTATAAGCATATATTAAATTTGGTTATAAGGCATTAAGGCAACACCACATATAGATGACTTTCTTTTATGGTTATTAAACATCCATATCTAATCTAGGTGCATCATTATATCAGATTGGGCAAATCTTTTAACCAGTGTTTGGTATCATTCAAGATATGTTACTTGTGTTTTAAGACTTGCAATAGCTCTGATTGAAGATGTGCATTTTAATTATTATTTTTCTAAAAGATTTTAATAGGAGGGGAAACTCTTGATTCTCATTTAATTGGTTATTCATCAAGATTTTGTAGTTTACTTGCTATAACACTATACCAAGAGAATTTTGTCTTGGTTAACTTTAAAGAAGGAACAGAAAACAAGTCTATGTGGTCAATTCATATCCAAATTATTGAGGTTAGAAAATCACATCTTCCTTGATCTCAGAATTATCTAGTTTGTTTATCTTTGTTTTGACTAAAGAAATATTTTGGATGAATATTTGTACCTAATTAGAAGGCTCTTCATGCTATGCGATTATTGTAACTGCAAACTTGAGGCCATTGCTATCTGGAGATAAGAAGACCAATTGTTCACAAGACTGTTGAAGCTTTATTCATTTATTATCTATTTATCTAATATAAGTAGTTTCCCTCCTAATTATATGACATCAAGTATCATGAAAATACCAAAGAGATTTGTGTAGTAAATTCGTGATATTTTAAAGCAATGCAGGAAGGTCAGGACCCTAACATAATTGTCCTGAAGCTGTTCCTCTCAAAAGAAACTTTGACCTAGATATTAACTTACTATTTCCAAAGTTCAAACAAATGCAAAAGCATGCATTGGTTTTATTCTCAAAAGTAAACTCAAAATTCTGTATTAAACATGATCTCATCCATTTTGCAGGCTACATTTACTCGAGCGAAGAAGTGGGTTCAAGAACTCCAGGTCCAAGGTAGCATTTAAATTTGTTCAGTTTTGATAGTTGATGTGGTTAGAGTTCATTTTTTTCATGATTGAATGGTTAATGTGATCCATTTTCTCATCATTCAATAAGTTCAGCTAATGTTATCCTTTGATATCACTTCTGGGTGGCTCTGTTTTATATGAGGGATTTCATTCTGGATATTCTCGCTTTTTCATCATGCGAAAATAAATATGTCCTTGCGATCAAGAAACTAAGATCATATTATAAGAGGAGAGCTTGTGATAAAATAAATCCACTATTTTTGTGGTGTTATTATCATTGTGTTGTTTAAAAAAATCAAAAGTATATACAGTGTGTAGTAAATATCTAAAATAACTTTGTTAATTAATGTATCTCTATTCTTATTTGGAGAAACTTTATCATGTTTCAGGTAGCCCAAATACCATTGTTGCTCTTGCTGGTAATAAAGCTGATCTGTTAGAAGCTAGACGGGTTTCAGCTGAGGTAAGAAACTTTTGTCGGTGCCTTATCTGTTATATGTAGATATTCTAATCCTTAGGACGCGTATTTAGCTTCTTATTCTTAATTTCATTGAGCTTTACCTGATACATAAAAAAAAAAGAAGAAGATGGTGAGTAATCTTAACTTACCTGCACTCATATAATTATGACACGAAGACAGAGAGTCTAGTAGCTCGCAGTATCAGCCAGGTTATATTTTTTTTCTGTATTTAACTGCGAGAGAATACCAAATTGGTTCATAGAACAAGTTCCTGATTCCAACGGAAAAGAAGAAATAGTATGCACTTTAGTACTATAACTCCCAAAATAGTTCAATATCCAGAAAATTGATAAGAACTTTAGCGAACACTCTTCTGGAGCAACGCCAGATAATTGCAGACCCTGGCCCATTCTCTTTTTGTTTCAGAAATAAAAAATGTTTATATTTCAGCACAGTTCACTCAAATAACTATAAAAAATCATGCATAAGACTAGTATTTCCTGTCCAATTATCCCACCAGAATTTAGTTCCATTTCCATCATTGATTTGCTTTTAAAGGAATCTCACTTTGAGTAGGTCTATCCCAATGTAAGACCAAGTTGGTACAACCTCAGTCCAGTGACTTGAGAAATGAGTTCATTAATGATAGCTTGCTAAGGTTGGTTTTTAGTTTCAGAATTCAGATACAACTTTCCACAACGGAGAACTAGGATATTCAAAAGCGCTTCTTGACAGTAGAAGGTCGCCGCCTAGGTGACTATGTTACAATATCATTAAAATAAGGATTTACCATTTATCACATGAATTTGAAGTTGTAAACTAATAAGGTAGTACAACAACAACAATCAAATTTTATTTCACTGGATGGGAACGGCAAACTAATAAGGTATTTGACCAAAACACATCGAATATTAAAAGACAGCTCTAATACTGTTCATCTTACCATTGATTAAATACTGATCATCTTAGTATTTTCCAGATCAGATACTGATTACCTCAGCATTTAATTGTATTGGGCTTCACCATTCCATTTATCATTCCTATTCCTAACATCAACAAGACCTAGAGAAGAAATAGCCAAGAGAAAGGAGAAAATATTGCTAGAAAGAGGGGTTGTTGTAGTTACTGTTGTCATAAGAAGGAGCATCGGGTACGAAGGAATGTCGGGTGTGATTTTTGCTGTTATTGTGGGGAATAAGAAGCTGAAAGTTGAACTGGAAGCAGTGTCATTGAGATGCGAGCAGCGGATATGTGCGAAGGCACATCGAAGGCTCAAGAACAGCTCAGGAATTATGTTGCAGGACTCAAGAAAAACGGAGGACTCGGGATTTGGGATAAATAGGGAGAAGAATTGGGTTTTGCTATAAGTAAACTAGTATTTTTTTATCCAACTAGTTGGACTATGTCTTAGGCGGATTACTTTGACCCACTATTTTAAAAGATCTGTTTAGTAGGTCTGCCTAGCCCCAAAGCAAAGCTGACCTGTTTAAATCTGCTTACTGCATAATCTATTTTTCAAAATGTCATCGAGAGCAAAGAAGAGCCAAGGTTATAGAATTTCAAGTTCCAAATACCTAAATTGTCACACCGAGTATTATTCTCGCTAATTGGAAGGTATCTTACTCAGTGATAGTAAAATAAAAAAAAAACTTATGAATCATATGATCAGAGCAATTCAAAGCAATAAATTATCTATATTTATATAGGTAAATTTTACTATAAAGATTACAAAATCATATAAATAGAAAATCAACGAAACAAAAAAAACACACATTGAATAGTAATCAAACTAGGAATTAACAGGTAGAGATCTGAACGACTATGTGCATCAAAGTCAATTTTAATATCAAAATGGTATCTATTTCTGCAAAACTGAAGGTCAAAGAAAACAAATAGCAAATACAAGTTGCTAAGTGAGGAATCAAAAAAGATGTGCATTAATTTAATTCATTTAAGAGGTCAAAGAAATAAAATAGACTATAATTTCTTATTACAACTTTAAGCTCTTCTTAAAATTCTTAATCTATACACAAATATTTATATATATTTATAATCATCTACTATTTTTGCAGGTTAGAATTTAGAGTTACAAATTATTATCGTTTGTTATATTCAATTGACATAAATTTTCAATTTTACTCTTTAACCAACATGAATAAAGGTCATCAACGGTATAATATCAATAGATAAATAATACAAATCATATGAGAGTCAACATGTATAACTTTGGTAAATCAACTAAGAAGTAAATCACTGGGCCAGTATCCTTAGAGTGTAATAATATCATCTAATATATGAGCTAAAAGTCCTTTCATAGGAGAAATACAATAATATAGTGTCATTCCATGAAATTATTGACCATGGGTGATTCATGCTATCACAATTCATGAGTGGTTAAGTACTCGTACAAAGTTAAGTTCAGAATTTTCACTTTTTTATATTATATTTTCTTCATTTAATATTCTTATTATGCTTGATTTCCTTTGCCATAATTGTTAAATTCTAAGTTCATATTTTATCGATCAACCCAAATATATTTTTAATATATGAGTCATAATTCATTTAGATATCATCGTAGAGTCTATGGGTAAAGGTTATACAATATGAAGTTATAAATATCAACAATAAGAAGGATCAACAGTATGAAAGGTCAAACAATTTTAAATATAGGTATCAATGAGAAAGTAATTTAGAATATTTATTATAATTATTTTAACAACAACCCCTCCCGTCTTAATATCAATTATTTATCCTTCAGTGGTTATTATTTTAAAACTTATTTCACTATTTTAAAAATCATTTGAATCCTTTTTTTTTTAAACAGTTATATAAGTATACATAATCCATTTATCTATTTATTATATATAATGAGTTAAAAGATAGAATTTATCCACCTCTATTTGTAGCAAAAGCTTTGAATATATCACTGCGCTCCACTCGAATTTGTATCTACAAATAAAATATGAAAATGATTTAGGAACTTGAAATAATGACATAAAAATATAAAAAAATTGAGGTTTGATCCTACTATCTTGAAAAATTCCCAATTCCATTACAACACCAATTGCCATGATATGATAAAGTTATTCATATGCCAATCCGAGAAATTATAAAAGTAACATTTTTGTGTTTTCCTTCACTCTGCAAAAGGTTGGAACTGCCAACCTAGCGGCTCCTATCGGCCTGTCCTACAGTCATTGTGAAGGAGGTAAATTACGGAGGGTCCTATGGGCCTTGACGTAGTGGTCAAGATATGTGGGGGTCATCTGAATCTAGGAAAGAGCTTTAGACCTTCTCCGGAATCCACCCATGTCATTTCTACAAGCACCGTCGTGCCTTAGCCACTACGTCATTCCCGTGGGGATATATTTTCCTTCACTCGACAAAACAAGAGATTTCATTCAAACCTATATCACAACATTAATATAAGACACAAAGGATCTACCAACATTCGAAAGTTACTAAAATAAACTTCAATCTTTTCCTCAACATTACCACTACTTTAGATGGAAAATTGCTATGACATAAAAAGGAAGAAAGGAAGACGAAAAGAAGGAAGAAAGGCTGCCTATTTGCTGGAAATAAAAAGGATAAAACAAGAAAAAGAGAAAAGAGGGGAAGAGAAAACCTTTTCCCCTCTTCTTTGGCAGCCTCAATTCATTTCGGCGATAAGAAGGGCAAAACAAGGGCCGCTCTTGATGTGGAAACAAAGCCCTAGGAAAAAAAGGCTACTGCTGTGGGTGAGAGAAGAAAGGAAAAAAAAACAATCGTGTTACTGTGGGAAAAGAAAACAGAGAATGCAAAAGAAAAAAGAATGGAGAAGGAAGAAGAAAAGGAGAAGGGAGGAAGAGAAGAGATCGGCGGTGCGTTGCTTGTGTGCGTGATGTGTGGATGGGGTGGAGCTGCTGCACATGTGGTACGTGGAGAGAAAAATAGGAAGAGACTAGAAAAAAATATGGAATCGTTACATTAGCGGCTCTCCTCGGATTTCAATTGGCAAGCGCAAATGTTGGAGGCACTTGAGAGCCCAAGGCGGTGAACTCCAGGAATCGACTTCCGTCCATTACAAACAATCACCTTTACACTTACCAACTAATTTAGCTCCAGAGGCTAAGAGAGAGACTAGAGTGGAGAGGTAAGGAGGAAAGAGAAGGCTTCTTCCAAAATGACCTAATTTATTTTACACGGATTGAATCGGTTACCCATTTAAAATTTGATTTGGCACAACTTAACCAAATCAAGCCACCCCAATTTTTAGTGTGTTTCTTTTCCGCCAAGAAGTCCACATATGTCTTAGACACAGATCCTTTTACTTGGATGGAGATAAAATAATGTTTCCATTCTTCTACAAAAGCTTATTCCTGAATTAAGTCTTCTAATGTAGAAGATATTTACTGGAGTAGCTAGTTTGTCTGTGCAGTCTAGGATTTTTTGTTGTTGTTGTCGTTGTGACCTTCAAATCTTTCATTAACTTCTTGTTATCAAATCGTCCTATAATGAAGATGGAGTGCCTACAATTGCAGGAAGCACAGACGTATGCACAGGAGAATGGTCTTTTCTTCATGGAAACTTCAGCCAAAACAGCAATTAATGTGAATGACATATTCTATGAAATCGGTAAGTTATTTAGTGAACATAAAAGCACGGAGATTATGCTACTCAGGAGGATGTTCTCAGAGTTTGAATTTACTTTCTTTGCCGCATAACAATGTGTGCCAGTGCCATTGTCAACCTTCTTAACTGTGAGCCTTTGATTTTCATCAGCTATAAGTATAACTAACACTTTTTTTGGGTGATTATCTTTCAGCAAAAAGGCTAACACAAGTGAAAGCAGTACAGAACCCTCAAGGAATGACTCTAGCTGGTAGACCCGATACCAAACCAGTGGCTGCATCATCCTCTTGCTGCTCCTCATAGTAAATATTTCATGCTCTCTCTGAAAAAAAAAACTGTGTTTATATGAGTCGATCAAGGAGAATATGTTTCAAGCACATAATTCTTGATTTTAGTGGAGCATTAAGTGCTAATGATCACCCATTCGTTACGAATGTAAAATAGTAGTTTTGTTGCAGTAACTATTGATAAAGAGATCAGTTCCTTTGCCAATTTGTACATGAAAGTGGACATCGTAAATCACTGCATTGTTTGAGAAATCATTTCGCCTTTCTTCCTTGGCAACTGGGTTCTGCAACTGTTCAACAAACCAAATTCTTTCCTCTCATCGACCAGAAACATACACACTGGACGCAGTCGCCGCCGACGTCGCCGATGCTGACGCCGTCGCTGTCGACGGAAAAGACATCAGGTAATCATCGAAGCCGTCATGATGCATCAGCGCAAAAACACTGAAGCTCATGTACGTCGGCGACAGCTCTGGCAGCGGCTCCTCCCCTTCCAGATACCGCATCGTCTGCCTCATGCTCGGCCTCGCCGTCGGCAACGGGTGCGAGCACAGCAGCCCGACCTTCAGCGCCAGCTCCACCTCCTCGTCCTCGTACTCCTCCCCCATCCTCGGGTCCCTCGTTGCCGTAATGGAACCCGTTCGCCAGTTCTCTACAACCCAATCCACCAGCACCACCTGCTCCTCCGTCGAGGAGCTCACCGGCCGCCGGCCACAAACGACCTCCAGCACAAACGTCCCGAAGGCGAACACGTCGGTCGCCGTCGAGGACTTCCCACTCCGAGCGAGCTCCGGCGCGAGGTACCCCATGGTCCCGACCACGTTTGTGGATTTCAGATCCGCGCCATGATCGTACAATCTTGCGAGCCCGAAATCTCCCAGCCGCGCATTGAATTCATCGTCGAGCAGCACGTTGCTGGCCTTGATGTCTCTGTGGATGACAACCTGCTCCCAATCTTGGTGGAGGTAAAGAAGCCCCCCCGCCACGCCTTTGATGATCTTTAACCGCGCCGCCCAGCTGAGCACCGGCTTGCCGGAATCATGGAGGAACTTGTCGAGGCTACCGTTGCGCATGTAGTCGTAGACGAGGAGGAGCTCGCGTTTCCGGCGGCAGTATCCGAGCAACGGCACCAAATTCCGGTGGCAGAGCCGACCGAGACTCACCACCTCCGCGATGAATTCCCTCATCCCCTGTCTCGATTCATGGGACACCCTTTTCACGGCGATCTCCGATCTAGAGCTCGAAAGAACGCCCTTGTAGACCCTCCCGAAGCCGCCGATCCCAAGCAACTCCTTGTCCCGGAAACCTCTCGTTGCTCTGTGCAAATCCTTGTAGGAGAACCGATGGGAACTGTAATCCATCTCCCACTCCTCTAGTTCCTCTGCGTACATCGACTTCCTCCTAACGATCAACAGAGCAAGGGCGATGGCGACCAGAACAAAGATAACGGCAGCCAAAGGCAGCAAGACATCGAAGATCTTCGATAGGTTTCTCGATTTCGTGCGAGGGAGCGACGGCAGCAAGGAGAAATCCAGATCTCGAGCCGTGCCGTTGACTCTGAAGCTCCAACCCAGAATGTAATGAGACGTCAAGAAAGGCCCGGTGGAAGAGGCGAAGCCGACGAACATGGAATCCCTCAGAACTCCGGCGAGATCAATTGTGGCAGATAACAGAGGCTTCTTTGGCTTGGCCATCCGCGCCGGAGCTAAGGTGACATCGACTCGCCTCTCCTTGCCGTCGTAGTCAACCCAAACTTGCATCACTCGGCCGCTCCGGAGGGTTAAGTTGTTAAAAGGCTGGCCGTCGTCGGGATAGTACCCGGCGGGGCTGAAGATCCTGGACCTCAGGCCGTTGATGTCGACTCCGACATGGTTGTCGTTGACGTCCCGGAACTCCGGGTTGAGGATGGTGTCGAGCTCGACGGCGAAGACATGGTTGTAGTCGCGTCCGTTGCTGCTGAGGTTGAAGAGGCCCAGGTACTGGCTTCCGATGGCGCTGGAGAAGTCCTCGGTGGGGGAGATGACGAAGGCGATGCCGTGACCGCTGAGGTTGGGGTCGACGGAGACGATGCCGAAGGCGAAGGTGGCGGAGAAGGAGAAGACGGAGCCATCGGAGGGATTCACGAAGTCGAACTTGGATGGGTGGAAGGCGTGGCCGGTGATCTCCTTGGTCGTGTTGGTGAGCATCAAAAGACCAGTCGGAGTTATCGTTGCGAGGCCTTCGAGAGTAAGGTTTACGCCTCTGAAGCCATTGAAGAGGAAATCATCAAAGGAAGCAGCGATGGCTTGGAGAAGGAAGAAGAGGAACGGGAGAAGGAAAAGATAAGTCTTGAGCAGCATTGCTGAAGCACAATGCTAGTCATTGGGAAGTCCACTTCTATTTCAGGTTTTGTTGGGAAGGACTAAATGCGTTGACTTTGAATTCAAAGTCTTTGAAAGTCTTCTGGGATGGAAAAAGACAGGATGGAAATATAATTAGATACCATTCCTAAGTCAAATGGGTGGGGTATTCATGGGATGTCGATACTCTTGTCTTACATTATTGGTGTCGTCCTGGATCTACGTCTTGCCTTGACTTTTCTCCCCCATGTATGATCATGCTCATCTTCTTCAAACACTCCTTTTTTTATTTTGACTTTTGAATGACTAACATAATAACTGATATGGTGAATGTCTTTCTCGCTGAGTGACAAAGTCAGAACAATAATTAATTTATGATAAAATCCATTCAAATAAATTCTGAGTCAACTCGAGTCTTTCTGAAATGCATCTAAGTTCGGTTCAACAATAAGATCAGCTCGATCTTCAAATATCAGCTTAGTTCGACAGACGGTAGGTCATCACCCTAACTCAGTTTCAAGGATCACCATCCTAGCTCAGTTTGGTGATCGACTACACTAGCCCAATTCGGTCCCAAGTCTCCACGATCCTCTCCGCAAAGCCATATCTCTACATCTCCATGATCTCTTCCGTGAAGTCATATCTCCACGTCTTCATGATCCCTTCCGTAAAGTCATATCCTCACGTCTTCAGGATCATATCCGTGAAATCACGTCTCCACGTCTCTATGATTCTCGCTAGGAAGTCATGTCTCCCTCAAATGAAGGCACATTCTTCTCCTCCTATATAAAGCTAGAAGAAGGGGAATGCAGAGATCAAACAATCTCTAATTTTCTACTCCCTCTTGCTACTTTATGTATTTTCTCCACTTTTTGACTTGAGCGTCGGAGGGGCTTTGTCAAGGTCCACCTCGACTCCCCTTCTCATTGTTTTCAAGTTTTCTCAGGTCTAAAATACTTCCTAGCTCAAAGATCGACCCGAGAAATATTAGCCTTGCACAGGTTGACCTATGAGCACCCACACTCTCAAAGTCACGCATACACCCGACCTAACTAGCTCAACACCTCCAAGATAGACCTGATTCTTACTTAGTCGATCGAAAGAGTTCGACCGTGAGCATATGATTGAATCCTCCCATCCACTGATCTTGGACCGGATCAAATTAGTGTCGTATATGGGAATTGCTCGAGTTGAAACATTAAGCTGAGAGATAACAGAGAAAATTCAGAGAATTTGGGTTTCACTGGCAGAGAAGCTTTGACAAGAGAAAACCTGACTAGGATTATTACCGTCATAGTTAGGGTTGTAAACGAGTCAAGCCAAGCCAAGCTTTGTAATGTTCAGACTTGTTTGATAAGATAATCAAGCCGAGCCGAGCCAAGCCTAAAATTAACCAAGCTACTGAAAAACCTGTTCAAGCTTGGCTTGATATTTTTTTTTTAACTTGAGCTTGGCTTGAGCTTGACTTGTTTAATGGGTATCAAGCTTCTAATCAAGCTTGATTCAAGCTTAAATCAAGCTCGATTCAAGCTTGAATCAAGCTCGATTCAAGCTTTTTTAAATTTGATTTATTTAAACGTTATCAAGCTCTTAAGTCAAACTTGTTTGTTTATTTAAAATTTTACTAATTTAATCCTGATTTAAAAATGAGTATAAATAAATTCAAAAATAATTTTTAAAAGATTATAATCATAAATCGGCTTGTTAATGTTCACGAACATTATTCACAAACATTGTTCACGAACACCGTTTACGAACATTGTTTACGAATATTGTTCACGAATATTGTTCACGAACACCGTTCACAAACATTGTTCACGAACACTGTTCACGAACATTAACAAGCCGAACACATACAAGTTCAAGCTTGTTTATTTAATTTATCAAGTTATTCAAGCTTGTTTATTAATTGACTTTGATGCATATTGAACGAACGTAAACGAGCTCTTACCGAGTCGAACACCAAGCTCGTTCATGAACGCTTGGTTCATTTACAGCCCTAGTCATAGTGGAAGAAATTCTGCGAAGACATATGTTGCAGAACAAGGTTCTTGTCCTAGCACTCCCAACTCCTGCAGAGTCATTATCACGGATAGTCCCATAAGAGGAACAATCTCGGGAGTCTGTATCTCGGAAATCACCCCCGAGAAATCCCAGGAAAGGGAAAGCTCATGTGGTACTCCTTTCTCTTAGAACATCGTAGCAAAAGAACTGCTGAAGCACTTCCGACCGCTACAACTTGGGGAATATAATGGATTATCAAACCTTGAGGACCATCTCGGTCAGTTCGAAAATGCTTCCCTACTGCACCAATATACTAGGGGTTAAGTGTAGAGTTTTCCTAACAACCCTATTCTGGATAGCCCAGGTGGTTTAGTAGGTCTGCCCTGGTCTATACAATCCTTTGACAATCTGAGTGTCGCCTTCTTACATCACTTCGTTAGTAGTAAAAGGTATCAAAAAACTACCCTCAACCTTTTTCCAATGAAGCAGAATAATCGAGAATCCCTCCAGAACTATATTCAACACTTCAACCAGGTAGACTTAGATGTACCCTCGACCACCTCAGAGATCCTTGTCAGTGCCTTCTCACAGGGATTGGTGGAAGGGGATTTCTTTCGATCCCTGATGAAGAAACCCTCTCCTGATTATGATAGCATGCTGGGATGAGCTGAGAAATACATCAACCTAGAAGAAGCACGAGCTCGGAAGGATGAAGGTAGCTCAACGAAGACTAGTTTTGTTCGTTCTGACAAGAAGGCGTCGTTCCCTCCTCGATCTCGGGAATCCCATTTGATTGCTGGATATGTCCTAGGCGGGATGAGGAAAAGGGTGATTCACGTGGTACAAGAAGCACTGAGGCGACCTGTTGTTCAAAGGCCATCGTAAGGATCTATGCACTTTTACGTGTTTCACCAAGTATATGAGCATTCTACCAATGAATATCAGCGGTTGGTAAAGGAGATTCGTTAGGTAGTATGGGACTAGCAGAGGGACCTTGGCTCAATGTCAGCACCATTCGACTAATGTGGGAAGGGATAGGCCGATCCGCGTATCCTGGTGGATTGAAAAATCTCCAACCCAATTCAAGGTGGTTGTGGATTAGGCGAGCTAGCCCACAAACCAATTTTAAAAAAAAACTCTAAAATTACTGAGGTGCTGAGGACTTGAGGTGGCGACCGACAAGGCCAATAGAGTACATGATAAAAAAGTAAATATTTGAAGCAACTAAAATTTTATAATTGAAATCCAATTATCGACCGATAAAGTTGGATATCGATGCTTTTGATTCTTCCAATGCTCCAGAATAGCCAAATCTTGATAATATACAAATTCAAATTTTGATTCCTCCAAATAAAGATCTAATTGAGATTTTTTAGTACTTGTAATTGTTTGACCTGATATGTCATTATTTCCTACCTTAATTGGAATAGTAGTGACAAGATAATATAAACTAATTAGAGTATACAAGAAAAAAAAAGTATTAGAGTATTTAAATCAAAGATTCTTTTGTTCTTTCGTCTAACTTCTCATACACTTTATCGAGGTGTATGTGTGATAGAAGAAGATTGTAGTTATGAAGAACTTATCTTGTTAATATTAGAATATTGGTCAAAAGCTTATATAATTTTTCTTTCATAAGTTCAATCTTCTTTTGACATTTCTTAACTCGCAGACCAACTTGTCTAAACCCACAACCCACGCGGGTTGATCCATTTAGGCCTGCCAAAATGATGGATTGATAAAATTTCAATTTAACCTGCTTAAATTATTTGACGGGGTGAGCTAACTCGATGACCCCAATCCAACTTGACGACTCTATCTATGGGGAGTGATGACCTCCCATAATGATGCATTGGTGATTCAAGCTATCATAATCAATTATGATGTAGCTCGAATATTCGTCGATACAAGTAGCTCAACTAATGTTTTGTTTAAGGAAGTTTTTGATCAAATGCAGATTGACCGCATTGGGCTCCAAGCCTCCAACCAATGAACATGGCTTTGTTCAGCTTCTCGGGACATGAAGTACAATCTTTGGACCGAATTAATTTGTCGTTGTCCCTAGGAGAGGAGCCACTCCGCCAAACTAAAATCACTACCTTTGTGGTAGTCGACGCTGTCTTTGCTTCTTCGATCTCCTTGTCTAATTGAGCCAAGATGGATCTTCATGATATTGTGTCACTTTGCTCCAAAGCTCCTTGGCGTCCCTATAATCTCCTAATATATACAAAATATCATTAATGATTACATTAACTAAAACTTTTGTTACCCTTTTATTTATTTCAAAGGCTTGAGCTTGCTCTTCAGTCCATCTCTTTTTCTTGAGGTATCCATCTTTGGACCCTTTGAAAATTCGAATCCCTTCATTATGATGACCCAATCTTCGAAGTTTATCATGAACAAATTATTTATCCGTGCCTTCCATTGATCAAAACATTCTCGTCTATAGAATGTATATGGAATTGGAGTGTTGATGTCCCATCCAAATCCATCATTGGACAACTCCATCCTCTAGCACTTGTGCTCGCTTAGCGATTAGTCCGTAGAAGAACCTCGGACTCTGATATCAATTGTAGGAACATTGATAATACACTAGAAAGGGGTGAATAACGATTTTGCATCATCGCTTAGAATTCGATCATGTTCGTCATGTTGCTTGTCTACAATTGTCGTTAGCACAATAGAATACAAATACAAATAAAGATGATAACAACAATACAAGCACAACACAAATACACGATAATATAACGTGGTTCGGAACCTAGGGTTCCTACTCTACGGATCGAGCTCAAATGAGCTCTAGTGATGCACACCACTACTAATAAACTCATTCTCGGTGACACGTCAAAGGTGAAAAAATCTCGTACAAGTGATTACAACAGTAATAAAGAAAATATAGCAAGTATACTAAGCAATACACAAATACAAGTAAAGAAAACTTTACACAAGGAACTCTTGATTGTTTGCTTGTTGATTGTTTTGGATTGACTTTGAAGGAATGGAAAGCACCAACTATTCCCCTTCAAATCTCCCCAAGAACCATGGTCAAAATCCTCCTCTTCGAGCTCTTAATAAAGCTAATTTTTCGCCTTCGGTTGGTATTCTTACCGTGATCTGACCTTCATGTCATTGTCTCACAACGGATATATCCACACTGGAAAAACTCCAACGAATACATAACAGTCGACTACAAAACCCTAACAGTCAACTGCTGCTCTAGTAGTCGACTGATCAGTCGACTACGAAATTTTCTGTGCTCATGTCCGCAAACAACAGTTGACTGCCCTCCATGGTAGTTGACTGATCAACACCAATCGATCCGCGTGGCACGCGATCGAGCATCGATCGACATCATCGACCGACGATCATCATAACCCCAGTCGACTACTCAGAGTCGACTAGGCTGCCAAGTGTCAAAACACTTGACCAGTCGACTGGTCCATAATCCTAGTCGATTGATAAACCTCAAACATGAGATTTACCCCAAGTATGATCCCTTCATACTTGATAGATCATCCTTAGTCTAGACCTAAGTCTTCTAGCCACCTCAACCAGTCTCACGCCTATCAAATCCCTCCAAGTCATATATGACTTGTTCATTCATATGTTAACCTTCAGGTGCTTCCATCGGCTATCGTCATGCTAATCATATCTACATTGCCAAAGCACATTTGAGCTTACGCTGCTAAGACACATGCTTGAACTTTATGCCATCAAATATTGAACTTATGACGCCAAAATTACAGCTTGGACTTTACGCCGCCAATATCACACCCTTGGACTTCCCTTGCCAACTCCAAGTTGGACTTTCTAAATGCCAAGACTCATGCTTGAACTTTCCAATTGTCAAGTACTCATGACTTGGACTTTTCAATTGTCAAGTATCCATAACTTGGACTTTATCATTGCCAAGTACTTATGCTTGAACTTTTCATGTCAAGTACCCAAGACTTGGACTTTCCATGCCAAGTACATAAGACTTAGACTTTCTATGACAATCACATTGTTATATGTTGGTCAAATATTAAAATACTGTTTGAGTCAAATTCAAATCTGGTGAATCGTAACCTGAACTGATTGCACCAACAATCCCCTCCGCAAAGCCATATCTCCACATCTCCATGATCCCCTCCGCAAAACCATATCCTCACATCTCCACGATCCTATCCGTGAAGCCACATCTCTATGATCCTTGCTAGGAAGTCATGTCTCCCCCAAATAAACTCACATTCTCCTCCTTCTATATAAAGCTAAAAGGAGGAGAATGTGATGATTAAATAATCTCTAATTTACTACTCCCTCTTGCTACTTTACATATTTTCTCCACTTTTTATTTTTTGATTTGAGCATTGAAGGATTTTGTCGAGATCCATCTCGCCCCCTTCTCACCATTTTCGAGTCTTTTCAGTCAAGTGCTTCCTGACTCAAAGATCGACCGAGAAATATCAATCTTGCACATGCCAACCTATGAACACCAGCGCTCGAAGTCACACATAGTCGCATATGCCCGACCTAACTAGCTTGGCACCTCCAAGACAGACCGGTTCGTCCTCAGCTAGTTAAAATAATTCGATCATGAGCATATGATTGAATCTCCCTATCCACTTATCTCAACCTGATCAATAACAAAAGTCTGCTCGAAAAGGACAGCATGTTGAACTTGACATTTACACATTGACCTTTACCACAGTTGTATCAAGCTCAAGAATCAAATGAGTATTACCAAAACCAGTAATTGATCAATCTTCTGGAGGATTCCTCTAATCGGATTTCTGCAAAAAAATCAAAAGAGAAGTTAGTGGAGCTGCCAATTCTCAGTGTGTATACGCAAAAGAACTCTCCAACATTCAATTTTTGCCTGGACTGAGTGGGCAAATCGGACAAGAGTCCAAGAATTACATCACAAAAGTTCAGTTAGAACTCAACCTCATAGATAAGCCATGTGGCTTGAAATTGTGTCATCTTCGTTTCTTCAATAAGGCGCTAGCTCTAAGGAAAATCTTATCGACCTCATCCAAGTCGGCTAATTTCACTTCTTTGGTAGATAAGTTAGCTCTCTTTGAGGTAGCAGCAATTTGGCGTAGATGCTCCTGGAAGTCCTCTGGTACTTCATCCTTGTCAGATGGAAATCTTTCTAGTGCATCTAGATACAGTGGACGCTCCGGCATTTCTGTCTCCGCTTCAGAATCTGTCTCAAATATATCCGAAAGGTCCTCTGATTCTGACCATGAACTCGATTCTACCAATGCATCATCTTCAACGGTCTCGTGCCTAGCTTCTTGCACCTCAAGCTCCTTAAAGCTTTTCATATCACTGCATGGAGCTATTTTGTTTTCTACAACATTTGAAGTTGCTCCCTCAATGGTTATGTTTGTACTTTCTCCCTCTCTTTTCATCCGCTCTTGCAGGTCTTCTAGGTCTTGATGAAGCTTAGGAATGAACCTCCTGACTGCATGTAAGGTATCTCGGTACTTAGACTTGTCGAGAGCCTGTTAGAATACAGTGAGACAGAAAAATTGCAAATGATTCTCTATTTATCATATTAGATAAATGCCTCAATGGGATAGTAAAATAGATTTAAGAATAGCTGACCTTCTTTCTAGAAAGAGTAACCTTCGGTGACATAATCTCCGTTGGTGGTTGCACATAGTTCTTTCCCCTGTACATGATAATGGTGTTTTCCTCAGTTATATCAAGCACAATTCCACCACTTAATCTAGCTAATTCTTCAGCAATCTCGCGAACTTCCTCTGAAGTAAATGTCTTCACTACAACCTGCAGTGTCTGATGCTTTTTCCAGTGCAAATGCATGTTCAGAATCACTCCCTGGAAAACGCCACGTCTACCAACAGGTACATAATTTTTGCATTTAAGACCCATCTTGAGGAAGTAAAAGTGCTCTTCCGGGGTAAGTATCTCCGGATCATGGGTAGTTTCTGAAGAGGCTGTAGGTTGGATTTTCTTCATTGCCTCAACAATTCTTGCCTCCTTCCTTTCTGCCTGTGAACAATTACATTATAGTCACAACTGACAAGAATAAATGGTGAGTTCTTTGTTAACCATACTGTTGTATCAAACTCATCCAATGAAAACTAACCAAACAGAATAATGTTGTTTGGAAAGAAGACTCAAGGGGTCTTCTCTAACTTCATATCTCTCTCTTGTTTCATAAGTTTAAACTATGCCAACAAAACTTTTGTTTGAATTAAAGCGTAGGAACCACTAGCTTGACTACAACAACCAAAAAACTGAGTCCAGTTATTTGGGCTCAGCTACACAGTCCTTAATCCATTAAATGAGACTATATTGCTTATCCAGAACTCTCAAGTTACTTTTAGACTGTGTTTCCTTACAGGGAAAGAGAATATGAGAGGAAGAGATACAGAGATAGAAAATGTGGGGAACAGAAACAAAATGGCATTTCTCCCGTTGTGTTCCATGAAGGAAAGGATAAGGACAAGCATACGTTCTATTATAGATTCTTCATTACAAGGTCAATCAAAGAGATAACAAGGAACCATAGTTAGGAGTAGAGATTGAGGCAACAAGGACAGTGGTACATGGTGGCGGTTGATGCAAATTGAAAATTAATTTCAATTAAGATTTTGAATTTACAATTGATTTTGATAATTTTTTTATTCTAAGGTCAAATTTTGGTAATTTTTAATTTGGTAGGAATTAATTTTTTATAGTAGGGGTTCTTTAATTTTATAATTTTCTTCGGATGATTGTTGTTTTTCAAGAAACAAAGAGTTCCACTTTGTATTTGAGAGTTAAATATGTAGCTACTAGGAACTTATAATGGATATAATTACTACTTCTGCAAAAGGTTCGAATCGCCAATCTAACGGCTCCTATCGACCCATCCTAGGGCAATGGTAAGGGGGTTAATCGCGGGGGTGCGACTGGCAAGCGCGGTGGAGGGCTAGGATCTGGTGCAGGTATTTCCACCTTGCAAAGAATAGGATTCGACCCTTGCTCACTTCTGCAAATTTGCACCGCACTTACCAACCGCATCCTCTCATGGGGACGATATGATTATTATGAAGTATATAGTGATACTATGTTCCATTTATTAATTCAAATTTCTTCATTCTGTATATCAATTTTATTTGGTCATGTTGAGAGTGTAATTGATTATAATGTTTGTTTACTTATCTTGCTAAGTATTGGTTCAATTTTCAAATTGAATAATATACGAATTTGTTAGCAATTTGTGCATCCCTCTTCATAAGTATACTTTGCCACAAGTTGTATTTCTACATATTCGTCCACAATATTACCTCTTTCATGCCTAGTGACTATAATTACTACATGAATATCATCTTCACCCTATGATAAGCTAAAGCATTTTCTCATTTGTTGGAAGGGGTAACCAAAAAGAAAACAAACAAAGTAAAAGCCTAAAAGAGCACTCTTATATCTTATCCACAAGAAGGGATGTCCACAAAACAAAATAATGGAACTTTATGGTACACAGAGAACATGAATTAAATGATGCTATTATTGTTTGCGCGATCTAATTGAAGACGCTCACAACTCACATGGAGTCAAGTTCTCTTAGTGGAGAAGACTGACTCAGGAATTAATTTTAGCTGGAATTTTGAATTTGAATCCAATTTTGGTAATTATTCTAATTTTTTACTAAGTACCTTCTTGCATGGTAGAGCTCTTTGATTTAGTAATTTTCATCATACCTATATTAGTTGACATTGAGTTGGGATTACTTAAAAAAGTGGTGTCATGTCTATGTAATATTTTTTTGACCATTAAAATTTTCTCTTTGATAATCTTTATGTGAGAGTTTCACTTTGCTTTATCAATTTTGTCAAAATTCAGATATAGTTCAATGTCGGTGTTACTTTTCTAATTTTTAATTTTCACCAAATTTGAACAAACCAATTTTGAAGGAAGGAAAAGAAAGTTTTGTTTCTACTTTCTTTCCCTGCCCATGTTTCTCTCCTAGGAAAAAAATAACTTTCTTTCTGTTCCCCTTCCTCTCAAATAAAAGACAACCGTAACTAAGTTGAGTTTTACTTGGTTCTCCTCTAGCTCTCATATCTTCAATTCTAATTAATTAAGTTTATAGAATTTATTCATCTTTGAACATGTCAACCTCATATGCTCTTATCAATTCTAATTTCTTGGCACAACAACTAACTACCCTCCAATAATAGTATTTAATCCTATGTTTCCTAATAGCCTCACAAAGTCATCTAAGCAGTTTCATCTTTGCACATTAACTTTTCTACATAAACTGCACAGCAACTAAATTAAACTGTGTTCATAGGTTTATTATGTGACAAAACTACTGGACTATTTTCTGATAAGAACTAAGCTCCAACAGGAGATCTCCATTATAGCCAAACATGAAATCAAAATCACATTTAAACCACAAGTAGGCAAGTAGGTTAAGGAAAAAAATGTAGGCTCTGTAAAAGTGCAAAAACATTTAATTCAGACAGTATAATTTTGCGTTAGTAGTACTTTGACTTCTTTATAAAGATATTGCAAATACGTAGGTGTAGATGGCCTACTAGTCAAGACTTAGAGGAGTTGGAAAAGTTTCTCCTCTTGCCAATGAACACACAAAATTAAAGACACTCCAAAACATTCCTCGTTTTTGCATTTATCTTGAATACAAACATGAAAAAAAATTTGTACCAAATTTTCGCATGATAATTAACAAGCAATATGAATGAACTCTCTGCAGTATGCACCATAAATTCATTCAAAACCAGATCAATATATTAGGAATTATAAAGAATTTGCAGTACTATCACCTCTAGACTATCTCTCTCCTTTTTCCTTTTTTTGCTAAATAGGTATGAACAGATTACTGCCAGTTAGTTATATTTGAAATATTGGGATAAATCATGAATAATTATGTATATACAAGACTAAAGCAAGACGGATCATTGTAATTTATGATGTATAAAGATGTTTTTATACATAATGATGCAAAGATACAAAATAAATGGGAATACCTTTTTCAACTTGTATAAAATTTTCTCTTCAGCAGTCATTCTTTCATACTCTTTTTTCTTTTTCCATCTAAAAAATTTGAGCCACTTTACAACAGCCCTTCTACCTTTTAGTTTTTTCCTCTTTGGTTTTACACCACATTGGTCATTAACAGGTACCTCAGTTTCCGTAGCATTTAGAGATTCCCCTACATCCTGCTCTGTATTCTTAAGTGGCTGGCAGCTATGAACATTACGCAACCCACTGACATTAATGCCAATCAAATAACTAGATACTCCATACCTTGTACTTTGACAACGGACCTTATGGTATTTATTAGAACAACTACAAAAGAAACAAAAAAAATGAAAGACAATGAGTTTCTTGATGCATTTATCAGAAATGCAAATTTCATAGATACAAAAGAAGAAACCAAATAAACAGAAGTCATTATTAGAGGGATTGAGTTAGAAACAACTCTAAAAGTTTCCAGCCCATATGTTGAAGAATGTAATAGAGCATCAGCAATTTATCTAATCATAAGATCTACCTTGTGGATTTGCATAAACAAAATAAACGATTAAAAGGAAAATATTTTGAAAACAACTCCATGCTGAATAAAACTTTACCATGAATTATATTATCTATGCAAGTTAGATGATCGAGAAGGATAACAATATCTAGGCAAAGATTTCGATACAAGTCCGTTGAGTTTGTTGAATCAGTACAGTTATAAGTATTGACCAATGCATCATGTGTTAGTACGAGATGGCAGCGATCAATCAGCAATGGAAGGATGAAGGAAGGAGGTTCATCTTTAATGAGTCAACTCACAGTTTAGGCTTGAGTCAACATGCGAGTTAACTTGCTTGAATGAATCTAGGTCGATCATAGGACTTAAACCATCATCTAATAATGTTTATAAAGTCAGTCTTATATATAGAGTTCTAGTAGACATCTGCAGATTGATGAGTAATTTCATAAATTTCTTATTAGTTGCTGATGACCATATTCCCTTTGTAAACTCTACGTGTGACTACTAAGTTCTTCATCTTCATAACTCAAGAGTTTTGCAACTCCTCAACATTAACTTAAACCCTCATTTCTCAAGAAAAGATAATGCTGTGAGCCTGTGAGGATCCTGCATCATCAAGAGTATATTAGGAAAGTTGCATATTAATGGAACAAGTGCCATTGACGTTGGTGTATTGGACAGCTAGAGCAACTGAGCAACGCGTACCAAAAAAATAAAAAAAGTTCTGTTAAGATGACGAAATTTAGATGGTTATGCAGGAAAACAAGCAACTGTAGAATAAAGAAATCACTTAGAACACACACACACACACACACACACACACACACACAAAAAAAGATTTTGTGCAATTACTTGGCGAATTCAAAAGGGCAAGAAAAAGATTAAATGTAGCCAATAAATTTTTTACTAAAATCACGGCAAAAAAAAAGGACTTTGGTACCTTTCCAAACTTACACTGGGTGTAAGCCGCGGCGGCAAGGAACAAGCGCCTCCGTGTATCGTTCCTCGTGGATCAAATTTTTCGAGGAGCGTTCGACACCTGCAGGCAAGACGAATCAGAGAACGAAGTAATCAAAGTGGAGGAAAGAAGAACCAATTTACCTGAAAAGAGATGGAGTAGAGTAGGTCGGGATTTGTGGGGGAGGAAAGCGGAGTAGGAAGCGAGAAAGGTGCCATGTTAGCGTGCGGCTAACCATGCGTTCACTGCCACCGTAAGAGGCGCGGGGACGTCGGAGGTGACTGGCGACGGGCGAGTCGCGATTCACTGGGTGTGCTGCAGCGGCGGCCGGGGACTTGGGGATGACGACAAAAACACAGCATCCTAGTGAAATTGATCTCAGCAGTAGATTAATTAAAGGTCAAGATTATCTCTTTTTAAACCTCATTAATTTACCCATGCTTATCGGTTTAGTCGGATTCGATTTGATTGGGTTCGGATCGATTGTGGATCTATCGACGTCGAAATCGATTAAACCAATTCAAAATCAGTTCTGAATCGATTATATTCTAAAGTTTTAATCTTGTAATTATTTCAATCCACGGTTCGAATTGATAATGGATGGACCGATTCTAGATTGATTCTGAAATAATTCCGAATTGATTCCAAATCAATTTCGAATTGATGTGAAAATTTAATACAGGGTACATATGATGTTTAAATAGTGTGATGTGAATATGAAATATATTTAGAATACTCAATATCTTCATCTGAACTTGAACTTCAAATTCATCTATTACGTCGATGATTATATTCCTTTTTATTGCAAATCAATTTCGTAGACATATTAATATGTTAAGAGTTTTCAATTTTAAATTAGCAAATGGAATTAATTCCAAATCAGAATTGGAACCGAATATGATCGAATTTGAATTGGATCTCGAAGATCAGAATCGAACGAGAATCAAATCGAAATCGAAATCAGAACGGATCAATTTCAGTTCATAAAAAAATCACCCTTAACCTATTGCTTAATGGGTTTGGGACGATGGCAAAATTAATTTTTTTGAACCGATTTTGATTTCGAATTTAACGGTCAACTCTGACTCGATTCCGAATCAAACAGTTAAACATACCTATTTAAATTCAATGATTATCTAACGAACAAAATACTATTTATTTAACTTTGTAAAATGTAATTCTTAATTTTTTTTATCAAATATATTAATTGATAAATTTTTATATTTTTAAATCATTTATAATATATTAAAAAAAAGCTAAATTTAATTGCGCTCCACTTGTTTACATGCGAGTTGAGACGTTGACTCTCCAGTCAACCAGTAATTATAATTATAAAAATCACACCGATATTATACATTTTTTTTCAAAAAGATTTTAAAAATCAGAATTCCCATCAGAAGCTTTTGGGTTTCCTCTCATAGGCCTTAATTATTTAATTGGCCCATTTAACCCATTCGGCCTATTGGGTCATCAAAATAAATACATTTAAATTATCATCCTGTTCCAAGGGTTCTTAGTCACTGAGCCACCATTCTCCGCCTTCCCCTCGCCGCCGCCGGCGACTTACTACTGGCATTCAGGCGCAACGGCCTCCTCCAGCATCTGCACTACCGTCCTCATCGATGGACGCATGGCAGGAAGCCTTGCCGTGCACAGCACCGCCACCCTTAGCATCTTGACGGCCGCTTCCCTCGCCCACCCCGGCCTTATTCGGCTGTCCACCGCGCTCTCCGGCGCCGCGTGCCTGGTTGACACCCAGTGCACGATGTCCTTTGTCTCGCCGTACTCCACTTCGATCGGCTGCCGGCCTGTCACCAGCTCCATCAGCACCACGCCGAAGCTGTAAACGTCGCTCTTCTCATTCACCTTCCATGTGTACGCGTACTCTGCAACTCAAACCCCAAGATTCAGAAGAAAGAACAGAGCTAAATCAATTAGATTGATTGAGGAATAGAGCGTAGTAGATCATCATCACCTGGAGCGATGTAGCCGTGAGTGCCGGCGATGATAGGAGTAGAGCAAGCTTCCTCTCCTCCTCCGGCGGCGGCGGCGGAGTTCAAGATCTTGGCGAGGCCGAAGTCGGCGATGCGGGGCTTGAGACACTCGTCGAGGAGGATATTGCTGGATTTGACGTCTCGGTGAAGTATGGGGCGGTCCCAACTGTGGTGGAGATACTCCAGCCCTCGCGCTGCCCCCAGCGCAACCTGGCACCTCTCCTCCCACCCCAGCTCCGCCGCCTTACCCGGCTGTTCCGCCGCCGTCCCGTGCAGCTTGTCCCAGAGGCTCCCGTTGGGAAGGTGCTCGTATACCAGCAGGCTCCACTCCTCGCTGGTGATGCTGCAGTAGAGCTTCACCACGTTGACGTGGCGCACTTCGCTCAGCGTCCGCACCTCCGCCTCGAACTCCCTAGCCGCCACCGGCCACCTCCGTCCCCTCCCTAGCATCGCCGCCGTGCTCCGCTCCCTGCCGGTGCCCATGTTCCTGTCGCACAATACCTGCTTCACCGCCACCACCTCTCCGTTCGTCAGCTTCACCCGGTATACCTCGCCGGAGCCGCCCTTTCCGACGAGGTTCTCTGGCTTGATCCCCTCCACAATCTCCTTCTCGTCGAACCTCACGACATGGAACGATTTCATGTCCCACGACAAGTCCTTCGCGAATTCGGGGTCGCATGAGGAACGCTTCTCGGAGTGCTGGTTCCTTAACACGATGTAGAGGCCGAGGCCAGCGAGGAAGACGGCGGTGCCAGAGAGTATGCAGGTGAGGACGGTGCGCAACTTGCTGGTGGAACCCCTTGAAACGGAGGAGCAGCGCCTGACCGAGCGGAGATTCTCGGCGCTTCTGCTGTCGATGCAGAGGCCAGGGTTCCCTGAGAAGCTGCCGCTGTAGGCCGAGATGGCAAGCTCCGCCGGGATGTCGCCAGTAAGCCTATTGTTAGAAAGGTCGAGCGAGGAGAGCTTCAAATTTGCAAGGTTCGCCGGGATTTCGCCGGAGATCTGGTTGTTGGACAAATCCAGTGAGTTGAGTCTTATCAACTCACCAAGACTGGGATCGGCCCGGAGAGCTCGTTCCCGGAAAGGTTCAATGCGCTTAACGCGACGCACGAGCCGAGCTTTACCGGAATCTCGCCGGAGAATAAGTTGTTCTGTAGATAAAGACTCATGAGGGTCTGTAGCCGTCCGATGGTCTCAGGAATATCGCCGGAGAAGTTGTTATTATACATCTCCACGTTGACAATAGCCGTAGCCTCACCAATCTCCGGCGGTATCCTGCCGGAGAACCGGTTGTCGGAAATAAACAGCTGGTTCAGTGATTTGGCGGCCCCGATCCCGGCGTCAATCTGGCCTTCGAATTGGTTGATAGCGAGATCGATGACGTTCAAATTCGGCAAGCTCCAAAGTCCGGCGGGAACCTCGCCGGAAAGCGAGTTGTTACTGACCCTGAAGCGAAACAGAGATGAACAGTTGGCGTAGCTCGCCGGGATCTCCCCAGTGAACTTGTTCTCCAGCATCAGAAGCTTCTTCATGCTTCCCTTCCGGCACATCTCCGGCGGGATCGGGCCGGTGAAGAAGTTCGTCGACACGTCGATGTAGTTGAACTCTGACCAACTCCCGAGCTTCAAAGGCAGCGTCCCACTTAACCTGTTCGCGTACAGAGATAAGCAGGTGAGAAAACGGAAGTCGCCAAACTCCGGCGGCACCTCGCCGGAGAGATCGTTTTCGAAGAGCTGCAACGAGACGAGGCTTGTCAAGCCCCGGAGTTCCGAGATGTCGCCCTCCAATCTGTTCATCGACGCATCGAAAGTGGCCAACTTTGAGAGGTTTCCGAACCCGGTCGGGATACGGCCCTCGAGCGAGTTGTTATAAAGCTCGAGCTGCCGTAAATTTGAAAGCTTGCTAATCTCCGGCGGAATCAAACCGGTGAGGAAGCTGTCAGCTATCTCGAGGTTGATGAGCCTCGTCAGGTTGCCGATCGCCGGCGGGATTTTTCCATGGATGTTGCAGTGTGAGAGATAAAGCCAATTGAGCTTGGTCAAATTCAGCACCACGTCGGGGAACATACTAGGATCGAACGAGTTGTCACCGACGTTGAGAGCCTCCAACTCGCTCATTCCAGCGAGGGAGCTCCAAGGGAAGGCACCGGAGAAGCCATTGCCGGTAAAGTTCAAAACTTGGAGCTTGTCAAGCGGAGAAAGGTCTGGAACTGCACCGGATAGGCCATTGAACGCTAGGTCAAGAAGCCGGAGGCCGGTGCAGCTGCGGAGGTCGCGGGAGACAACACCGGAAAGGTAATTTGACCCGAGGGAGAGCGCGGACAGGGAACCGAGGCGGCAGAGGAGATCAAACCGGATTCCGCCTGAGAGTCCGGAGGCGGTGAGGTTGATTTGGGAAACAGAGCCAGCGGAGTCGCACTGGATTCCGGCAAAGCCGCCGCAAACTGGATTGGTGGCGTTCCATGATCGGAAGGTGGTCTCATTGGCGTTGTTAAAGGACGATTTGAACTGGAGTAGAATTTCAAGCTCCTCCGCCAGAGCGGAAGCTCCGCCAGCGGCGAAGACGGCGAAGTGAAGGAGGACGACAAAGAGGAGGCGCATGGTGCGGGATCGCCGGCGACGCTACGATTCAGAGCGGAAGGAATTAAGAGACTGACACGGTAGCAGTGATGACTTCCCGGAAGGAGCGAGGGCGATTGATTTGGCGTTCACGTCAACTACTTTTCGGGAATTTTGTCGCCCGCTCGTCGCCGCATGAAGCTTCGTGGCCGCCATGTTTGACTCCCGGAATCGTCGTGTCCTGCTAGTCGTCGGTCGGTAGCTGCCACGTCAGACACTACAGCACACAAACATAATCGCATTATTTCATCCAGCAGAAAAAGATGGAAGCCCGACACACTTCCTTTAGTCAACTCCGGAAGATCACAGACCAAAACTAGTAATTTCCCACGTTTTTTTCCACACAAATTCAATGCCCATTAGCTTTTTTTCCACACATTTCTTTCAAAGTGCCACGTTATTTCTTTGCTCAACTACCAATTTACATTTTTTTTTTCCTTCTTTTTCTTTTTCTTTTTTCTTTTTCTTCTTCTTCGTGCTTCCTCGCCATCAAATTCAAATCGATCTAGAGACACAATGATGGAGATTGTTGTTAGCGTGGGGTTAGGTTTAGCCACTTTAATTTAGTTACTGCTGGCGTTTCAAAGCTTGAATGAGAATTAAACTGATCCACGCTAGTTAATTAAAGAATAATTGGCAAGATGGATAGACCAACACAACCACACACACCGAGAGCAAAAGATGAATTCTTCACTCCGAGAGTCTCCATCAGTCGGTCCTATTTGACGGTATTCTTGAGACTAATAAGAAAGAGAGAGAGAAAAAAACTTATCGAGATTTCGTCTAACGAAATTTGATCCTTATTTTACTGAAAACATATGTCTCTTGTAAGTCATAAAAATTATCCTATGGGGACAACACAAATGGGCCCATAAATGGCTTTAGTTGTAGAAAATTTTTTGGGTGTTTGTTTGTTTGCACGAGATCGTAGGGATTTTGTCTTTGTTTGATGTATCGCTTGAGACCATGGCGTGGGGGGTTTGCCAATCTCTGTGTTGGACAACTGTTTGCTTGCATCGTATGGATGATTATTTTTATGTGAACTTTGTATGGGCATTTTTGTATTTGGATCAAAAATTTTTGTTATATGTTTCCTTTTTTCAGTTTCAGTTTGGAGATAAATTATATGGATTACTTTTATTGAGAATCGTTTGCTGAATTAATTAAACTACTCAAATTTTGATCAACGAATTTCTCAATTATAAAAGGGAGTTAATTTATATTGAATTATATAATTGAAATAATATTTTTATATGTGCATTTAATTTGGCGTAGACCGATAATCCAATTGGTAGTAAAATTAGGTGATTCATATGTGACTATGACCAGCATGATGTCCTGATAAAAGTTAGTCTAATTAATATTTTGCCCAACATGATAATAATAATCCTTAAAGATTCCACAGCTAACTATTAATTATAATTAATCGTGATAGAAAACACAAGATATATAATAATTATGATCATTAAAATACTAGACTAGTAGTACTGCAAGAAAAATGAAAAATAACGACGAAATATTAGCGATAAATTATAAATTTATCACTAAATCTAGGAATTTACGATGAATATCTTCATCTCCGTAAACAATATTACATTTGCGACGAAAAATATAAAAATATATTAGGGACGAAATAAAAATATTCGTCAGACTAAGTATTAGCGACGAAATGTATTTTACATCGTTAATATATGAGGTTTCATGACAATATTTATAAATTTGTCGCCAATAATAATAATCAAATTTGCAACTCGACTGGTACTTAGCGATGAAATGAATAAACATTCTTCGCAAAAAATTTAGTCGATTGGTCGATCAAGTGAGCTCAATTATGTGGCTCGATATTTTTACTTTAGCGACGATAATTTATAAATTCGTCATCAATGATAGCAGTCGAATTGGCGACTCAACTGGTACTTAGCGATGAAATAAATAAATATTCGTCACAAACTATTCAGTCGAGTTAACTCGATTTTTTGGCCCGACATTTTTTCTTTAGCAATGAAAATTTAAATTTTTTGTCGCTAAGATAATAAATATTAGCGACGAATAAAAAATATTTCGTCGCTAATATACGCGAAAAATCCCTACCCCGCACTGATTCTCTCATTTTCTCCGTGCGACTTCCTCTCTTCCAGTGATTTTTTTCTGCTCTCCGACGATTCTCTAGCGACAAGCTCCGTGCGACTCTCTAGCGACAAGCTTCGACGACAAGCTAGGTGCCCTAGCTTCCACTCGCGCGCGACTTCTTCTCGGGTGTGGCTTTGGCGATAGCTTCAACGACAACTCTGGCGATAGCTCCGACCTCCGACCTCCTCCAGCTCCGACCTCCTTCTTCAGCTCCGGTCTCCAGCTCAGTCTCCGGCTCCGGCTTCTTCTCGGCGCCGTCTCAATCTCATCCTTCGATGTGAAGAATTAGGTTTATCCGAATTCTTTCTTCGCGGTTTTAAAATACATTTAGGGTTTTTTATATTGTTGTTATGATTAGATGATAAATTTAAGATCTATTTATAATTTCAGATGATGAATTTAGGATTTTGTTAGGGTTTAAAGTTATTGTAAATTATATATCATTAGGATTTTGTTATGGATTAGATAATGAATTTAGGATTTTTATTATTATTTAGATTTAAACCTATTAATGGTAATCAAGCAGTATAACTTATTGCTTAGATGATAAATTTGAAGATACGTTTTCAATTATATGATGATTTTAAAATTATTTTACGATTAGAGTATAAGTTTAAGGTTTTCTTATTCTTAGATTATAATGTTTGATGATAAATATAGAGTTATAATGCAAATGGTAAGTTATGTTGTGTGAGGTGACAAATATAATTTTTTTAATTATTTTGTATGTGATAACTACATTTAAGTTGCTAAATTCCTTTTACTAAAAATTAACATAAAAATTATTTTATATATGTTTAATCAAGGTTCAAAAATATGGACAAAAGTTGGATAACGAATCAGAATCGAATTAGTCCTGAATATATAAATGAGTTGAATCAGTTTATAAATATGATAGAAAATTATATGATCAGTCTAAATCTATCAAAAATTCATTGTTCATGTTGACGGTGTGGCAATTTATTTTAATATGAATTAGATTATGTACAAGGGCATCTTTATAGGTGGGGATTCGATAGATTATATAAAGTCTGAAACTTTCATGGAAAAGCTTCTACATCATCCAATAGTATAAATATTGTCAATCAAGATAGAAATAATTTTAATGTTGAAGTAGATAGTTTCGAAGACGATTTTGAAGATATGTTTAATGATTTACGAAATGCAAAAAATCTAAACAACAATGAGTCTCGATTAGATGATATCAATGTAAATATAAATGCAAATGATTATAGACGAAGTTATACTTCAATGTTGGAAGAAGCACAAAAAGAATTGTATCCCAATTATACTATTTTTTCGGTTTTCAATTTTGTGGTGAAGCTAAAGCATGTGAAGGTGTTAAATGGTTGGAGCAATAAATCTTTTAATATGTTACTTCATTTATTGCAAAAGGCATTTCCTAAACCGAATGTGATTCCAAACTCTTATTATGAAGCCAAAAACATTATTAAAAGAGTTAGGATTGATATATGAGAAGATACATGTCTGTAAGAATTACTGTATATTATTTTGGGATGAGCACGAGAATAAAGATGCATATCCAGTGTGCAAGGAGCCCAGATATAAGTACGAAGGGACGAATAAGAAAAAGAATCCTAAAAAAATTCTTCGATATTTTCCTCTGAAATCGAGACTTAAGCAATTGTTTATTTTGAAGCATACAGCTAACGAGATGAGATAACATAAAGAAAAGCGAGTTGAAATAGATGGTGTATTAAGACACCCAGCTGATAGTGAATCATGGAAAGAATTTGACAATGCACATAAAATATTTGCAGGTGATCCACAAAATATTCCCTTAGGGTTAACTACTGATGAGTTTAATCCATTTGAAAATATGTCAAATGTTTATAGTATGTGACCTGTTATACTTGTGAATTATAATTTGTCATCATGGAAGATGATGAAGCCACCATATATGATTATGTCTCTTTTAATTTTTGGGCCTAGATCACCTAATAAAGAGATAGATGTATACTTACAACCTCTGATAAACGAACTGAAGGAGCTATGGGATGACGGGGTAGAAGCATATGATGCATCGACTGAACAAGTATTTCAATTACATGTGTTGTGATGTGGACCATTCATGACTTTCCACCATATGGAACAGTTTCTGGATCGGGCACAAAGGGCTATAAGACATGTCTAGTATATCTGAATGAAACCAAATCTCAAGGATTAAGGAGTAAAATATTCTACTCATGTCACCGTCGATTCTTAAATGTGCAACACCCATGGCGTAGAAATAAAGATTTCAATAGAAAGATTGAAAAAGAAGGACCACCACGAGTAATGAATGGATATGAGATTTTAGCGTAGTTAGACACGTTACCTCAAGTGACATTCAGTAAACATCCTTCATTCAGTAAAAAACGACACCGATCTTCAGATTATACAAATTGGGTAAAGAAGTTTATATTTTTTGAGTTACCATATTGGTCAGATTTAAAGTTAAGACACAATTTAGATGTGATGTATATTGAAAAGAATGTCTGTGATGCTTTAATTGGCACATTATTAAATATAGACAGAAAATCAAAGGATACTCTTAAAGCAAAATTATACTTGGAGGATATGGGGATAAGGAGTGAGTTGCATTTACAGTCGGTAGAAGACTAATTCAGGAAACCGTATGCAAGTTACACGTTGACATTGGAAGAAAAGCATGAATTTTGTCAAATTTTGAAATCTGTGAAGTTTCCAGATGGTTATGCTGCTAATATATCTAGACATGTGAATACAAATGAAGGAAAGATATATGGACTAAAATCACATAATTGTCATGTATTGTCGCAAAGAATACTTTCAGTTGTTGTACGTAATTTTTTTTCAAAAGACATATGTAGCACATTAATTGAGTTATGTGATTTCTTCAAAAAGATCACTGTAAGATCTTTACACACAGTGAACATATGTAGAATGGAGGAGCAAATAATCCTGATATTGTGTAAGATGGAATGGATATTTCCTCCGACATTTTTGACATTATGATTCATTTGACAGTTCATTTACCTCATGAAGTCATGTTAGCTGAGCCAATTTCATCATGATAGATGTATCCTTTTGAGTGATATTTGAGAAGACTTGAAGCACGACCTGAAGGATCTCTTGCAGAGGGGTATATTGTAAACGAGACATTGACTTTCAGTTCGTTATATATAAGTCAGATTGAGACAAACTTTTCTAAGCTGGAACGGAATAAAGATGTTCAATAATCAATATGAAAAATAAGTATTTTCGCACAGGAAACAAGAGTCTTTGGCAACCAACAAAGTCTGAAATTGCCATTGTCGTTGTTTAAGAAAATACATTGGTATATTCTGAACAATTATAAATAAGTCGATCGATATCGAAAGTAAGTGATTACATTAAGTTATTACTTTAATTATATTTCGTTCACAGAGTTTAAATTGACTAAGTTTTTATACAGTAAGCATCTACAACTTATGTTCCAAAAGGTTCATACTGATTAAGTTATGCAATATCACGAGCGAGATTTTCCATTGTGGGTTAGGGATAAAATTGTAGCGCTAAATTTTTTTATAAATTCAGAGATCACAGATGAGTTGTATTATTTAGCAATGGGACATGATGCTGAAGTTCAACTGTATGATGCATGCATTGTAAATGAAATTCAATATCATACAAGGTCCCATGATTCATGCAGAACTACTCAGAATAGTGAATTGATGTACCATCCTCCTACAAATGAGGATAATTTGGATTTTTTTAGTATGTTGAAGGATGTGGTTCAAATATTTTACTCTTTTAGATATAAAGTCTAATTATTTTGGTGTGAATGGTTCCAATGTAATAAAAAAAATCGTTAGTGGAAGAGTATGATCTCTTGTCAATTGACACTTCTAAAATATGGTACAATGATGATCCATTCATTTTGACAAATCAAGCAATTCAAGTGTATTATTTGAATGATATCAAACATGGTGGTCATTGGAAGGTCGTGCAAAGCATTCACCACCTAGAAATATACAAAGTAACTGAAGTTGATGAAGTATCTGAAGATTTTGAGGGTGGTAATATCTTGAATATAGAGCCAAACCAAGAGATTTCATCCAATGATTCAACTTCAGTAGTCGGTGAAGACTTAGCAATAACTCAACTATGTCGATTATATGTTGAGCATCAACAAATAAATATGACAAATGCACAAGTCGATCTAGATATGGGTACTCAAAGTAATCGTATTGCTGAGGGTGAAGATAGTGAAATTGATAATGAGGTGGATGATTATTTATCCTTTTCAGATAATGATAGCGATTAGATGTATTTACATGATATTTATATTGTTCTTCATTTATAATTTATGTATTTAATATAATCTTTCATTATATGTCGATTTGTATATAATGCTTATGTCACAGCTATGCCACCTAAGAGAATTGAGTGCCCCAGTTGTGGCTACGCTTGACGATGATAGTGCTCCTGCTCCTACTGGTTAGTTATGTGGTTTTATATATGTATATTTTGTTTGCTATTTATTTAACTTGTTAATTGTTAACATTCTTTGATTTATAGTTCATCTAAGCCGTAGAGAGACACGAGGCACACACTCCGATCAGCTCCGACGGCAAATCGAGGAACGGGGTAGATTACCCATTACCTTTTGTAAGAGCGATGGTCACCCTATCAGGACAAATGCAGCTACTTTTATGACAGAGTTGTTAGGGCAATCAACCCGTGATATGATTTTGATGTGTGTGGCAAAGGGTTTAAGTTAGGTTTGATATGAATTTGATATGTGCGTTGGAGTCTTGCAGGACTTAGTAATTCGCATATGGAGCATTGGCAAGTTTCACCAAACTCACAACCTCGTGCTTGAGTCGGTGAAGGAGCATTGCGAAGCCGTGCGCTTGATGCATCCAAGGGACCGCCGGACGAGATAACTTGAAGCGAAGCCAAGGAAGCAGACTTCGAGGGCAAGAGACGCGAAGGAGCATTGCGAAGTCATGCGCTTGGTGCTGCTGAGGGACGTGGTCGCGAACGAATAGAGCTTCGACGAAGGACTTCAAGTGAGATGAGAGAATGAGTGAAATGTAAGTAACTCATTAGGTGAACTTGGCTGAATGGCTAAGTGTCGGAGGCTCGACCGCAAGGGTTGAGGTTTACCTGACCATCGGACGCTCAAACGGATGTAAAGTTTGAGTTTTACCCGGCATCAGTCGACTACCATGATATGAATGATCGCTCCAGTCGACTATGACTCGACCGGGTGTTCGAGTGGTTTACGTGCCATCGACGCCAAGGATTGGTGATCGCCGAGATATCACGATCATTCGCGATGGCGCAGCCGATCGGGAGTCGCGAGGGTTTCGAACGAGAATGGTGATTAGTCGAGTGCTCGCCGACTATCGATTAGCTCAATCAGTCGACTGATGTGGGAGCCGTTGGATGAAATCCAATGTGGAAGAAGCCGTTATTAGGCAATGGCTACAGGGGCAGTCGATTGATCGGGACATCAGTCGACTGCCAGTGGCCAACGAGAAGAAAATAACCTTCTCTATTTATAGAGAAGGTGTGGGCTTTTGAACGACAAATTCTTATGCTCTAATTGATCATCCAAGTGCCTCAAAAGCTTTCAACTCTTTCTCTTGTTCTTATTTCAAATCTATTGTAAGAAAGAGTGTTGTGTTGTAAGAAGGTTTACCTCCACCTTGCTTTGGCTAAAGGGAGAGACTGTATTGGATTGGTTTCGGAGTGATTCTTTGGAGACGAATCGAAACGTGGATTAGCGGCGAGGCCGTGAACCACATTATATCTTTTGTTAGCATTGATTTTGTTTTGCTTATCTTTATTGTTGTTTAGCTTTTACATTTCTGCTTGCGCTAATAGAATTTGTAGACAATCAACGAAGCAATTACCATCATCGTACGAAGAGGGCTATTCACCCCCCTCTAGCCGTCCACCAACGATCCTACAAGAGTTAGGTTTGTCAATTAAGAAGTTTGCTCCCCTACAAACTAAGAGCTAGAAGCATATCCCCGCAGATAATAAACAGATGGTATATGACCAATTAGCAGTAAGTACAAGTAATTTGATATTTATATAATCAACCATAATACATTGCTAAATTTTAATATTGGTATTTTTTCAGGTTGCTTTCGATATCAGTTTTGTCGAGGAGGCAACGTCGGTAAAAAAGGAGACCAACAGATTAATGAGTATAAGGTATAAAGACAATCGAAATAAGATACACACTCATTATAAGAGTCTACTGCATCTTCCTCCTACCAAGCATCGGCATCATATGCCGATCAAGTTTTGTGAGACACAAGAAGATTGGAACTATATGTGCGATTTGTTTGAATCAGAAAAATTTCAAGTAACTCAATCTATACAATTTATCTGAGCTATATATAAATTAAAATATTTGTTCTATAACTCATCTTTTACATTTTATGTTAACAAATTTTTATATTGTAGACACGATCGACAATAAATGCCCAAAATCGAGCACACTTACCATTTACCCATCGAGGTGGCTCAAAATCATTCATCCAATACAGTTACGATGGTGTAAGTACAAACTTTATAGTTACAATATATTATTTAGTATTTTTAATATTAACACATTATAATATTTTTCAGACTGATCAGTCTTAGAGAAAAGATCGGATTACTGTCTTTAATACAACTCACTGTAGCTCGTCAAAAGGGTAGAGTGGGAAGAGAGACGAGGCTGCATACGTAAGATATAATCGATAAAATTTAGTAAAGTTATTTTTAAATTTGCATAATTTTTTATAAACATATTAATAATATGTTTGTTATTCTTAGGGTGATATGGTGAGACTGCGAGATGAACACATCCAATCACAAAAAATCGATGATGACATCGATGCATTTCAAATTACAGATCAGATTTGTGATTAAGTCCTTGGTGTTCGTTTTGGATATATTAAAAGACTTGGAAGTGGGTCAAAACCAGTTAGATCCACTTCTTTATATGTCAGCTCCTCCTCCAAAACAACTAACACAATACTGCGTGAACAACTTCAGTTCACCCAGCAAGAATTAGATGGGACGAAAGAGGAGCTAGCAAACACTCAAGTTTGATTAGCTAGCACCGAAGGTGAGTTAGCATCAATGAAATCAAGATAAAATATGTTTGAAGCAATTCTGAATCGGCTTGCACCTGAAGCATTACAATCATTGATGCATGAGTTATCTTCAGCTCCACCTCCTCCTCTATCTTAGAGTTTGTAACATTTATATTTTGAGCTACTGAAATTGTGAATTTGAAAGTTTTTGCATTTGAATACTATGAATTTGTGAAATTGGATGTTTTGGACTTTAAATTGGATGTTATGTTAGTTGTTTTTAAATGTATATGTTAGTTGTATTGTTTGAGTTGTATGTTGTTAAGTTGAATTGTGGTTGATATTATATTATAAGATTTTAAATACAAATTAAATGAATTCTAGAAATCTATATTTTTATGGCTAGCGACGATTTTTTCCCATTTCGTCGCTAATCGTCGATATACGACATCAGGATTTTGAGGTTTAACGACGAAATTTATAATTTTCTCGCTAGAGTTTGGCGTATCAGTCGAGTCGCCAATTGACACGGTCACCTACTATGGGACATTAGCGACGAAATTTATCAATTTCGTCGCAAAGGAGTCCCCAGTTGAGTCGCCAGTCGAGGGTCTCCCGATTTTATAGCTGACCAAAAATTAGACAGTCGACTGCTTTCTTGCATCAGTCAAGTGATATTTAACGACGAAATGAGTTTTTTTCATCGTTAACTTATCAGTCAAGTCGCTAGTTGAGTCTCTTCCGATTCTGTGGCGGGCCAAAAAAATAGACAATCGACTATTTTATTTTGTCAATCGACTGATGTTTAGCGACGAGTTTGGTATATTTCGTCGTCAATATCAACGATTTTTCTCTTTCCGACATTCTAGATTTTGCGACGAAATTTTTATTTTTGGCAATGTTTTTTATTTCGTCGGTAATATTAATGACGAAATATTTTTAATTCATCGTTAACGTGTCTTAATGACAAACTTATTACGATGACTTTAGCGACGAAATAGTTTCATCGTAAAATGTATTTAACGGTGAATTTTTGATATTAGCGATGAAAAAATATCATCGCTATTTTTCCTTTTTGTTGTAATGCAGCTAGTGATTATTAATTGCAATTACATGATTAATAATTAATGACCACGAATTGTAATTACATAGCCAGCAGTGACCATTAATTATAATTGTATGACTAGTAGTAGACAAATATTATAAATACAGATTAATGTCTAATACATTTTTATAGATAAATTTTTTTATATTAGTCTAAAAGAGATATACAATGTTCACCTTAAATATTTTATCAAATTAAAGAAACTTTATATTTATCATTTTCCTCTCAAAAGTAGTTATGCTCTTAGCTATCCATATACGATTTGTATATGTCATAGTTCTCGCCTTTGTCAAAATTCAAATGCCTCGTTATATCTACTTGAAGACTCTGAACATTCTCTACGGATAGTCATCTCCTATTACATGTGAAGCGAGCTTCTGCTTTGTTTTTATAATAAATCTATAATAGGGCACCTGTTGAATAAATGATCCTACATCTCTACTGTACTCGCACATAAAAAATATAGTTCTTATCTTCTATAAATGACAAGCAGTAGTGGTCAGCCTATCCATAAGTCAACAGTCAAACTGTGAAAACATGACAATTGGTATAAATAATACAATATGTTTTATAAAAATTGAGAATCTGTCCAATTAACAATCTTTTATCATCCGTTCTAAGACATTGACGAGAGAGAACAAAATCTCTTGATACGGTGATAGGACAGGAAGAGATCCATCTGAAATCAGAAGGGATTTTAGACCCTTCATTCGGCATCGAATCTAGCCCATTCTATAAGTAACATCCTGTCCTTATTATCGTGTCATCCCCATAGGGACAATAACACAACATATTCAAACCTATATTTTATGGAGGAAAAATAATTTAAAGTTAGGTTATGTGTGATTTGATATGTGTCAACTAAGAAAAAAAAATTTTACAGAGAATTATATATGATCAGATACTAGACAAAAGAAAATCTAGATAAATTAAAGAGATAAAACATTTGGAACGTGATCAAACATTAGATAATAGTGAAAGTCATCAGGTGATCAAACATTAGGCAAAGGTAAGTTCTAAATAATCAAGCAAAGTAAGCTTTAAGAGACATTCTGATGCATAAGGTAAGAAGGAGAATTTCCCTTTTTGGAATAGGGGGTAGACTCATAAACTAGGCGCAAAACTTACTAAGAAATCATTCAAAATTCTGACACATAAGTTCTAAAAATACTTAGCGAACCAACTAAATTTGAATTTAACATAGAATCTAACTCACTTAGAATTCGAGCTTAAATAAAAATCAACTTAGTCATTCATATTGCAAACAAATTATTATTTTTCTATATTATTTGTGTTACTTATTCAAGAACTTTGAAAATTTCCTTTCTTTTTTTATGACTTTATTTTTTTTATTAATATCAGAGTATCTAAATTTTCGATTGGACTAATCCCTGAGAGTGACCGACCATATTCTATGGATCTTTAGGACGTCTTATCAATAGTTGAATCGGATAAGATCAGAGTCTAAGTGGTCTCCACCGATCATTAAAGATAAATCAAGGAAGCGCTCGACCCATTTTCATCTCTTCGATAATATTAACTTTGTCTATCAAAAGGATAGGATGAAGTACTATCTAATAAATAAATTTAAAAATTAAATTATTGTTAAACCTAAGTTTAATCTATCAAGAGATACAAGTGGTCAACCGTTAGACTTGAGACATAGACAATGATATAAAAAAAAGAAGGATCAAGCTAATCTCAATGTCACAACCACCTTGTAGTGTAGTTATATTTCAAGAGTAACTAAGGTTGGCCCATTTCAAATGCAAAGGAGTTAAGAGAGAAACTAGTTAAGCTTCGTAAAGGAACAATTACTCAATGACTGTCAAAAGAGACCTTTTGTTAAGTCAATTCCAAAATTTTTAGATGAAAGAAGGAGAATCTATGAGTCATTTTCACATGATATTTAAGGAGATTTTCAACTATTTTCACACAATCAAAGAATAGGTCAAAATCATGACTAGGAACACACTCAATGTATTTTCTCGAATCACTTTATGAACATCCATGGTGTTGGGAATCTTATGATAGGCTAGAGGGGATGAATATTCTTTCTTCGACTTGTTTCTACAATTCGTTAGTAGAAGCAAATAAAAATCGAAAGCTAGAATTGGAAAAACAAAAAGAACAATGTTAACTCGATGTAACGTAGTTTAGAGATCAACTCCTACTCCACGACAATCTTTAAGATGAATCACTTCTTAGCAAGCCTTCACTATCTCTCCTCTAAATGAACCAAAATGGAGACATCTTTTCTTACAAGACAATCTCTTCTTCTTACAAGATGATGGAAGTAAGATTTATGAAACAAGCTTGGAGAGTTTAGGATGAAAGATTTAGTGTTAAGACATTAGCCTCTCCAAGCTCCAAGCACTCTTTTATATAGACTGAGCATTTCTACCCATTGAGCTTTCGCCAGTCGACTACTTCTTAAATCCAACGACTTCTAACACCGTCATTTTTTTGGATCACCATTCAACGAACACTTGATCAGTCGACTAGTCACAACACCAATCGATTGATGTCAGCCTAGTCGACTGATCTGTTGACTCAAGAATAATCTGTGTCATGTTCACTTAAAATCAGTCGACTGCTCAAATCAGCAATCAATTGTTAGAGCTCAATATTGTTTGTGAGTGTCGAGCAATCAACAAATCCCGAGCACTGTAGCTCGATATTTCTCCACATATCATTGCTCAAGTCGCAAAGCTCGGGTCGATTAACCACTCGATCAGTCAATTTTCTAAGCACCTAGTCTGAATGTCAAGCATCGAGTCTAAATGTCGAGCACTTAACCTAAGTGTTGAGTAGTCAGTGAATTGCCAAGCACTCAGTCTAAATGCTGAGCACCCAAGACTAGTCGACTAGTTCAAGCACCAGTCGACTGATACACCTTAAGTATAACTCTTTCATACTTGAAACCTAACCCTAAGCCTAGACTATGCCTTCAAGTCTCTTCCATCATCCTCACACTTTCAGGATCCCTCTGAGTCCACGACTCTTTTATCCTTGTGCTTGCCTTCAAGAGCTTCTTTCAGCCTTGTCATACTTCAGGGTCTTCTTTTGCCAAGATTCACTTGGATTTATATTGTCAAGACTAACACTTAGATTTATGTCGTCAAGACTACACACTTGAACTTATGCCGCTAAGTCCTCAGCCTTGGACTTTTTCTTGCCAAGATTTCCCACTTGAATTTTTTTTACCTGTCGCTTAACATTCATGTTAGATTACCAATATTATTTAACTTAAATTTGATTGTCCAAACATCAAAAGTAATACTTGTAGTATTCTTGCACCAACATATGGTAGATGAGTATAAAATGTATAAAAACTTATAAAATATTAAATTGGATGAACAATATTACGAATTCAAACTTTATGAAAAGACTAAACTTGATCTGAGAAAGATATAACTTTAATTGCAAATAAATATGATGCAATCAAAGTCAATGTCCAAATCAAAATCCGAATGAATATATATCCTTGGAGATTACTAACATGGTGAAGAAGATTATGAGGATGAAAAAAATTACCAACAGAAGAGTTAATAAGAAAATTCATAAGAAAAACCAAACAGACAAAGCGAACATTCTATAATTTGAATGTAAAAAGAAAAGACACTACAAGTCAGAATGCCTTCGACTGAAGGAACTAGAGATAGATGACAAGTCAAAGAAGCAAAGTAAAAAAAAGAGACACTTAAAACAACCTAAGATGAGTCATCATCAAAAGAATTTGAATCAAATTATATTAGCTACATGACATTCATGGCTGAAGCTTCCAAATTCGAGTCAAAGTTAGATGAAGAATCAAATTTGGATGCAAAATCCAAGTTAAACTTAGAGCATTATAGTTATGATCAGTGACCCAAATGAGTTCATTGATGAGGTAACTAATTCCTTAACAAAAAACTATATGCAATGATTGCATATTTAACTAAGGCTTTAGTTAGGTCTAAGTTCAAAATAAAGTTACTCCTTAAAGGTTAAAGACCTTAAGGGATAGATTAACCTTAACTCATCAACTGAAAAGGTTTAAGATGAAACCTCAACTCGAGTGTTATAATTTGAGAAAGAAAACTTTGACTTGAAAGCTCAAGTTAAAGAGTTAAGGTTAATGTTCAAAAAGTTAACATTAGACTTCAAAAATTTAGATATGATATTTAGATCTCAATGTGTTGCATACAATAAAACTAGACTTAATTAAATTTAACTCAAATCAAAAATATATTTCTTATATGTTTTTATTGAGTAAAGATAAAATTGATTACACTAAACATAGGAAGGCTTGAGTTCCCAAGTCTTATTTAGTCAATAATGTTGGATGTAACTCTTTTTGATACTTGAACATTGTATTTTTCTTATGTGAATATTGATTCACTTAGGAACCATGTTAAAATTAGGAAAAGGATTATAAAAAGCTTAAATTTAGAGGGAGCTAGATATAACATAAAGTCTATGATACTACTGGTACTTTTTCTACCTAATTCCCAATAGAAGAGTCAGCAGGTGACCCGTGACCCGTCCCCCAAAACACCTAGTTCAGCCAAAGGGGGAAACCGTTCGGGCGAGAGTTAGACGAAGCAATCAACACGGGCGAGAGTTATCAGAAGCCATTGGCACGGGCGAGAGTTATCAGAAGCCATTGGCACGGGCGAGAGTTATCAGAAGCCATTGGCACGGGCGAGAGTTATCGGAAGTAATCGACACGGGCGAATGCTAGAAACAAGGAACGCAGGTGGAAAAGAGGCGGAAGGCACTTAGCTAACAGAGGACTAGGAACTGGTTCAACTAAGCAAGTCCGGAAGCCAATGGGATGGAGGAAGGGTCAACTCAACCTAATCGACGCGAAAGAAGTTTGGTACGGGAAAAAGGAGAATTGGTTCGGTTTAGGGAGAAACCCTAAGGCTAGGTCACCTATGGTATAGGGGCCTAAGTTAACTTCACCCAAAGCAGAGAGGTGAGGGAAACATGTTAACCTCGTCGCCTGAAAAAGTAAAGGAAAAGGTGTTATGCAACGGCTTGGGGGGGCCCACACAATATTCGGGGGAGTCCTCGTTCCTCATATTTGTAACAGAATTATTCTCCCGGAAGAGGAGGTGGCCACGTGTACAATGGAGATAATCTGCGACGTTACGTTGAAGGAGAAGGGAAGATAAAAGGGAGAGAAGGAGGCAAGAGAGAAGGATCCGCAATCATTCACATCCAACAAGAGAGAAGAGGAGACGAGGAGAAAAAAGGAAGAACGGTCTCGCCGGAGAAGGAGGACGGAGATCTGCTGTTTGTTAAGTCTCTTGTATTTTCCTCATCTTGTAACATCATTGTAAGAGGTCATTTCTCCTCCACCTTTGGAAACTTGCTTTCTGTAAAGGAGGATTTTCGTAGTGAAAAGTGCTTAGGCACCGCATCTGGTGAGCAACCTCACCCCCGTGGAGTAGGAATCCTTATTCCGAACCACGTTACATCTCGTGTCTGAATCTCGATTGCTGGTGTCGGGTTTTCGCGTTTCGTCTACTTCATTTTCTTATTCTTTACTGATCGCTGCCGAGGGAGAATACTCCGAGACCTCCCTCATCGCCTCATCGCCTTGAAAACGGAGCGAACGGATTTTTCCCCGCACTCCGCATCGGTTGCGCCGTCTGGGAAACATTTGATCTGGACGTCGAGATGCAACCAGAAGAAATGCAACAACCTGATATCTCTGCGGTGGAGGAGCGCCCCATCACCCTTCTACCATCGCAACTAAAGGCCTTAATGGATGATGCTATCACAGAAACCCTTGCTAGAGAAAGGAGAAGGACTGACATTCAGATCCGCACTCCGGAACCTTCTTCAGAGATCCCCTCCCGAAATGCCTCCTCCCTCTCGTCTGCGCCGCCCATGGTGAGGTGTTGCACAGGCGGACTCGGGGAAGAACACCCCATAATACTACGCCCTTCACCCAAGCGCCCGGAAGAGCAGGTGAAAGTCAATCGACAGACCTCAGGAGTTCTACGAACCTAGCCCCTTCACGATGGACATTCTTTGGAGCTCCTCCATCCTACTTCCAAATCCCAGTCGATAAGTACGACGGTTCGGCGGATCCGGAAGAGCACATATCGCATGACTGAGCGGCCTCGCTTCCATTATCGATGCTCTCAAGTGTCGAGTCTTGGACCACCTGATTGGTTCTCGCAAAGTGGTTCACTACTCGCCACCGGATCTATCACTGTTTTGACTTCCAGAGAATGTTCAGTCGAGAATTTGTCAGCTGTAAGGCGTATAAGCAAGACGCCTCTATGTTAATGCATATCACCCAGGGACCTTTAGAATCCCTTAGGGGGTATATCCATCGATTCACCTCGGCTAGGGAATCCCATGACCCGTCTGAATCGCCGGGGTGCCATTCGGCCGGTGAAGGAGGGCCCCTTCCTTAGTTCCTTCTTTGAGGCGACCTCTGGATAGCTATGAAGAGCTCTTGGCCGTGCAGGCGGTTTATCCATGAAGAAGAAGGATTAAGGGTGATGAGGCCGAGCGGCTGCAGATCCCAGCCCGAAAGGGCTCGTCCGGCTGCTCCTCAAGCTCCTCCTCGGCGGGAGTATACAAGACCTTTTACCGGCCACGAGGCTCAGAGGCCTCGACGATCTCTGAGGAGTTCGCCCGCCCGCCATTGCAAATCATGGTCTTTGAAGTGCTTCCTCCCTGTGAGGACTTGGAAAGAACGTGAAATGGAGTTCTCGATCCAGCGAGTCTGCTTCTGGCGACCCTTAGGACATAGAGGATCGCGTAATCCCCCGGCCCGTTCTTACGCGTTATCATCAAGTATGGTCACACTAGCAATCGATGTTTCTGCAAGAAGAACTAGATCGCCTCCATGTTGCATATCCGCAATTGAGATATCGGTAGGAGGGCGGCCAGCGAGGCCCCGAACCAATGTCGCCGTCAGGAGTATAATCAACAACCTCGGGTCACTTTCCCCCAAATGCCGTCGAGAGGTGGTCTCCCAAGAAGTCCCATCGGTGAGGGCCCTTCCTCCGCTTGGATGACCTTCCCCCTGGGAGTTATCCATGTGATAGCCAGGAGGACCTCTTGTGACGGACTCTAACCGGGCACGAAAGTCATACGCCCGTCTTATGGAGAGTTTAGCCATCGTCATCGACCAGACTGTACAAGCGGCGCCGTCCGTTTCGTTCGGGCCAGAAGATCTGCAGGGTGTTCTGCTGCCTCATACAGACGCCTTGGTTATCCGTATATCCCTGGCTAATTATGAAGTGGCGGTGCTAGTTGATTCGGGAGCTCTGTCAACATCCTCTTCAGAGGCCTTCGGCGATGCAAGGAAATGCCGGCTAGAAGATGTGTCCACTCCCCTTTCGGATTCGCAGGCATATGGTCCACCAGTAGGCGATTTCATTACCTTTAACTCGGGTGAAAAGCCCCGAAAAACTAGTATAATCCCTATCCTTATCGTGGATCCTCCATCCACTTATAACGCTGTACAGGCGCCCTTTCCTCACCCTTTTTGCCGTGGCTTTCCGTACCACGGTGAAATTTCGATTGGACAATTGGTGGGAGAAGTTCATGGAGAACGAAGGCTTCCGGGGCTACTATGTGCAAATGGTTGGAGACGATCAAAAGAAGGCCGAAGACCTAAAAGGCAAAGTATCGCATCTACAAGCGTCTGCGTCTGGAGGAATCTCCCCCAGGTGATAAGATAGAGGAGGGAGAAGCTGGTGGAGATCGCTCGTGAAGGCCACACGGATAGACAACAGGTTGGATATCAAAGAAGAGTGGTGGCTGCAAGGAGAATGAGGACATCTTTGCAAGAGATGTGCATGATCTCACGGGTATCCATCCTCAAGTAGCGAACACCACCTCAACATCATTAGAGAGCCCAGGCCCGTCCTACTGAAGGCGACATTTTGGACGAGAAAGACAAGATCATAGGCGAGGAGGTGGATAAACTACTAAAAGCGGGCCACGTAAAGGAAATCCAGTTTCGAATGGGTTTCTAATGTAGTCTTGGTCCCAAGCCTTACAGGCAATGGAGGATGTGTATCGATTTCCGTGATTTGAATAAAGCATGCCCTAAAAGGCTACCCCTTGCCTCGTATTGATCAGTTGGTGAATTCTACTGTAGGATATGAAGTGGTTTCCCTGATGGATGCCTATCAGGGATATCATCAAATACCTTTGGCCGAAGAGGATCGAAAGAGGGTTAGTTTTGTATTGCGGGAGGATTATATGTGGTCATGCCGTTGGATTGAAGAACGCCGGCTACATATATCGTCTTATGGACAAAATTTTTGCGAGCGAAAGGGAAGAATGTGGAGGTCTATGTGGATGACATCCTGGTCAAGTCGAAGGTCACTCGGGATCTAGTCAAAGACTTGAATGAAACCTTTGCTACGTTGAGGCGATTTAATATGAAGCTAAACCCTAACAAATGCTTGTTCGGGGTAAAAGTGGCAAGTTCTTGGGGTACATTGTGGTGAGAAGGGGTTGCAAGCCAACCCCAGGAAGGTGAAGGCCTTATGCAACATGAAGTCACCTACTAATCTGCAAGAGACCCGAAGTTAGTGGGCGGGGATTGTTTCTTTATCCCGATTCATAGCGGATCGGCGGACAAAGGGCTACCTTTCTTGAGATCTTGCGAAGCTACTAAATTTGATTGGGACGATCAATGTGAACAAGCTTTCCAGAGTTGAAGAGATATCGCTGGACTCCGTTATTGGCTAAACCAATACAGGAGAACCACTATGGATGTATCTCGGCCGTCTCGGAAGAGTTAGTTGGTATTCTTGAACAAGAAGGTTCTCACCGACCTATTTACTATACGGACCCGTAATGCGAAGGGAGCGAAATTCCGTTATCTGAGTTAGAAGTCGCTTATATCTTAGTGCTAACGCCCGCAAATTGAGGCCATACTTTTTGGCTCATTCTATCACCGTTTTAACACAGAGAATTGGGCAAGATCTTCACTAATACCAATTTCTCGGGTATGTTAGAAAAATGGTTGATAGAGCTAAGCGAGTATGACATACACTACCAACCTCGACGGTCATCAAAGCCCGGGCACTCAGATTTCTGGCGAGGTACCTTGTGGTTCGGAAGAAGGTTGGCTATGAAGGAGAGAGAACCAAAGGCATGGAATATATTCGTAGATGGCTCCTCGGGATCTACGATGGTGTTGGTGTTCTATTAATTACCGGAGGTGAAGAAACTCGATTAGCCGTTACTGGAATATCGGGCATCTAATAATGAAGCGGAATATGAAGCTATCCTAGCGAGGATTGCGGTGCTAAGCGGTAGGGGCTTCTTCCATTGTGATCCACTCAGGATTCCCAGTTGGTAATATCCCAACTTCAAGGTTCTTTTGCGGTTCGGGAGAAAAGGCTGCACTTGAAAGCTTTTGAGAGAGAAAAAGCTCAATTCCATCAAGTCCTCTTAAAGCAAATCCCGCGGGAGCACAATGAGAAGGTCGATGAATTGGCTCGGATGACTAGTGCTGTGGGAGGAATGAAATCATCGGAGACGATCCAGGCGAGAATTCACACTTCCTTAGCAATATGCAACATAGAAGGAGCGCACGAATCAAGCCTAATTCTTGATTGGAGAAGCGATATCATAGCTTATTTACTACGCGGGAAGATTCTGAAGAAAAATTGCGGCGTCTACTTTAATACACCGAGCCAAAGCGGTTCATCCTCTTAAATGAAGACCTATACAAGACCTCTTTTAACCCTTGTTAAAATGCCTAGGAAAGGAGGATGCGAGAATGGGTACTCGAGAGATCCATGAGGATCTTTGCGACAATCATTTAGGGGAGAGCTTTAGCGAAAGACCTTGTTGGCGGATACTTTTGGCCTACTCTTCAACGAGATCGGCTCAGTATAGTGCAAAGTTGCATCGCTTGTCGGAACAAACCAACCATTACAGCGGTGAGTTAATGAAAGTTTGTAGTCTCTTCTGTCCTTTTGATCAATGGGAATGGATATAGTGGGTCCGATGCCAACAGCACCTTCTGAAGAGGTTTTATTATTCTGTGGATTATTTTTCCAAATGGGTGGAGGCCGAGCCCTTAGCCAAAATTACCGAGAATGCCGTAATACAATTCTTATGGAGAAATATCATTTGTCGGTATGGTATCCCTCAGAAAATAGTCAGTGATAATGAGCGACAATTCCAGGGGAAAAAGATTCAAGAATGGTGCCAAAGTCTCAACATTCAGCAAGCTTTCACTTCGGTAGCTCACCCTCAAGCGAATGGACAAGTGGAGGTAACTAACAGGATCCTCATTCAAGGATTAAAGACCAAGTTGGGTGCTCGAGAGAAATCGGGTGGAAGAGCTACCAGCGTCCCGTGGGCCTATCAGACCACACCTAAGACAAGCGACAGAGAGACTCCTTTAGTTTGGTATATGGGCGGAGGCCGTTATTCCGGTCGAAGTTTTGTTGGATAAGCGCTCGGGTAAAAGCATACAAGCGGTCGTAACCAACTTATCCAAAAGCAAATTAGATCTGGTGGAAGAAAGGCGGGAGATGGCGGATTACAAGCAGAGTTAGCCTTTAATAAGAAAGTGGTGCCTCGGAGATTTCAAGAAGAAGATTGGGTTTTGCGTAAGGTCAATCCAGGGAGATCTGGAAAGTTGGCTCCCAACCGGAAGGACCTTACGAGATAACGTATGCGTAGCGAGTAGTGATATTATCTCGAAGAGGCGACCAAGGCAAGAGCTTCCACGACCTTGGAACGCCCTTCACTGAAGCTCTTTCACCTTTGTATGAGAAATATGAAATAGAAAGGAAGAAATTATGAAACTCAGAGGGGGTGTTTATTGAATTGATTATATCGATGGAATGCCAAATGCTCTCTAAATTTCATTAAGGGGTTATTTACAAGGGCAATACGGTATCACCAATGAGTATTGAAGGAGAAACAGAAACGCGGAAGGGAAATCCCCGTTTCAAAATGAGATACTATATTACAACTTAAATCGTTCGGGAGGATAACGTTTGAACCCAGCCTCCCAATTTAAAGAAAATGAAGGATAAGTTGGAGGAGGCAATCCCTGGGCGGCATATTGTCTAACTGCGTCATTAAATCCATCCTGATAAGTGGTGCGCATTAAAATAACGAGTCGCTCCTGGCGGTTCGGGCGGTCAGGGCTTCGTTCTCGATGCTGCCTCTTGCACTTTTCTTGTTGTTCGCGAAGATTACGACGCACGTCCACATAGCGCCGTGACACCTCCATGATTGCGTCAGCCAGAGTGGAAACATCATCGGCTCGAGAACTTTGGTCCTGCTGCACAAGGTGCGTCATCTCCACCATATTCCGACGCATAGAGGCCGAAATCCCTTCCACCGCTTCGGAATAAGATCTGGTCCGGACGAGTTCAGAGTTCATCCTCTGAAGGGAAGTCTCTTGCCTGCGTAGACGGGCATGAGCATGCGCCCGGGAATTTATAAGGGAGGAGTTTTCTTGTACCTCCTTACACAAGCGGGTACGGAGGTCCCCTATCTTATCCTGTGCTCGTTGGTATTGAACTTGAAGGCGAGCGATGGTGTCCGCGTCCTGTTGCTTCCCCTTGAGGAGCTCTGCTACCTGCCCTTGAAGACGCCATAGCTCTTGGTGAGGATGGTTCCGTGTCAAGAGAACTTGATGGGATTTCTGCGAGGACAAGTAGCCCGCCGGACATGGTCGTTCCTTTATCTGCGATAATGTCGATCTTTTTGAATTTCTTTGGCGAGCTTGATTAATTGCTCCACGCACACGGAATTATCGTGATAGTTGTTGTTCTCGACTACGAGCATTCGCCAAGTCTTCCGTTCTTTGCTGTTCCCATTCTTGAAGCTTGAGCCCGAGATTGGTGAAGGAAGCGATCCAACTCTCGGTGGTTGGTCGGGGCACACTGCAGTTGAGGAGAAAAGAAATGAGTCGATTAAACAAAGATAAGGAAATGGGTGAAAAAGCGTGCGAGTCCAAAGCGTGGCGCGAGCCTTCCATACAGTCATCTCCTCTAAGTTCGAGATCCAAGACTCTGGGAGAAAGGGAAGAAGATGGGACGGATGGCGTCGAAGGGTGAATTTCACCATGAAGGGAGAATGGAGGCGGTATTAATTGGTGGAGAACGGAGAGAGGGAGGAGTCTCATTCAAAAGGCCCGTGGAAGTGGTGGTCAAGGATGGCATATCCGGAGATGCGGGGAGAACGGGCGTCACATTTGTCGGGGAGGTGAAGTCGGAAGGACAAAGCAGAAGGAGGTGTCGGAGGGTCTTGAAGAAGATGAGATGATGAGCACTGGGTGGGAAGCCTTCAATGAGAATTTTAGTAGAAGGCTCTGATTAGGGCCTACAGAAGAGGAGGACTTTTGAGGCGATAAGCGAAGGGGAGGTTAGCGGCGAAGGAATGTCAACCGTCATGGGTTCAGAGAGGAATGATGGGCCGAGGAAGGAGAAGGCAAAGTGTATAACCTCTATTATTGGCGGACATGAAAGCACCCCCTTCCCAGATGCCTCCCCAGGTTGCGGGGAAGAAGAGGGCAATTTCTGAATATCGTTAACAGAAGGAGGCAAAGGGGGAAAGTTAGGGCTTGTACAGGTAAGAGGGAGTGAAGAGGGACTGATGACCCCGGCTTCCTTCGGGATGGGGGTAGCGAAAGTCACCGAAGGAGGGGAGGGAGAACGATGAGGTGATCCCTGTATGGTGGTGATCGAAGGAGGTGAAGAAGAAGAAGGAGCTAAGGGTTGACTGATACCCCGTTGGCGGTTCGCGTAGCGGCCCGCTATTTCCTGAAAGAAGGTGGAATGCATCTCGGATATCTGAAAACAACGAAAGACGAGGAACCGGGAAGAAAAGATCGAAGAAACGAAATTTGGCGTGAGGAGCAAGCGGGACGAAGAAGAAGGAAACCAAAAGACAAGGGGGACGAAGGTAGCGAGAAGAAAGCGAAGGGTCCCTATAAAAGGAGGAAGGATGGGCTTGCAGAATCGTTAATGGGCTTGCGGTAGTAAAAGGAAAGAAGGATTTATTTTTCCTAAATAGCCCATTATATACAAAATAACATCCATGAGGCGAAGTTTATCCCCGTGTGGTGGTGGAACGGAAGAACCGAGACTCCTCGGTTACTATTTAGTCTATATATAAAATGCTATCCCAGCAGAGCATAAGTTTATCCCCGTGTGGTGGTGGAACGGAAGAACCGAGACTCCTCGGTTACTATTTACTCTATATACAAAATGCTATCCCCGCAGAGCGGAAGTTTATCCCCGTGTGGTGGTGGAACGGAAGAACCGAGACTCCTCGGTTACTATTTACTCTATATACAAAATGCTATCCCCGCAGAGCGGAAGTTTATCCACGTGTGGTGGTGGAACGGAAGAACCGAGACTCCTCGGTTACTATTTACTCTATATACAAAATGCTATCCCCTCAGATCGGATGTTATAGACGTGTGGTGGTGTAACGGAAGATCCGAGACTCCTCGGTTACTATTTACTCTATATACAAAATGCTATCCTTGAGCGAAGTTTATCCCGTGTGGTGGTGGAGCGGAAGAACCAGAGACTCCTCGGTTACTATTTACTCTATATATAAAATGTTATCCCCTTGAGCGAAGTTTATCCCGTGCGGTGGTGGAGCGGAAGAACCAGAGACTCCTCGGTTACTACTTACTCTATATACAAAATGCTATCCCGCAGAGCGAAGTTTATCCCGTGTGGTCGTGGAACGGAAGGCAGAGACTCCTCGGTTACTATTTACTCTATATACAAAATGCTATCCCCGAGGCGAAGTTTATCCCGTGTGGTCGTGAGAAGCGGAAGAAGCAGAGACTCCTCGGTTACTATTTACTCTATATACAATGCTATCCTCATAGCGAAGTTTATCCGTGTGGTGGTGGAACGGAAGAACCGAGACTCCTCGGTTACTATTTACTCTATATACAAAATGCTATCCCCGCAGAGCGGAAGTTTATCCCCGTGTGGTGGTGGAACGGAAGAACCGAGACTCCTCGGTTACTATTTACTCTATATACAAAATGCTATCCCCGCAGAGCGGATGTTTATCCCCGTGTGGTGGTGGAACGGAAGAACCGAGACTCCTCGGTTACTATTTACTCTATATACAAAATGCTATCCCCACAGAGCGGAAGTTTATCCCCGTGTGGTGGTGGAACGGAAGAACCGAGACTCCTCGGTTACTATTTACTCTATATATGAAATGTTATCCTTGAGAGCGAAGTTTATCCCGTGTGGTGGTGGAACGAAAGAACCGAGACTCCTCGGTTACTATTTACTCTATATATAAAATGCTATCCCCGCAGAGCGGAAGTTTATCCCCGTGTGGTGGTGGAACGGAAGAACCGAGACTCCTCGGTTACTACTTACTCTATATACAAAATGCTATCCCCGCAGAGCGGAAGTTTATCCCCGTGTGGTGGTGGAACGGAAGAACCGAGACTCCTCGGTTACTATTTACTCTATATACAAAATGCTATACCATGAGAGCGAAGTTTATCCCCGTGTGATGGTGGAACGGAAGAACCGAGATTCCTCGGTTGCTATTTACTCTATATACAAAATGCTATCCCCGCAGAGCGGAAGTTTATCCCCGTGCGGTGGTGAAACGGAAGAACCGAAATTCCTCGGTTATTATTTGTCCTATATTAATTAACTTTATATGATTGTATTCTTGTGCAATAGCAGAGTCGGCTCGTCTAAGGGGTCTATACACCCCGCAGATTGAAAAAGATGGAAGAGCCGAAATATGCCCCAAATTACATGTAAATACAAAAGGAGTAAAGAGTAGTACAACTCAGAAGGTCCTGGAGGAAAGAGATAAACTAGGGAAGTTCGATGATACGGGAGAACTACATACTCCCAGCCATCTACAAGGAGAAACAACAAGAGAAACCCTAATACATCTAGGGTATTACAATTCTTTGTTAGCGGAGCGGATGGAATTTCTTTCGTGATCGGGGTTAGCGCGATGGTGTTGAAGATAAGATCGCTTGAAGATTTGCTTGGGACAGTTCTTTTTGGGACCGACCATTGTTGGCGCGAGCGATTGTTGGCGGAGGTTTCCTCTAGCATTGTTGTATAAACACTTCACTTGTTCCTCCGAATGACTATGTACCGTGATCGTTTATCCGTTCTTTAGAAAGGCGAGGAATGCTACCTTGTTCGATATTACATCCATGACAAGCTAAGGAAATGGAGAATGGTGGAGACTATCGTAAAGGTCGGTGGATTTTATAGCAATGAAGGGAGGAATGCATTTATTGGCGTAAGAGGTAGGGACCATAAATGCAGAAAGAAAGGGAAATGTGTAGGCGGTAGTGGGAAGGTCGACGGGAAGACAACCGTAATTAAGAGGGTCCAAATCCCTGAGAACTGACAGAAAAGTGTGTGTTCGGATCCGGGTACCATCCTTCTGAAAACAAAAACCTTATTTCTACAAAAAAAAAAAAAAAAGAGAAAGCAGATATCGTTTTCCTTCTTTGTTTCATTAATATACTTGAAATAATTACATTGGCTTGATTTTATCTGAGACTTTCCCCGATTACTCTTAACAGATGAGCGGAGATGTCTCTTTGGGGGAGAAGGAGCCAATATGACTCGGAACGCCGCCTTGAGGTGGAGGAAGAAGCGGTGGACCTTCATCGAAAGGGAAGGGAGTCCTTGAAGGAAGGCACACAGCCAATCTTTGGCGGAAGTGGGGGAAGATCAAGCACGCATGAGGATCTCCCACCGTATACTCCCACGTGAAGGGAGGATTCCACACCTGTTGCGGAAGGAGGAAATGGCGGAAGGATCTCCCGGAGGGGTGGGAGTTGGGCCAGGAAGGCGGAAAAGGTAGGGGATGGAAGAGGCGAAGTGGCGGTTGGTGGGTCTCCGAATCTGCATCATCTTCAGAGATCCAGTCCTTTATTTCAAAAGATTTTGATTCCGAAGAAATTTCAATGAGATGCCCTGCTGAAGCCATGATGGTAAGATAGCAAGACGAAGACAAGGGGGACGAAGGATTTATAATGGAAGGAGAATGGCGAAAAAGTTACGGGAAGGGGAGAAGACGAAGAGGGCATCTTTCCAAGCGGGAGGAAGGATAGGGAAAATCAACAGCAAAGGTCATTTAAAGTGACGTCCAACCAAAATCGGGCGGATATGGATACTAGTAGGCAAAATCCGTAAGAGAGACCCAAGCCACCGGTAGAGCATTATGTAATGCGGGTAAAGAAATGACGAGGAAGCTCAAAATTGGCCCGAAACCCCGACTTGTTAGGGAACGCAAAACAGACATATTGATAAAAATCGGCTCTGCATAAAGAAAGAAAGAGTTATTACAGAAAAGCGATCGAGGTTACGATTCAAATCGCTTCGGGAACAAGTTAGCCAACGCCGCTCACGGGATCTAAGTAACTAGTGTTCGCGCCAGGAGGCGGATATCCTTGTTCGGCGTTTTGAGCTACAGCCCCCTCGAAGCCTAATATAAAGAGATCTACCCCTTTCTTGACATAGCACCTCTTGAGGTCGGCTTCCTGCTCCTTTAATTGGTCCTGATATTGAGCCACCTGAGTTTGACTTTCCGCCAATTAGATGCCAAAGCATCTCTCTGGTGCCTTTATAGCTCAGTCCTAAAGGCCGAAGGGCTTCAAGATACTCTGTTGGAGGGTGGATTCTTCTTTGGGCCACCGGTGATAAGGTTCGGGGAAGATCCGTTATTGTAGAAGAAAGTTCCTGACATTTCTTTGCACAGGATTCCCGAGTAATGGCCCAGGCTTGGCGTTCCAGGTTAAGGCGGTTGCATTCTTGTTGAAGCTGTGAGATAGTAGCCGCAGAGTCGCATCCTTGATCATGGCATCCATAAGATATTTTTGTATTCCTTCAACTCCGAGCCAATTCATCTACTTGTTGCGATTCAGCCATCGATTGGAGAAAAATCCGCTGCTCCAAGTCCTCGTTCTTTCGCTGCAGCTCCTCTTTCTCGCTCGTACCAGGGCTAGCTGCATCATCGCTTCCTCGCATTGGCCCCTCATGTCGATTTCCTTCGCCTCTTGCTTGCTCGATTCTTTAACGAGCTTTTACATTGTGACACGAGGCGAGTGGCGAGTTTCACTGATGTAGATTGAAAGTGGGCGGTAGAGTGACCATCTTATCATCTTTGGCGGCTGCGAAAAAGAAACTTCATTACAAATTGGCATATAGTAATACTTGCGGTAAGGAGAAAAGGGAGAAATAAGATATACCTCGAGTAGCTTGCCCACTTGCTCGCATGGGCCTTATGCTTTGGATTAAAGAATTTCACCTCAGGGGTGCCGAATTTGCAACAGGGACCCTAACGTGACCCTCGGAGGAACAGGAAGGGAGGGGTCTTCCCCTTCGGAGGAGGTTGGAGGCCTGATACGGCGAAGGGGGGAGGGAGCAGCCCTTAGGTCCGAAGGAACAGGAGCTTGGAGTGGCTCCACATGAGAAGGTGGAGGTGAATTTTGCGCCGAGGGGGAGGAGTGAAGAAAATGAGAAGGAGAATCCCCTCCTTGAGGAGATGGAGAATAGACAGGGGAGGTAGTACCTTCTCTTCGTGGTTCATAAATGGTCAGGGGTTGAGACTCTAGCGGCTCCGAAGATGAGCGAGGAAGAGCCAGGAACTCGAGGCTCCTTTCTTAATAAGCCGTAGCTTTTTACGAGGAGATGATGGAGCTGCGGTTGATTTACCTCTTTTGGTCGAGGTTTTCTTCTTCTTCTCGGCCTCAATCGCCTCCCCTTCTACCAAAGCCTTCTGCATCAGATTATCTGCAAGGTATGTTGTCAGGAAAGATGAATAATGTAGAAAAGAAGTCCTATTGCCAGTTAAATAATACCCTACCTACAAAGAACCAAGTCACGAGGTAGAGGATAATCCAAAATGGACGAAGAGGAGTCTCTAGCGGTGATTGAATAGTAGTCCAGCTCTCCTAAAACTTTATACACCTCCGGGAAAGGACATTTGGTCCTCATGTCCCGAAAGGAAGGTAATTCGGGAAGGTCTACCTTCCAAGTATCAGAATAAGGTAAAGACTCGAAGTTGTATAAAGAAGTATAGTGCTTCCCTTGTGGGAGATAGGTGTTCACAGAATTGGCGGTCAACGACTAGACAAATAGAAGAGGCCTGCTTTAGAAGACTTTAATTGGAAGAAGCAATGGAATAGTTCTGGGTCAAAGGGAGGTTCAAATGTTGGAACACTATATGGGCTGATAGAATCCTAAGGAGTTAGTGAATTGGTTCAGGGGTAGTCCATAAAATCTAGCAGTCCAAATAGACTGAGGGTACCGCGAGGATAGGCCGTTAAGAAATTGTTCGGAGAAAAAGCGGTCAAAGCCGAGGAGGGTTGTGAGGTCGATGTATTTTAGTTGTGAAGCGACATTTTATAGAGGGCTATGTAGTCGTTCTTAATGTTAAAGAAGTAATGGTTGCAATCTAAGCGAGTTACGGTATGTTCGTGCAGGCGCGGTGGAAGGGTGGTCCTAGGAGCCATGGGCGTTAAACTAAAGCGAGCACTTACTCGGGTGAAAGGAGAATCGCGTGAGAAGGGAGAGTGAATCGCGAAAGCAGGTGAAAATCGCGGAGGAAGAAGAACAGACTGGATTGTTAGGCACGCTAAAGGATACCTAAGAGGAGAAGGCGGAGGTTTATATAGGGTTTCCCGTGACGGTTCAATTTCACGGAGAGAGAAGGAGAAGCGGAGCCCATGGGCCCATCAGGCCGCCTCGAAGGCACACAAAGGAGTTATAAAGGAAAAGGTGGATTCAAACGGAGGAATGAAGAATAGGGCATAAACTTTACGCACATCTGGAAAGTCAAGCTTATAACTTCGCTTGACTATTTTTCGGGGTTGACTAATGATACTACTGGTACTTTTTCTACCTAATTCCCAATAGAAGAGTCAGCAGGTGACCCGTGACCCGTCCCCCAAAACACCTGGTTCAGCCAAAGGGGGAAACCGTTCGGGCGAGAGTTAGACGAAGCCATCAACACGGGCGAGAGTTATCAGAAGCCATTGGCACGGGCGAGAGTTATCAGAAGCCATTGGCACGGGCGAGAGTTATCAGAAGCCATTGGCACGGGCGAGAGTTATCAGAAGCCATTGACACGGGCGAGAGTTATCGGAAGTAATCGACACGGGCGCAAGTACCAGAGGTCATCGGCACGGGCAAGTAGCGAGAGCTATCGGCACGGGCGAATGCTAGAAACAAGGAACGCAGGTGGAAAAGAGGCGGAAGGCACTTAGCTAACAGAGGACTAGGAACTGGTTCAACTAAGCAAGTCCGGAAGCCAATGGGATGGAGGAAGGGTCAACTCAACCTAATCGACGCGAAAGAAGTTTGGTACGGGAAAAAGGAGAATTGGTTCGGTTTAGGGAGAAACCCTAAGGCTAGGTCACCTATGGTATAGGGGCCTAAGTTAACTTCACCCAAAGCAGAGAGGTGAGGGAAACAGGTTAACCTCGTCGCCTGAAAAAGTAAAGGAAAAGGTGTTATGCAACGGCTTGGGGGGGCCCACACAATATTCGGGGGAGTCCTCGTTCCTCATATTTGTAACAGAATTATTCTCCCGGAAGAGGAGGTGGCCACGTGTACAATGGAGATAATCCGCGACGTTACGTTGAAGGAGAAGGGAAGATAAAAGGGAGAGAAGGAGGCAAGAGAGAAGGATCCGCAATCATTTACATCCAGCAAGAGAGAAGAGGAGACGAGGAGAAAAAAGGAAGAACGGTCTCGCCGGAGAAGGAGGACGGAGATCTGCTGTTTGTTAAGTCTCTTGTATTTTCCTCATCTTGTAACATCATTGTAAGAGGTCATTTCTCCTCCACCTTCGGAAACTTGCTTTCTGTAAAGGAGAATTTTCGTAGTGAAAAGTGCTTAGGCACCGCATCTGATGAGCAACCTCACCCCCGTGGAGTAGGAATCTTTATTCCGAACCACGTTACATCTCGTGTCTGAATCTCGATTGCTGGTGTCGGGTTTTCGCGTTTCGTCTACTTCATTTTCTTATTCTTTACTGATCGCTGCCGAGGGAGAATACTCCGAGACCTCCCTCATCGCCTCATCGCCTTGAAAACGAAGCGAACGTATTTTTCCCCCGCACCCGCATCAGTCTAGTTTTGACAAAACAAATAGATCAAAACTCCAACTTAGCATAAGACTCATTGTCTAATTAGATTAAATTTTTGGACTTAGCATAAGACTCACTTTTATATACTTTATTTTATTATTATTTTACAAAAAAAAATGACTTAGCATAGATCTACCATAGAATTGTATGAACTTATAAATCTAAGGATTTTCCATCTCACAAGCATATTAATATTAACTATTTGTGCATTAAACTACGCAGTTGAGTGTGAAATACTAAGAATGGTTCTTTGATTCTAGATGCTTATTATAGTACATCAACATGAATTAAGATTTTGACCACATAAATCACATAGGTGACCAACCTGTTGAAGGCTTAGACATCAAATCGACAACAATTGGTTAGACATTTTAAAAATAATTTCAAAAATCATATATTTTCATTATTTTTTTCATTAACTACTAATATTAGTTAATTTTTATAAATTAGAGTTTTTAGTCGGTCAAAATTGTTGACCTAAAACCTAGGGTTAATGTTTCAAAATCACTAACTTAGGTTTAACTTGTGTTGACTAAAGTTGACCATTCCAATTATCCAGAGTCCCCTTCCAATGGTGCAAAAGGTTGAAATCCGTCAACCTAACGACTCCTACCAGCTCGTCTCCGGACCATCATAAGGGAGGTAAATCACGGTAGATTTTTGACCCTTAAGACCTAGCACATGAAGGGACAGCACCCTCGCATTTACGAAGAATTGACCCATTGTCCTATGATACAACGTCTGCATACGCTAGCCATTAAATCCTTCCCAGAGTCCCCTTCCGAGTGCTCAGATAGTAAACTAATAAATAGGAATTACTCCGGTCAGTGAAAATCAAGGCATTGGTTGCTCGAAATCTAACACTAGTCCCCCATATCTCAATTCACGGGCACCTACTTCGATACGATGCCTCCGGATGTTCGAAAGTCCCTTCAATTTCCCAAAAGCATGTTCGTGTAAAAAAAGGATCAGGATTCTGATCGCCTTTGTGCTTCAATCACTTGCTTTTCACCAATATAGCCTAGTTCTAACCCAATTTTAGGCCTTCCCAAGCTCAAGTTTTTTGAGTTTTCGTCCTTTCATCGTCATTATGCCATCGATAATGATTACTTTAAAGTTTTTTAGTTAATTTAATTTTGATAAGTGATATATTTATTTAACCCAAAATGTAGAATAACTGAGATTAGTTCATCTAAGTTTACTAGCATAGGCTTTAGATAAACTTGAATGATCTTTTGTTTCATAAAATAGTGAAAAAAGAGTCATTATGTTTGAACATAAGGTAAATTCAAGCTAGACGACATTTGATATTACAGTGAGAAAACTAAGTTGTTATAGAATCATACACTTTGTGTTTCTGTACTAATTACTCTGTGATGTAGAACTCAGGTTTCAGGATTAGAGGAATTCAGATGCCCCTATTAGTTCCACCGATCGAAGGCCCGAACAATCAGATTGGTTTCGAGCGACTGGATTGGTTCAAGGCGACCGGAGTCCAAATTCAAGTCAAGTTCTGATTTAGTCCGAATTCAGATTGATGTGGCATTTGGAGATTGGTTGGTCATGTTGTTTGCCACAATAGATCCAAGCGACTGAAAGGAGTTCGAGCAATTGAAAGGAGATAAGGTGCAAATGAATTGGATTGATCAAGTTCTATCAAGAGTATGCCAAGTCATCATCCGAACACCCCCGAAAGGGTTCCAAACGACCAGAAGTAGGTGAAGTTGAGTGACCGGATTGACTCTATAAAAGAAAAGTTGAACAATAGGTTCAAGACATCAATCAAGAAAAAAAAACAATCAATCTCAACAAGCACGCTGTCCTTCATCGCTCCTATGATAAAGTTATAATTATTAGTATATTTTAGTTTGTCATTCTTTAATTATATTCTTACTCCATTTAACTTGTATTACATTGTGTAAGAAGTTTCTTTACCTCGAGTTTCTAGAAAAGAGAAAATTAGTGGGATTGCATTCAACTGATCCATATAATGGATCATAGACTATAGGCTAGGGACCCAAGATGTTACCGAACCACATTAAATAATTGTGTCTACTTACTTTTCCACGTATCATTTATTTTGTTTGAATTTTGTTTTACTTGGTTTGATTTGCTTGTTTACTACACTTTGCTAGGTTAGTTTATTTACTAGTAGTTCGATAATTTAAATAACGATATTCATCCACCTTTATCATTCTTTCGATCTTATCACATATATCGTGGCCAAAAGTTAATTTTACTAATTATGATGGTATCTACTAATATGTTATAATATGAAATCCTAAGTTTCACTAATGCTATTAGGATTCCTAAATATCTGAATGACAATATGCTTATTTGAAAGCTTGATAATTGCACCATATATAGCATCCCTAACTCACTCATCCACTCTAGCTAAGTATATCTTGGACTTCAATCGATTTATATGCAAGCCTACCATATCGCCAAATTGCTCCAGATTGTTCACTAATACTGTCAGGATGCCTAAATATTGAATGACAATGTGCCTATTTGAAAGCTTGATAATTGCACCGTAGCATCCCTAACTCACTCATCCACTATAGTTAGGTATATCTTGGATTTCAATCGATTTAGATGCAAGCCTACCATATCACCAAATTATTCATCATGATGCTCACAGACGATATATATCCCTTAGAGCGAAAAAAAAAAAAAGTAGGTCATTAACATATACTAAAAAGTTGATATGTAGTACAATATATCTTGGATGATAGTAAAAGATTGAATCTAATGTGATTTGATGGAGAAGAAGTGAGAATATCTTCAACCAAGCCAACTAAATAGGGTGACAATGGATGGATCATCCTGTCTCAAGCCACGAGCCCCCGAAATGCCCATAGAGGACTCCATTGATAGCTACCGAAAAGTTCATGGTAGTAACACACTCCATAATTCATGGAACAAATTATCGTGGGAATTCAAAGTCTTGCAATGCATCATGCATGCAAACTCCAACTAACTCAGTCAAAAAGTTTTTTGAAGGTCAATTTTCAAGATGGACTCTGAGGAGATTCTTTTTCTTGTGTATTGTCATTACATCTTCCCTCTACTATCGTGTTCATATCGTTCAGTGTTGTCCATGCCTCAATACGTACATTCTTCCTCTATAAATGGATATTTGTTCTATATCATTGGTTCCCAATGACTTGCGCAACGTCGTTTAATTTATGCTCGAGTTTTCTAAGTTTAATTGAATCTAAGATGGTTGACTCGACACTGCTACTGAGTCTTCCAGGTCTTCTATCTGTGGCTCAAGGCTTTCATTGCTTCCACATACTTGCTGCAACTAATTCACAAGGTGTTATTGATATTAACTATTGCTTTTCTAATGAGCGGCCTCGAGATGACTGATGTGCCACCCTAACCAGGTCCAATGGGTTGTCCCTTTCAAATAGAGTTGGTCGGTGTCGTTGGTTTTTTTTTTATTGATATTAGATATTTAAATTTTTTATCCGACTAATTTTTAAAAGTGATCGATCTTGTCTCACGGATTTTCGGAATGTCTCATCAACTGTTGAGTCGGATAAGATCGGAGTTTAAGTGACTTCCATCAGTCACGAAAAGCAAAATCAAAAAAATGTTTATAGTTTTTTCGTAGTTTAATCCAAATTCCACAGTTACGTCATTTTTGAACGACGGTTCAACGTCAAAATCGTACTCTGTCTATCGGGTAAACTTCTATGCTCCAAGATCGTTCGAATGTATTTTTTCTTAAATTCGTCGTTGAACGATATCGCAGTAAAAGATTGAACTGCTTCTTTCATTTTTATCGATAAAAAATCATAACTCTTCGTTGCAAGTCTCAGTGTTGTGCAAGCCTTAATTATCAACCGATTATAAGAAAATTGAAGGTATATTCAAATTTGATAGGTAAATCTACCTCAATCAATTCCATTTGGTAAGATGGTTGGGACGTAACATAGGAACTCTTTGGGATGTCGACTTCCACTAGTTCCCAAAGTTGATACAGAATTGATGACCGCCAACCAACTGTAGATTATGATCGGTGTGATGAATATTGTTGGGGAGAAAGTAAATTGATATGAGTTCGTCGAGATTAGTGTCAACACTATCTTCATAAAACGATATTGCTCCACGAGGTGCTTATGGATAGCAGTAATTCATTTCCAAGATACAACGATGACGTCTCGGAATAATATCACTACAAATTTCGAGACCGGCGAACCTTCTCGTAGGTTTTCTAGACTCCGGATGCAGAGAATGGATGATATGCAAAGGTGAGTGAGATTGAGTGAATTTTGAGTGATCTATTCCATCATCTAGGGATCCTATTTATACTAGGTGAAGAGGTGAAGTGTCCTTTGGTGAGTTTAATCTGAGTAATTGGATGTAGAGGGTTGTAACCCTTCATCAAACCTTTTAATCTCGACCATTAGATTTGAATGATTGTAACCTTTCAGATCATCCTTTGATCTCAGCCGCCAGATCTGGATCCAGCGATCCAGTCAATCCGACGCTCCAGATCAATCTTAATCACCAACGGTCCGATCGTGATTCTTCGCGATCAACGCTCCAGATCGCGTTACTTGAGATCCATCACCCTCTTTGTTCCAACGGTGACCATCCGATTGCCCAGTTAGCAGCCGGTCACCTCTCTATGCCCAACCGTCCTCAATGCTCCTCGCGACGATGCGTACGTGCGAAGTGCAAAGTGCGCCAACAAAGCGCCCATTGCGCGCGTGGCGGGCTTGCAGGTGCGAGCACCTGCTTGCCCATTGGATGAGAGTATCTGTGCTTAGTTGAGTTAACTCAATTAACACAACAACACATATAAGGAAGTAAATCCTCTATGAAATTTCCAATGTGGGACTATTGCTCACCTTACTTCCTTTAATAACTTTTTAGATTGACTTTAACAATTAATTTCTCATTCACCCATAATCGGTTTTGAGCAAATTAATAGTCTAGATTCATCTACTCGAAACGTAGATTTCTATTTTAAAGACAATTTAGACTTTCATCGATTGATGATATCTCGATTTTCCTTTTCAAAACCGTAAACCATATTGGTCTTTTTAAGACCCAATATCTAACATCCCCCACACGAATGGAAATTAATGCGTGTATGCATGTTGACACTTTACGAGAGTCCAATCGATAAGTCAATGCATCGAGAGAGATAGCTTGTGGCTTTGAACCTTCCGTAGTGGAATGTTATCGAGCATACTAGGCTGTGCAGTGAACGTGATGTCTTGAACTGCTCAGATGTTTGTGTATACTTAGACAATAACACCCACACAAGGACTTATCTCACCTACTTTTGGTTCTCATGATTGGTTCCATTTTGGCCATGGACACCATCTTGGATTCATGAGTATTTCATTGAAGCGACCTGTCTTCACACTCACATAGGTGACACTTCTATCAAAAGTATCCTACCAAACTCCACCTTATAAAGGTATAGAAGTCATTAAAAGCATAAGCTTAACCTCACTACATGTGGTAGGACAACACATATTCATCCTAGGACTGGGATAGAGATAATATATCTCGTGTGCTGTAACACAACTTTTGTAACTTCATTGTCCCATTGAACCAAGATCTTCAAATCTCCAGTCAACAAGGTTGGGTTACTGCTACAGTCGTTTTAGTTGTAGATTTTTAATCACATTCCTCTCGATGAGCAGTATACTTGATCTCGATTTAGCCCCTTCGTAAGAGGATCTACTAAATTATTTTTAGACTTGACATAGTCGATTGCAATCACTCCATTCGAGATCAACTGTCTAATGATATTATGTCTACGACGTATATGTCGTGACTTACCATTATACATACTATTCTGTGCCCTTCCAATCGTCGATTGACTATCACAATGTATAAGTACGACAGACACAAATTTTGTCCAACTCGGAATATCTTCCAAGAAATTCCGTAGTCATTCAGCTTCTTCAGCAGCTTTGTCTAGTGCTATAAACTCGGATTCCATAGTTGGAGAGCAATGCACGTCTGCTTAGTGGATTTCAAGATACCGGCTCCTCCACCAATTGTGAATACATATCCACTAGTGGATTTGGAATCTTTTGTATCTGATATCCAATTAGCATCACAATATCCCTCTAAGACAGTGGGATATTTTCCGAAATGTAATCCATAGTTCATAGTATATTTCAAATATCTAAGACCTCGCATCAGTGCTTTCCAATGAGTGTCATTTGGATTACTTGTAAAATGACTTAGTTTGTTAACCACACAGGCAATATCCGGACGTGTGCAATTTGTGAGGTACATCAAGCTGCCTATTAGAGAATATTCTAATTGTGATATGGGTTCACCTTGGTTTTTCGCTAAGTGTTGACTTAGATCCATAAGTGTTTTTACTGTAGAGAGATCGTACGCATTGAACTTCTTCAACACCGATTCTACATAGTGAGATTGTGTCAAAATTATCCCCTCAGATGTTATGAGAATTTTAATTCCCAATATAACATCTGCTTGACCCATATCGTTCATATCAAAATTCTTGGTCAACATTTTCTTTGTACTCATGATTATCTCATGGTTACTATCCATTATAAGCATATCATCTACGTATAGACAAACGATTATATAATCTTTAGGTGTGTTTTTGACATAAATACATTTGTCACATTCATTTATTTTGAATTCGTTTGACAACATTATTTTGTCAAATTTCTCGTGCCATTGTTTAGGCGCTTGTTTTAATTCGTATAACGACTTAACAAGTCGACACACTTTTTCCTCTTTTCTTGGAACTATGAACCCCTCGGGTTGCTCTATATAGATTTCTTCTTCCAACTCACCATTTAAGAATGCAGTCTTAACATCTATTTGATATATTTCAAGGTCATACAATGCTGCGATGGCTATCAGCACTCGTATGGATGTAATCCTTATCACCGGTGAGTAGGTGTCGAAGTAATCAAGGCATTCTTTTTTGCTTGTACCCTTTGGCTACAAGTCTAGCCTTATACTTGTCAATAGATCCATCAACTTTATACTTGCGTTTTAGTATCCACTTACAACCTAATGGTTTAGCACCAGAAGAAAGGTCCACTAATTCCCAAGTATGATTATTCATGATGGACTCAATTTCACTATTGATTGCTTCTTTCCATAATGGAGCATCGAGACTAGAGAGAGTTTCACTCAATGTTCTTGGATCTGTTTCTGACATAAAAGTCATAAAGTCCGACCCGAACGATTTCTCAACTCTAGCTCGTTTGCTACGACGTTGCTCTTCATTTTGATAGTCAATAGTCCTTTTACGATAATTAAGTTTAGAGACGTCATTGTTGTTAGAACTTCCATTGCTATCAATTTGAATATTTCCCCTTTTATTTGGGAATACATCTTCAAAGAATATCGCATTCCGAGATTCTATGATTGTTCCCACATGAATATTAGAAATGTCTGACTTGTGAACTATGAAACAATATGCACTACTGTTTTGGGCATATCCGACAAATATTGCATCGAACGTTTTAAGTCCAATTTTTATTTGCTTTGGCTTGGGTACTTCGACCTTTGCCAGACACCCCCACACTTTCAAGTATTTGTACGATGGCTTGCGACCTTTCCATAGTTCATATGGTGTTTTATCATTTTTCTTGTGAGGAATTTTATTGAGAATGTGATTTGCCGATAATAAGGCTTCCCCCCACAAGTTCTGGGGTAAGCCTGAATTTATCAATAAGACATTCATCATTTCCTTGAGTGTCCGATTTTTACGTTCAGCAACACCATTTGATTGAGGTGAGTAAGGCACCGTTGTCTGATGGATAATGCTAGATTTTGAACAAAATTCATCAAACGGTGCACTATATTCTCCACCTCTATCGCTACGAATTATTTTAATTTGTTTATCAAGTTGATTATCAACTTCTGTTTTATAGGTTCTAAAAGCCTCTAACGCTTCATCTTTACTTCTTAAAAGAAAGACATAACAGAACCTCGTGCAATCATCGATAAAGGTAATAAAATACTTTTTACCTCTTCTGGTTTGCATGAATTTTAAGTCACATAGATCACTATGTATTAACTCTAGAGGAGTCGTTGACCTTTCCACCGAATGAAAAGGTAGTCTTGTCATTTTTGCTTCCACGCACACTTCACATTTGTGTGTTTTGTCAACATCAACATTTGGTAATAAATTTAATTTGACGAGACATTTCAAAGTATTATTATTAACATGTCTAAGTCGATCATACCATAAATTAAAACACTCGACAATATAGCTGGAAGCTTTTATTTTATTACCATCAAATTCACGGTGTACAGTCATTACAACAATCTTGAATAGACTTTGTTCTAAGTACCCTTTACCTACGAATACACCATTCTTCGTAAGTACAAAATTATTTGATTGGAACACTAGTTTGAACCCGGCTTTAACAAGTGCCGATCAAGAAACTAGGTTCTTTCTGATGTCGGAAACATGGAGCACATCAATAAGCGTTAGCTCATTTCATGATGTCATCTTCAGAACAACTTTTCCAAGTCCGACAATCGGCGATGTTGTGGAATTGCCCATATAGAGCTTTCTTCCCCTTATCGGAGTATACTTGGAGAACATCGCCTTATCAGAAAAGATATGACATGTTGCTCCAGTATCGATCCACCACTGCTTCGGGTTATCCACCACCGTGTTGGCTTCAAACACGATCGCAGTGAGATCAAACTCCATGTCGTCAGAAGTTGCGACCTGATTCACAACTTCCTTCTGACTCTTGGTTGGTTTCTTTGGGCGTCTGCAATCTTTGGACATGTGTCCTGGCTTTCCGCAGTTGTAGCACGAGCCCTTGAATTTCTTGCCTGGAGCCTTCTTTTTGAATTGCTTCGGCTTTTTGGTGTTTGACTCAGCCAAGTTAGATATCTCGTCGATAGTCCGCTTCATTCCTTTAGAGTCGGAGAATCTTCGATTATCCTCCTCTATTCGTAGCCTCAGGATCAGGTCTTCAAACCCCATCTCCTTTTGCTTATGCTTCAGGTAATTTTTGAAATCCTTCCACGACGGGGGGAGTTTCTCAATTCTGTGACTGACTACTGAACGACTCGTTTAGCTTCATGCCTTCGACATCCGGATATCGTTGCATATCTTGGACTTGAGATGTCACACTCTTGGAATCCACCATTTTGAAATCCAGAAACCGACCGACAATGAATTTCTTCAAACCGGCATTTTCGATTTTGTATTTCTTCTCTAATGATTCCCACAGAGATTTTGTCGTCTCTATCAGACTATACACGTTATACAACGTGTTGTCCAAAGCATTGAGAATGTAATTACGACATAGAAAATCTCTGTGCGACCACGCATCGCAAGCAGCCTTACTATTGGAATCTCCTTCCATAGCGGCTGGCGGGTCTTCACGCAAAAACCTTACGAGGTTTAGCGTCGTCAGATAAAACATCATCTTCTGTTGCCATCTTTTGAAATCAGCTCCGTTGAATTTCTTCGGCTTCTCTCCGGGTGGAACGAAGGTTGTGACTCCGGGTGAAATGGTAGTCGGAACGTCGTTGATTACGGCCATATCAGATTTCACCAAATATCTTTTTACGATTGTAGATTACGATAGGTGTGATGAATATTGCCGGGAGAAAGCAAACTGATATGAGCTCGTCGAGGCTAGTGTTCAATACTATCTCCGTAAAACGATATTACTCCGCTCAGGTGCTTACGGATAGCAGTAATTCATTTCCAAGATACAACGACGACGTCTCAGAATAGTAGCACTATAAATTCCGAGACTGGCGAACCTTCTCGTAGGTTTTCTGGACTCCGGATACAGAGGATGAATGATATGCAAAGGTGAGTGAGATTGAGTGAATTTTGAGCGATCTATTCCATCATCTAGGGATCCTATTTATACTAGGTGAAGAGGTGAAGTGTCATTTGGTGAGTTTAATCTGAGCCATTGGATGTAGAGGGTTGTAACCCTTCATCAAACCTTTTAATCTCGGCCATTAGATCTGGATAATTGTAACCTTTCAGATCATCCTTTGATCTCAGCCGCCAGATCTGGATCCAGCGAACCAGTCAATCCGACGCTCCAGATCAATCTTAATCACCAACGGTCTGCTCATGATTCTTCACGATCAACGCTCCAGATCGCGCTACTTGCGATCTATCACCCTCTTCGTTCCAACGGTGGCCATCTGATTGCCCAGTCAGCAGCCAGTCACCTCTCTATGCCCAACCGCCCTCAATGCTCCTCGCGACGACGCGTATGTGCGAAGTGCAAAGTGCGCCAACAAAGCGCCCATTGCGCGCGTGCGCGCGTGCGTGCGTGCGTGGCGAGTGGCGGGTTTGCAGGTGCGAGCACCTACTCGCCCATTAGATGAGAGTATCTGTGCTTAGTTGAGTTAACTCAATTAACACAACAACACATATAAGGAAATAAATCCTCTATGAAATTTCCAATGTGGGACTATTGCTCCCCTTACTTACTTTAATAACTTTTTAGACTGACTTTAAAAATTAATTTTTCATTCACACATAATCGATTTTGAGCAAATTAATAGTCTAGATTCATCTACTCGAAACGTAGATTTCGATTTTGAAGTCAATTTAGACTTTCATCGATTGATGGTATCTCGATTTTACTTTTCAAAACCGTAAACCATATTGGTCTTTTTAAGACCCAATATCTAACACCAACGGGCTTCGTCGATTGAATGTTGGCTCAAGGAGAACTTCAACCATAATTGTCATTGCATTCTCTATAGAGAAGACATCTCTAACTTTTATAGTTTCGTAAAATATTGGAATCATCAATTTATTATGTCTATTGATTTGTTCTATGATCATTATGAGAAAAATAAATTGCAAAGAACTTTTGACTTTGATGCAATTGGTCAGGACAAAGAAGGACCATTTGAATTAGAAAGAGATTTTAGATCCTCTTCTAAAATCGATCCGTGCTCATTTCACAAATAACGCTCTACGTGTTATCTCTATGGGGACTCTCTAACTTCTATAGTGGAAGAAGAGATCGATGTAGATTAAATCCAACGATCTCTTCCTCATGTAATCCCTCCTCCGTGTTCTTTTTTAGGCTTCCCAATTCTCCTCTCTTCTTTGAATGTTTCTGTGGTAGTTTAAACAATCATTGCTTAATTGTTAGAATGGTTTAACCATTGTATTCTATTCTATTCTAAAGAATTGATTGTCGATTATCACCTCAAAGCACTTCCAAAAAAAAAAAAAAAAAAAAAAAAATCTATACTTAGCCTATTATAATAGTTACTTTTTATAAAGTCTTTTAAAAATTTACTTTGCAAAATAATTTTGAAAGCACTTGTTTAAATAATAATTTGCCTTGCTTCATTTTGTTTAATGACATTTTAAATATTATCATTTAATTTAAATGAGTTAAACTAGGGATATTACATTTTGTCAGGTAATATAGCAAGTACCTTACTCATAATTTTTTAAAAACTAATATTTATATACCCATGTATTTAACTAAATTAATATATTATGAACAAGTCATTACGGTTCTCTCAAATTTCTTCCGAGAATAAAAAATCATTTTAGATTAATATTTAAAATAGATATATTAGTCAACTAGTAATAAAATTATGAAACTATCATAATTAAGAGACTTGTTAACAAAAAGATGGAAATAAATCCATTTTTTTTAAAATAAAATTAAAAAAAACATAATTTAGGCCTTCATCATTGGTAAATATTCAAATCATTTAAATGATTATTAATATTATTATCCGAGTTTAACTTGCCACGTTTGGCAATGTAATTGACTTAGGTTTAGAGTGCTCGATTTTTTAAAAACAAAATATTGGAGTTGGGTTTTTTTTTTCGGATCCGCATTGACCGGGAGCCGGGAACTAATTTTTTTTTTGATAATTTTTAAATTTCTCTCGTATATATAACGGTCTTTTAAAAACATCCTTAAAATTTTATTAATCTGAAGTGCCTTTTCTTTTCAAGTCGTCGCTAATATTAAACATGTGTGGGGCATTTTAAAATTTCCATTTTTCGTCAAACAAAGCCGCAGCAGCTCTTTCCTCAATATATGAAATCGCTAATTCGCTATATTAATGATTCAGGAATCCGTCCCTATATAATTTAGAGACTAGTAATTAATCCTTTCGACTGTTAATCAAGGAGATAAATCAAAATTAAGTCACAAAGGATCCATCATGGTCCAGAATCACGATATCTTCAGTGACCCCCTTTTATACTTGCCGACTGATTACCCGGGGGCAAACTCCTTCCTCCTTCTCTAGAATCGTCACGTTAGCAGTTCTTCATCGTTGTCCTTATATGTAGAGGGAATAAATCAAATGTCATATGATTAACACAGAAATACGAAATCATCGATAGCCTGGTCGTCATCAGAAATCGACCCCTTTCCCTTTCAAACCTTAACACGGCGGGGCTAACTCCTTCCTCCTTCCCAAAAAATATGAAACCGCCACATTAGCGATCCCCACCGCTGCCTCTACATGTGGAAGAGGATAAATCAGGTCTCAGATGACTAGTATAGAAATACAGAGTTATCGATAGCCTGGTCGTCACCTTCAAATCGTCACCGCTTTTTCAAACCTTAACACTACCAATGTCTTGTATCGACCATCGACTAACTCCTTCCTCCTTCCCTAAAAATATAGAACCGCCATATTAGTGACCCCTACCGCTGCCCCTACGTGTGGAGGGGATAAATCAGTTCAAGTGGTTAATACGTAAATCTGAGAATCGTGATGATCATCTCTCGAGAATCGACACTTGTCCTTTCGTTTTAACAATTTGCATCCTGGATTCTGTGAGCTACTCCTTCCTCCTTTCCTTAAAAAAATATGAAACCGTCACATTAGGTGTCCCCATCGCTGCCCCTACGTGTGGAGGAAGGTAAATCAGATGTCAGATGACTTGCGCAGAAATACGAAGTGATCGGTAACTACTTCTTCCTCCTTTTCCAACAAAAAAATATGGAACCGTCATATTAGCAGCCTCCACCGCTGTCTCTACATATGGAGGAAGATAAATTAAATGTCAGATAGTTAGTTAAAAAATATAAAGTCATCGATAATTTGATTATCTTACCGTTTCAAACCTTAACACTTAACACAGCTTCGCTAGCAATCTGAGTTTATCCCGGAGCTTCCTTCCTCGTTTCCCCGATCGAGGGGAAGAGGCAGTGATAATGGCGGAAACTTTTGCTGCTCCCGCGATTGAAGCAATCGCGAGAGAAGGACAGTTCCTTTTGACGGTCGAGGAGAAGGTGGGCTGGCTCCACCGCGAGCTCGGAAGGATGCGCTCCTTTCTTGCCAACGCCGAGAGAAGCGCCACTGACGACCGTCAATCGTCGAGGTGGATTGCTGAGATCCGGGACCTCGTCTATGATTCTGAGGACGTCATCGACGCCTTCGACGCCATCGGTACGTATCCCGTCGGCTGCTTCTTCTGCTACGTGCGATCTCGGCACCAGATCGGTTCTAGGATTCTGGAGCTCAAATCGAGGCTCGATGAATTTTTCCGGAGTAAGACGGACTACGAAATCCCCACAGACGGCGGGCCCACCTCGGATGATCGGTGGATCCATGGTCTGCTGGCTTCTTCCCCTCTGATTCATCAAGGAGATTTTGTAGGGTTTGTGAGGCATTTCAATGTGGTGATCGACTGGGCGATGAGCGATCGGCGAGAGTTAAGTGTTCTATCTTTGGTGGCCATGGGAGGAGCCGGGAAGACCACTCTTGTCAAGAGAGTGTTCAATCACAACGTTGTGAAGAGGCGCTTCGATCACTTGGCTTGGATATACGTCTCTAAATCGTTCCGGCTGCGGAACCTTTTCAAGGAGGTCGCAAAGGGACTGATGACGATGCCGTCCGAGGAAGTCGACGCCCTGAACGAGAGACAGCTGCAAGAATTGCTCTTGGAAACCTTGGAGGAAAAGAGATTTCTCCTTGTGCTTGATGATGTATGGGACACCAGTGTGTGGGAGGCGATCCGTCATGTTCTGCCCAGGAATGAAAATGGAAGCCGAGTGATCATCACGACCCGCGACAGTGCTGTGGCTTCCTCGGTTACGGAGGTCAAGAGCTGCTGCCATGAGCTCCAGCCCCTGTCGTTTGAGCAGTCATGGGAATTGTTCTGTAAAAAAGTCTTTCCAGAGTCAGAACCATGTCCTGTTGAGCTGAAGGAGGTTGCAGAAGGGATTGTTAAGAACTGTCATGGCCTTCCCTTGGCGATCGTAACAATCGGTGGAATGATGTCGAGAAAGGAACGTTCACAGTTGGAGTGGAACGATGTGCTCGCTAAAATGCACAGTAATCTCATCGGCAATGAAGTTGAAGCGCAAGGCCCTCTTTTTTTGAGCTACAAGCACTTGCCTTACCCTCTAAAAGCTTGCTTTCTTCTTTTTTCCATATTCCCTCGCGACTCAAACATTCGGAGCAAGAAGTTGATCAGGCTTTTGATGGCAGAAGGTCTAGTAAAAGAAGGTGAAGGTGAAGGTGAAAGGATGGAAGATGTAGCTGAGAAGTACCTTATGGAGCTCATTAACAGAAGCATGATTCAGATATCCATATTGGGTAGCACTGGACGAGTTAAGACCTTTCGAATTCATCACCTTATCCATCAGTTATCTATATCCATAGCCAAAATACAGAGTTTCTCAATGGTCCATGAAGATCACCAGGCAAAACATCCAAATAATGCTTATCGAATTTCATTGCAAAAGAGCTCCTATGATGCCTTGAATAACACTGGTGAGAAAAAGCTTAGGTCAGTCTTTGTATTTGGTATAGCTGAACCTCTTCACATCAATCATAGGATTGTAGATAAACTTAGGTTTCTTAGAGTACTTGATCTTGAAGATGCTTGTTTATTCAAACTGCCAAATGAGGTTGGCGATCTAATTCACTTAAGGTACTTGAGTCTAAGGGGAACCAGACTCAAGATGCTCCCTCTATCTCTGAACAACCTATTAAATTTGCAGACACTTGACATTAGAAAAACCAGGCTGAGGAAGCTGTTATTTGAGATAAATAATTTGAAGAAACTGAGGAATCTTGAGATGAAGCAAGGGGAGAAGAGCATCATTATACCATCACAGTTTTCACAGTTAGAAAATCTTCAAGTGATAACTGGCGTACAAGCTGACCAGGCCGTTGTTCGTGGAGTTGGAAAGCTGACCCACTTGAGAAAATTGGCTATTGAAGATATTCAAACAGAAAATGTCTCTGAATTGTGTTCCTCAATCAATAACTTGCCTGGTTTGTTGTCCTTGTCCATGCACTCCATTGATGTTTCCACTACACTAGAATTGGAGAAACTGAATCCTTTATCTCTTAAAAAATTGCACATAGCTGGGCGTTTAGAAAAATTGCCATCTTGGTTCAGTGGTATCAGAAACCTCACCAAATTGAGGTTGGGTCTAACAAACCTATCTGCAGATCCATTTGAAGCCTTGCAGCAACTCCCCAATCTGGTTTTTCTTCAGTTGTATGAGGCCTACCAGGGGAAGGTCATGAGATGCAGCAACCATGGGTTCCGAAAATTGAAGATACTAATATTAACTGATCTAGAAAAACTAGAAGAATGGCAGGTAGATGATGGAGCTCTGCAGTGCATTCAGGAGATATGGATCATGTCGTGCTTAGAATTAAAGAGAGTTCCTCCAGGGCTTAAGTTTCTTGTGACACTGTTGCAGTTGAGATTAGTAAGCATGCCACAAAATTTTATTAGCAGGTTGAATCCCTCAAGAGGGGTAGATTTCCCAGCTATCAAGCACATTCCTTCCATTCAGGTCACTTAGAATATATTTTCGTACCCTTTATGTACCTGATTATAGTTCCATATGAATGACGACAGTGGAAAGATGATCATTCACCTCTTTACCTTCCCAATTGTCACTGGTTTGACTTGAAGGTCATCTTTGTGAGGTTGGACAATTATGAAGTGGATGAATCAATGTCCAAGTATCTAAGTATCAAGCATATATAGTTATGTATCTCCCTGACCCCAAATACTATCCTGGAAGTTAATGGAAGGCAGTGGTACATCATTTGCTGCTTTCTTAGAAAAGATGGGAGGGATAAGAAATCAGGATAAGCTACTTTTGTCTTTCCAAATTGTACAAGGATGACTTGAAGGATGATGTTTGATATAGAGATGATATATTGTTTAGTGGAGTGCTGGACTTGGCAGATTGAAGTGGTAAATGCTGAAGCTAAAGCAAATGGAGCATGAAATGCCAACCTGTTTCTGGATCTGCATTTCACTTTTTGGGCAAAATTAAGAGTTCAGAATCTCCTGCACCGCTCATTGAAGTTTATTTTATTGGTTGTTCCCCAGGCTCTCCTATAATCTTGCGCGAGACGATTACTTTCATTGAAGTTTATTTTATTGGGTGTTTACCGGGCTCTCCCATAATCCTGTTCAAGACTATAACTTTCTTTCCAATGAAACACCACAATAAGTTATGGCCAGACTTAGTCATGTACAACAACAGTGCAGCTTCTAAGATAGATTTACCACCAAAGATGTTTCGCAGGGTAATTCAGTCACATACAACAACGAAGGTAATTCAGTCGCAGGTCAAATTATGAAGTGTAAGATTGACATTCTTTCTAAAGTAGTGATGGTTATATTTACTAGGCATCCGCTCCTTAACTGAATTCGTTCTTTGTGATGTTATTCTTGGATCTCTTGTTTTGTTCAGTGAGACAACACACACGCATAACACTTCTTAGTGCGAAACTTACACATGTATATTTTTTTTTTCTTTGGAACATTACCATATTGGATTTCTATAGTTTTATATAATTCAATAAAAAAGTATGTTCGGTGGTGGACTTACATATGATTATCGTAACACATCCGAGTGTATCGTATTGGTTTGAACCTGATTAAAGTGGTCTAACTATTATAGTTTTAGTTAACGGAATTGTGTTATTGGATGTGGATTAGTGGATTTTAGATCCATATGTGTAGAACTCTTTAACCCGTATCGTTAGCATTGATGAGATGTTAACGGATTTTGAGTTTGCTCTATATAAAGGGTGTGATCCTCGCAGGAGAGAGGATTTTTCGGCCGATTCTTTTTCTCCATTGGATAGAGCATCCGGGGCCGACTCTCTCGACCTGTGGAAGATCAAGCCCTTCGGCTCGTCGGCTTTGTCAAATCTTCAGATTCTTCCGTCGATGTTCTCTCTGGATCCAGGTGCATAGTTAATGCTTTCATTTACATTTTCGCTGTATAGTTTTTCCGTATACTTGTTGTATATCGATCGACAAGATCCTATGTACGGATCGTTTTATTTTCTTTTCTTCGATTACATATGCGGATGCATGATCCATTGAGGGATCCAAAAAGATCCATCAATTGGTATCAGAGTACAAGGTTTGGTGTTGTTGATTGTACAACATTAGGATGCGATTTTTTCGAAGATTTTGGTTCAAATGCGTATGTTTTGCGTTAGATATTCATTTAACACGTTTAAACACACGTAATTATAGAATCTAAGGGTTAGGAGTCTATTCTTTTTCTCCATCGGATCGGCCATAACTTTCACTCAGATTCTTAGCATGTTCTCGTGCATTCATTTACATATATTTATGGCCTCAAAATATCATTTAGTGCCTTTTGAAAGGCTTCAAAGTTAGCTCGGATGTTTTATTTTTGCATTTCCTACATTATTAATAGCTATAATATACATGAGCTAAAAGGATTTCATTGGTGTATCTATTAGCACATGTGTTATTATTGAATTAATACTATCACCAAAGTGAGAACTATTAGCTAAGATTTTAGTTCAATCGTATGTTTTAGTAAATGTTAGATCTTCATGCTAACACGTTTAAACACACAAAATCATCTAAGGGTTAAGAGTCTTAAAGGTTTAGCTATCGAAGTTTTATGCATTTTTCCACGAAGAACACGAAGAATGGCGGCGTAACGCCGTCGTTTTAAGTCAGTATATAGATCTGCCAAATAGTCATATTGATATCAAACGATGGACCATCGATCGGCTACATTTGAAATTGGCACATTACATATTACAATTTTGAGTTAGGATTAGAGAGTATCGCTAACAAGTTACAATTTAATCCAAAGATTAATTGTAATATTATGTTTGTATCTCATAAAGGAACTCATCATATGTGCATATATTACTTAGTGTTTACTTTATATCATCAAGTAATATTCTGCATGTTTGATTATGATGAGCATTTGTTTTGTTCTTTCTTTTGTCTTATAGCACTGATGATACTAATAAAAATAATATTCCAATAACTTTAGTTTTTAGAAATCACGAATATAAAAGGATCATCGGGAGTAAGGTTACTAATGATCGATGGCGTAATAATCTTCAAAGTTATAACTTTTCACTCGGGATGAGTTTCGGCATTCGGTGGTATTTCAAACTCGGAGCTCGTTTGTTATTAGGGTAAAACCAGTAACATGACCTATTGATGGTGGAAAATATATTTAGTGCCTTTAATGGCAGAGTTTTGAGCTGTTATCATTTGTTTTTACATTTGTTAATAGCTATATAATTTTGGATTGGAAAATTTCATTTGTAGAGTTCCTTCCTTAAGAGAATTTAATTTCCATTTCTTCTTTGAAAGAACTATTAGCTAAACTTGTTCATTTGGAAATGTATATATTTAGTATTTTTTAACATTCAAAATCCATTGGTATTGGTTCCTAGATATATGTTTAAAGTTAAAATTATAGCTCTCATAAACAACATAATAATGCAAGGAAGGCATGTTATATCTTGAAAAAGGAGTAGTGAACTATGGTTATACATGTTGTATAATCAAACCTAGCGTTTGAACATATATCAATCAATGCCGAAAGTGTTAGAAAAAGGCACATTGTGTGACAGATTTTTTGAGTTAGGATTAGAGTAAAGCAAAATGATTTAATAACAAAAGGAATAAAGGTTTAAATCGTGTAATAACACTCATAATAATACATATATTACTTTCTTAGTGTTTACTTTATAGGCATCTTGGAACATATATGGATGTTTATCATTTTATTGAGATGATTACATTTGTTTTATTCTTTCGTATCTTTGTCTTATAGAAGTCACATGGACATGTTCAAATCTTAATAAAAAAATCAACTAGGTAAGAAGATTAAAGTTGTGACTGGTAATAATCTTCAGTGTTAGTAAGTCAATTTAGATTACTATCGACACTTGGTGGATGAATAACGAGATGCTACATTAGTGCGTTTGATGACACGATCTTATCATGGAAAATAGTATCTATAAATTAATGGCAAGAAGGCTACAACCGCTATAGGTGTTTTTAGGCTTTGTTTAGGGACCGATATATTTTTGGATTTGGAAAATACATTTGTAGTTCCTTCCTTTAGGAGGAATTTAATTTCCATTTATTCTTTGGACAAATCAGGATATACTTGTTCATTTGGAAATGAAATATTTAGTATTTTTTTTTAACATTCAAAATCCATTGGTATTGGTTCCCTAGTTGACAAGCTATACGAGTTAAAATTATAGCTCTCATAAACAACATAATAATGCAATGCTCTTGGAAACAATTGATCGACGAGAATTCATACATGTGATGTCGCGTTTAGAACATATATCCAAACAATGCCTAGAAATGTTGATGTCAAAAGGAATTCTCCTTTCTCCTTGATATGTTAGACTTTTATCCTCGCGCGAAAGGAAAATGATTAAAGGAATAAAGGTGCAAGTCGGTGTAATAACACTTTGAGAGATACATCGATATATATGGACTCAAGCGGATCTTGGAATGGACAAACGTATTTTATCATTTTTATAGATGATTACTCCCGATATGACTATTTGTATCTTTTGCATGAGAAGTCACAGTCCTTGGACATGTTCAAAATCTTCATAGTCGAAGTTGAAAATCAACTAGGTAAGAAGATTAAAGTTCGTCGATACGGAGGTGAATATTACGGTTATGATGAATCGTGAATAATGTCCGACCTAATGCAATTTTTAACCCAGTGTAGTATTGTGACTACCACCATGCATGTACTCAAGCCAATGATATAGCCACCTCGAAAAATTGAACCCCAAAGGACATGGTGAGAAGCATGATGTCTTTCACTTCTTTCGAAGTCCTTGTGGGGTGATGCACTCAAAATTACAATGTACTTACTTAATAGAGTATCCAGTAAGACAGTAAGTAAAACCCCATATGAGATATGGACTGGTAAGCATCCTAACATTAGACATTTACACGTTTTGGTTTGAGTGCTAGACTTGGCTTATAGGCCTAAGAAAAGCTGACTCAAGGACTATTAACTACCATTTTGTAGGGTATGATCAAGGTCAGAGTCAACCATTAAGTCAAGTTTATGACCCTTAAACAGGTCCTTTTATAAACAAAAATGTCAAGTATCGACATTAATGGAAGAATATATTCAAGGGATATATCTTTTGAGGAGGATAACACACATCCTATCGTCAGCTTTGCAACATGTGGTGATTACCATATCCTGTCGTGACTGACATTGCACATCCAAAAGGATCATTGGGAGTAAGGTTACTAAATGCTGTTGGTAATAATCTCGGCTTAGTTGCAGTAACTTACATGGTTGAAGGTTCCTCAAGCTACCTCAAGTACAAGTGCCTCTAAGGCGACTATTGATGGGGAAAGGAGATCCATATTTCACGTGATTATGCTTATCTCTAAGGCATGAGTTTGACATAGGACTAGAGGATGATCTTTCATCTTTCCAAGACCGATATATTTTGGATTTGGAAAATACATTTGTAGTTCCATCCTTTAAAGATGAGATTTAATTTCCACGCTTCTTTGACATAATATACTTGAATTCATGGAAATGAAATATTTAGTATTTTTAACATTGAAAATCCAAATAGTCTGGTTCCTAGTTGACAAATATCGAGTTAAAATTATAGCTCTACAACATAATGTACAAGTATATGTACGAAACATAATTCTTAGCGAGAATTCATACATGTTGTGCATCGTTTAGAACATATATCAAACAATGTCTAGAAAGGTTGATGTCTCGAAGGAATCTCCTTTCATTGATATGTTAACTTTAATGTATAACCTTGATGTCGGAAAATGACTAAGAAAAGGAATAAAGTATAACTTGTAGTAACATTTTAGAATTATACACATATATGTGACCATTCCTAAGACATCTTGGAATATTAAACATATTTATCACTTTATAGATGATTACTCGATGGCTATCGCATGAGAGTCACCAGATCCTTGAACATGTTTAAAATTTTGGTCGTTGAAAATCAACTAGGTAAGAAGATTAAAGTTGTCGATCGACCGATGGAGGTGAATATTATAGTCGTTATGATGAATCGGGTGAATAATGTCGGCGACCGCGATTACCTATCGAGTGTAGTATTGTGACTCGATACACCATGCAAGTACGGCTGGTAATGGTGTATTTGAGCGGAAATCGAACCCTAAAGGACATGGTGAGAAGTACGGCGGCATGAGTCCGTGGGGGTGATGCACTCGGCGTGTACGGCGAAGTATTGATGGCGGCGGCGTAAAACTGGCCGGCGAGATGACGGACAGTAGCGGCTAACATTAGACATTTACACGTTTGGGATTGTCGGTGAGGCGGGCTTATAGGCGAAAGAAAGCTGGACTGGACTATTCTATCATTTTGGCTAGATAACGAAGGTCGACGGCACGATGACGGCCTTAAATAGGCGAAATAAAAATGCGGCTGGCGGCGTGGAAGAATAGATTCAGGACATATCGGGAGGATAACACTTGTCATCCTACCTCGGCACGGCGATGACTAGGTGGTATGGTTACCATATCCTATGTTGGGCGTTGGCCATCCGAGGGACACATAATGTCCCTATATCCTCCTATACAAGTAGCAGACGCTGATTGAGGTATACCTCCTAGGGTTGAGAAGGTTCCTCGGCCTCAGGCGACCTCAGTACAAGTGCCTCTAAAGCGATCTACTAGGAAAGGAGCGGCAAATTATGCGGCATCTCTAAGAGCATGAGTTTGACGGCCGTGGCGATGGCGACGAAGTGACGGCTCTACGAAAAGTTTGTATGAAATGAGATTTAATATATGCGAGGTAACATATTGGAAAAAGTCAATTGCCTAAAAACCTCGTTGATTGTAAATGGATTTTTCGATTCCAAAAGGTTTTTGTTCATAACTGGTATTGAACAAGTATAAAAGCAGTGTAATTGTTTATAGATTCACTAAGGAGGATATTGATTCTGATAACTTTCTAACAAGGTTATCAACAAAAACCCCCAACCAAATGCACCCTAAGGGTAATCAAGACACTTGTAGCTCATTATGATTTGGAGCTACATCAAATGGACGTCAAGACTGCATTCCTTAATAAAGACATTGAGGAATTTATATACATGGTGCAGCCAGAGAACTTTAAATCTGATGATTCAAAGCATCTAGTATGTAAGTTGGAAAAGTCCATTTATGGCTGAAAGCAGACATCCCGTCAGTGGTACAAGAAATTTGATCAAGTGGTTACTTCATTTGACTTTAAAGAGAATCCAATTGATCAATGCATTTATGTCAAGTTCAATGGGAGCAAGGTTGTGATACTTGTCCTATATGTGGATGACATTTTGTTGGCAAGTAATTGTAAATAATTACTATATGAGACCAAGTCATTTCTATCAGGTAAATTTGAAATGAAAGACTTTGGTGAAGCATCTTTTATATTAGGCATACAAATATATCGTGATAGATATAAGGGTATACTTGGATTATCATAAAAAGTCTATATTAAAAAGGTACTCATACGGTATGACATGCAAAATTGTACACTAGAGATACACCTGTGTCTAGAGGTGATAAATTTAGCTTGCAGCAATGTCCTCAACGTGAACTTGAAATAAATGAGATGAAGAAACTTCCTTATGCATCGACGGTAAGGAGTCTCATGTATGCTCAGGTTTGTACGCGTCTGGATTTAGCGTACATTTGTTGGAATGTTAGGTAGGTATCTAAGTAATCCTGGACCAGGGCATTGGAAAGCCATAAAGAGGGTAATGTGGTATCTACAAAGAACCAAAGAACTCATGCTCACATATCGGAGATCCAGTTAGTTGGAGGTGGTTGGATATTCAAATTTTGATTTTGCTGGATGCTTGGATAGCAGGAGGTCTACCTTAGATTTTGTCTACATGTTTACTGGAGAAGCTATATCATGGAAAAGCGCCGAACATACGCTTATAGCAACTTAATGATAAAGTACTTGGCGGTTAAGGAAAGAGTCCAGAGTGGTCAAATAATGATAAAGTATATTCAGACATACTTAATGCTAGCGGATCCGCTCATAAAGGGACTGCTACCCAAGGTATTTCATCAGTATGTATTGCATATGAGGATTCTTCATATGGATGAAGTATCTGTTTAGTGGGAGTCTATATTTATTTGTTTTTTTATACTCTTATGTATATATTAGACACATGTAAATTTTGATGATCGTACGAATAAAGTTTTATTTTTTACATGTGTATTTGTTAACACTCTGAATAAAGAAACATCATGATTTACAAATACAGTTTGCATATGGTGATTGTAAATATGATGTAGGACTCATTATTGAGTTATAAGGTGATCATGGTTTGCTAATGCGGTTTAGCATATGGTGCTTGCAAACATGATCAGATCCGGTTTTGGATCATAAGGAGGATCAGATGAGAATAATACCATGTGCAGATCACATTTTATACATTTCTTATGCTACACATCCACATCAAATCCATGTCATTGATGACATTGGTATCATGATTACTGACGAGTCTTGCTACTGATTATATATATGGAGTAGCAACGATCACTTTAGTCCTATGCCAATGAAGTTGATGAATCAGATTGTTTCAGTTCAATACGACATGATATGCGCAACTAAGGAATTTCGATTATGTGTTACATTCGGAATCACATGTAGTCCAAGTGGGAGATTGTTGGTGGTGAGTTTACATATGATTATCGTAACATATCCGAATGTGTCGTATTAGTTCAAACCCGATTAAAGTGGTCTAACTATTATAGTTTTGGTTAACGAGTTTGTGTTATTGGATGTTGATTAATGGATTTTGGATCCATATGTGTAGAACTCTTTAACACGTACTGTTAGCATTGATGGATTGTTAACGGGTTTTGGATTAACTCTATATAAAGGGTGTGATCCTCGTAGAAGAGAGGATTTTTCGGCCACTCTTTTTCCCCATTGGGTAGAACATCTAGGGCCGACTCTCTCGACCTGTGAAAAATGAATCTCTTCGGCTCGTCGGCTTCGTCAGATCTTTAGATTCTTGCGGCAATGTTCTCTTTGGATCTAGGTGCATAGTTAATGTTTTCATTTACGTTTCTGTTGTATAGTTTTTTCATATATTTGTTGTAGATCGATCGACAAGATTTTGTGTACGGATCATTTTTTTTTTATTTCTTCGATTACATATCCGGATGCACGATCCATTCAGGGATCCATCAAAATAATTATAATGCTAGAGTAGACATAACAGGAACTCAAATGTACACATGGCTTCATCAATGAGGATGCACACGGTGACTGATGATGAGATAATTTTGTTTAGTGATCTAGAACGTGTTGGGATTACAATCTAAATTCCATATTGAAAACTTAAAATTTGGTTTATTTTAGTATGATTAAAATAAACTGGGTCTAAATTAAGACGGAAATAAATTTTGGCCCTTAAAGGATTAATATAATTGGATCATAAACTTGTTAAATTAATGAATTAATCTGATTGGATGATAAATTTATTGGATTGTTGGATTAATCTAATTAGATTCGAACTTATTGGACATTTGAGTTTTTCAAAAAAAGCAATAAATTATTCCCATGTTTTATAAAATAAAAGAAAATATTAATAAACACTCTAATTTGATAAAATCGTATAAGATTGCATTAACTCTAAAAGTTAGGGTTTATGTGTTCAGGAGACGGACGATGGCTGTGCTCGTGTGGATACCATAAAGATGCAAACATTTGATCGTGCAAAGATCGACTTAATCTATCAAATCAGTAAAGGATTTGTACATCTAAAGATAATATTCTAAACAAATGACCAATTTGAATTCACATGGATTCTCCTTTTCTGCTGTGTTTTATATTTTGTTCGATGTGGAACCCAACAAATCATTAGTAGTATAACACTGGCAAAAAATCAAACGGGCACCCTTAATTATCCATATTGTCTAAAGGATGCCCCTCTCAGAACATCACCTTATCTATAATTTGATGTTCAAAATACTCCTTTATGCTCTACTTGGGAGCAACTTTGTCCAAAACTGTGCAACCTTGGAGCAGCAACTATGACCAAGGCTTCACCACCTTGGAGTAGCAACTTTGCACAAAATTGTACCAAATTAGAGGAGCTTTGACCAGATCCGCACCACCTTCGGGACGCTCTTGTAATAATTTTTAAAAGGGGGGTGTCCTTTTGTTGATAGATAATTAGGGGTGCCCTTTTGATTTTCCACTGATAATAGTTTGCCTTTATATGACCACATGAGATGCAATATTCACAGTAGTTCTAGATTCAATTTGTAATGTCCATGTATGAATTGTAGCTTGAACTAATAGATGGGCTAAAATTTCATAAACTAACCAATAATTGCTGTAAATTTCTCATCACTCTCTTCAGTGCTTTATTAATAGGTACCAAAATATGATGATGATAGATCTGAGAATGACAAACATTGACGACTTCGACAATTCTCAACCGAATCTTGACTATCTAGAAGAGGGAGATAATGAACTCTCACGGTTTCTGCCCCTCTGTTGAAAACCGTGCCAGTTTGCTGGTTCATACATATCAAGTGACCATCTAAACTTCAAAAGATGATTCTAGGCATGGTCGTATGCTTCATTCATTCTTTGGATGTGATATAAAAGACAATTGGTTTTTGTTTTGGCAGAAACCTCCGAATGCCTTTGTCATGCTGTGAAATTCCAGAAGCTGAAAATGCTTGTTGTTGCTCCCTCAATGCAACTGGTTCTTTCCCTGCGTAGATCGAAATCTACATTTTGATTCAGAGGATCCTCTTAGAGCATCGAGATTGGTGTTCATGGCGCAGTTGCACTTTCCAATTCATTTCAGAAACTTTTATAACAGTTTTGGGAAGTTATTACACTGATAAGGAAGATTAATATAGATCAACATGGTTTGGTATTGTTATGCTATTTTATTTTATTTGTGAAAAAGGATCAAATGGGCAATATGATTCATGCCAATTTTTGTAAGTCTTTACTGAACACCCTAAAGATAATTTTCTTTCCCTTTTACTTTTTTAGGCAAAAAGTGCACTCAAGGCAGTTCTTTGAATGTCAGATTTCTTTTTGATTAATTGGCTACAGGATCTTGTTGGAATGGATCTAATCGACTACCGGATCTTGTTGGAATGCTAGAGTCAGATCGGTGATTGCTAAAGTCAGTGTCCAAGGAGCAACCTAAGGTAGGGTTTGGTTTACCTATTTTTTATTTTCATTTTCTAAAAAAAAATGAAAAATATTGTTTGGTTAACATTTTCTATATTCGTTTTCTAGAAAACGAAGTTTATTTTGGTTGGAAAATAGAAAATATCAAAAAGTCATTTTCTATTTTCCAATAAAATGAAGAAAAAGGAAAAATGCGGCTCATAGCAAACGCTCCATAAGCTTTGCCAATAAGGACAACTCATTCTGTTTTTTTAGCACAATATAGTTGTTATTGCACATCTATTTTACTGTGAATCATTTGAGCATATTGTTGTCGTCCAAGTTAATCTAAGCACTAGCCAATTTAGCAACTCCACACTTTTGATTATTTTAGATGGATTAATATGGACATAAAATACAAATTTTTTGTTGGTATAGAATCATTTGATCAGCATACTGACATTCTGAAGGTTAATTTTCGCACTGTTTTCATATCGAAAGCTACTTGAAAAATTGTTTGGCGAAACAACTATATGAAAACTTATTAATCTCATATTCTTGAGTTCTTGATAGATTGTCTAAACAAAAATCTATGGAGGCCGTTCATGGGATTTATATTTCTTCCAATCAGGGAGAGGAATGACCATAACGAGCTAGTATTCAATAGATTAGTTGATCAGCTCACATATTCCCTTTTTTTTTATTTATTTATTGAAGTTGCAAAAGATTAATCACCTAATCTACGAGTTACTTATTATTTCAACCTCTCAAAGTTGTTATTTAATTTGGACAAAAAACGTGTGGTTATTTTAACTAACTTAAGTTAGAAATGGCTTGTGTTTATCAATAATGACGGGCTTAGACTATATTTCTCTAACGAAACATTATTGTTTACTTGAATTAGTAAGTTTATGACTGATCATCATTGTTATACATACTATTTCATTATGCTCATCTAATCACTTAATTATAATCATCACTAAACTATAAACATCTTGGGCAACATATTAACAACATATCTTCCCTATTAGATTAACATGGATGTAATAACTGAATACGGATATATGATCGTATCATTTCTAATACTTATTTCAAAGTATATATTCAAAATCTTGACTACGAAACTTTGTAAAACTTTTGTATCGCTTAGAGCTTCAATGATGTCTAGATTTCATCTCCTTTTAAGGTTAAACTATAATTGGCTCATTGAACCTCATCTCTCTTTCTTTTTTTTTTTTTTTTTTTTTATTATCTTTTTTTAATTAACATTCAGTATTCAAGCCGAAGTCCTAGAGGTGATCAATTTGACTCTATGAAAATTTTATATTGATTGTTGAAATAAATCGAAAAGTACACATAGTTCACCGTTTTAATATTTGTTATTATATTTGAAGGAAAATTTCTATAAGTACGCGTTGTAGTTGGATATCTAATTGGAGATGTTTAAAAAATTACATGGATGTTATGTCACTCATGGTAGCTTCGAGAATAAATTGAACCTTATCATCTCAATCACTCCATAATTATATATTTATATTTGACTTTACGTATGTTTGATGTCAGGCGTGAGCTCGTTTTAGTTTTAATATTCATATTTTAAAAAAAAAATATAGTGTTCATTGTATAGTTATACTTAATCTCCAATTTAATTTTAATGTGTGTTCATTCTAATTTTTATATTTATATTTTAAGTAAAGTCCATCAAATAAAGCTAAAATTTTTATATACACACACATCAAATCATATCAACAAAAATCCATCCGAGAATCAAGATTCGTAGCATTGGGACATGAACAATTTAAAGCTAAAATCTTTAAGTTTTTCATGCATGCATTCTAAATTACAATGTCTGATGTCTCGATCTCTAATGACATCTAATTGGAAGTTACTTTGAAATTTCCACCTTCCCACTATTATAAATTATTGCCCTCTTATGACTTATCTCGTGATTAAAAAATATAGATTCCTTTTTGGAAAAAAGAAATTCCAACGAGCAATAATGACATGATTTTTGTTGTGTTTATCCATAATGGAAAATCCCAACGTGGACAACATCTTCCACTGCGCAATTGGAGACCACTCAATTAACTTCCTATCGAAGAAAAAAAAAATTAAAAATAAAAATTTGGTACACCATTGGCCACACTGGTTTCTAAGTTCCCACAGCAATCAATCGAGTATCACATCTCAATTTATTGTCTTAAATTTTCCAAACTAAATCAATTTTTTTTTATTTTCATTGATTTGTCATACGATTACGGTGAAAAAAATAAATTATAAATTTTTTTATATAATTATATGAATTTAAAAAAGAATTTTATATCTCTTCTTCTTCTATCTCATATTAAAGAAAGAATTAATTACGATTGATCTAAAATTATATCAGCATCTGAATCCAATGAAAAATAAATATTCCGACTGATATTTCTGCTAATTCTTTTTCACTTCTATAAAAATTAATGTAACGTAAATTAATACAAAAATTGTAAATTTTATTCAATTTATTAGAATAGAATATCCAATCCATTTAACTTAAATTAAAATTTAGAATTTTACTATATGCGTCCAGTCAAGTACCTGCTCCGTGGTGGGACCGGCTGCCGGCTGGGGCGAAGGGGTCCACTCCACTGGCGTTCGTGGACCAGGGATCGGCCACCCCGAAGGACACGGCTACTGATTCACGTGGGTCCACAGGCACTCCCGGTCTATTTGCTAGCCGTCCGTGGGTCCGCGTCAAGGAGCGCGCATAAACTTGTCGTATACGATGGCGCCGGTTGAAATTGTTAGAATAATCGCATAGAGCGTACTAATTCCTGGAATTAATAATATAAATTTCAAAAGTGGGGGAAAACAAAAAGAAGTTATTATTAGGAACATGTTCCCTATTTGTAATTTTCTACGTTTGATTGTCGAATGATTGTTAACGTCTAGTCCGATTTTAGAGTAAAAAATGTATAAATATTTAGACATGGAAAATTGAGGGGGAAATGTGTGAATTAATACAATACCAACTGATCGATGAGAAATATTACGGTCCAACGAGAAAATTGTACCTAATTTTTTTCCATTTCCGAAAATTGAGAAATTTAAGACATGTTGACAAGCACGCTGCCGTTTTTCGGGCAGTCGCAGACGGGGCAGGCGGCCACCGCCGGGCCGCAGGCGGCGCAGACGCAGAGGTGCCGGCAGGGAAGCAGAAGCACCGCCGGCTCCCTCTCCCCGCAGCACCGGCACGTCCTCCTCGCTGCATCCTCGCTGTCGCCGCAGCAGCAGGACTCGGCGTCCGCCGCCGCCTTCACCAGCGCCCGCTCGAGGTCGGCCCGCAGCGCGCGGGCGACCGCCTCGCTGCTCCGGGCCAATTCCCGCCACATTTGGTTCTCGACGCAGAGGCTCTTGAAGCGCTGTTCCAGCGCCCAGGTGACCTTCCGCTCCCTCTCCACCTCCTCCTCCTTGGCCTTCAGACGCTTCGACGCCCCTTCCTCCGCCGCAGCCAGGATCAGCCTCAGCCGCTCCACCAGCTCCATCCTCACCTTCGCAACCTATTCCACACCAGTAAAAATCTCAACTTTTCTCCTTCAAAAGCATTAAGTCTCGAATTAACCGATAGTTCAATTACATGATTGAGGATGAGGCGGTCGAGGTTGAGCAACTGCTGCTGGACGTCGGAGGAGAAGTCCTCTCCGAGGAAGGAGAAGCTCTCGCGAGACCGCTTCCAGTAGAGGCCGCCGCTCTCGGAGATAACCAGAGCAGAGGAGTCGCAGAGGGGGAGCAAAGGTCCGGCGGCCGGCCCGGCGTATCCCAATTGCATGTTGTGGATGGCGAATTGATCCTGATCGATACCAGTAACAATTTCCCTGCAACAACTGATCAGTTAGCTTCATATTCACCGCGAAAAGGAAGAATTTTGCGATGAGCTTGAGAAGAAACATACTGGTTTCCTAGAAGTTGGGAAGGGAAGAGAGGAAGATGATGGGCCTCAACCGCCATAGAAGGTGTTTAAAGGTGGTGGTGGTGGTGGTGCATGCAATAGAGATGGGTGTTGGTTTTGGCAAACAGTACAAGAGTAGGAACAAAAAGGTGAACTAAAAAACAAAGAAAATTAAATTTAAAAAAAAAAGAAAAAAAAAAAGGATTTGGTCCAACTTTAGACGACCACGTGATTGTAAATAGAGAGCGTGGGACTGAGAGCGAGATCTGTTTCTTTCAGTTGATTGATCGAGGCATTTGGATAAAAACAAAATAGATTGGGATACATACGGAAGTATGGAGACGTGCAAGGTGCATGCACCGGCGAGGGACGCGTGGCCAGGCGTCGGCAGAAGGAGACGCCGCCCGTGGTGGCCGTGAATAGGCCGCGCCGCCCACGGGAACTCCCTGACCCACGCCCCGCATGGGGCCGCCACCGCCGAGGACTCCATGATATATGATGCAGATTATTTAACACCTCGTCTGCTCTCAATCTGTCACCGTGCAATCAATGCCAAAATTTAGTAAAATTTATTCACAGTTCTTTGGTCCAAACTCTCGATTCAATAGCATTTTCTTCGACAACAATAACGAAAAAAATCATTTATTTTACCTGTTCGAGTTTTCCTGAACAGAAAGTGATTATGAGAAAAAAACACTTAATTGCCCTACCATTATACCACACTGTCAAGTAACTCGAGAAAGGGTTCCTCATCTTCAATAAATGCTGCTTAAGAGATGTCAGAGAGCAGTTTAATTATGACAGAGGAACCTAAACATAAACTGAGTCGGGCATCAATGTCAGAATCCACCTCAGTGGTCCTAACTGGATTAAGAATTGGCATCAAAAGGACATTTAATTATCCTACACTCGGAGAAATAATGCTCTCTATCAGTCTTCTTTTTTATCTAATCTCTCAATCGCTGGATGGCATTCATGATTCAAAGCAATCGAGAGCCATCGAGCATTTGGAGTTTCACCGTACCATCACGCGATCGATGGCCACTGTTCACCCACAGCAGCCTCCACTCTTCATTTTTCCTTTTTTTTTTTTTTCTTTTTTTTTTCTTTTTTTTTTCTTTTTTTCTTTTTTTTGAGAATGGCTTTCGCATTCTTGCAAGTCGCAAAGAAGAAAGAAAAAGATAGAAAGGAAAAAAGCATGCCCAATGGAGATAGCATGTGATTCCTTTTGTTGAACCATTGGACCTCCATTATCACCTTCAATATCAACCCAACCAACACTCTTCTTCTCCACTTAATTTGTCTAACTACCAAAGTTCACAGGGTTCTCGAAACACAATTAAATTCATCACCATCGAAGGCTCGAGTCAAAAGTCAATAATATATATCCTGGAAAGTAATTAGGATACGATGGATTAATCGATCCAAATACCTTTAGTGACTCGATGAACAATAGTCGAGTTGATTGTCCATGCCTCAGAAGCTAAGGCTCACATGTGTGCCACCTAAAAGGGGAAAACAGATGCATGCAATAGGCTGGATGAGAAACTAACAAAAGCCAACAGTGGATGATGATGCTCGACTAATTTAATCATAGGTCTTGAGGATAGGCCTCGGGCCCTTGGTTTATGATATCTTGGTTGTCTAGTTGGATTCCACATGGAATGTAGGATGGCATGCAGCAATTACAGAGATATCCTACACCTTATTAGGATCCTGATAGTCAGTATGAATGGGATAAGATTGTTCTTCGAGTGCCACCCTTGCTATATTTATTAGCAGTACTGCAGTCCCTCAATGGGAGCTTTATGTTCATTTTTAATGTACAAGGTGTGGTGAAGCAGGTCAAAGAGGTTCAGCCTTTCCCATCCGATTGCATGCTGGATTCATGATCCAACTGATCAGGGCCTTAATTGACTGCTCCAGTTGAGTCCTGGTGATCAGTACATGACCCCTAACACAGATGATATAGGTTTGATTAAACAGATGTTAAACACAGTTGTTGAACTGATGAGAATCAACGAATTGGATACTTTTTGTAAGTGCATGATCTTCATCATCGTACACATCCAACTTGACCAACCAATCCAAAGAACATAGTGAATAGAAAAAGGCTAGCTAGGAGTAGAGAGGACCACATGTGTGTTTGTGCATCATCCTTAAAGGAGTAATTGGAAGCACCTTGACTTGTGGACACACCCTTTTCCTTTGGACCTAATTAAACAATTATATGTGAGCAGCCCCACCACCTTGCCTTTGTTCTTCCACCCACTTGTTAAGAATCTCACTCAGCTCGCCAGTCACTGTACTCTTCTCTCCCTTTCATGCCTATCTTTCTTTCTTTCTTCACTCGCTTGTTTTTCTATCCTCTATTTTCTTTTTCTTCCCAATTAATGGTACCGTGTTCTGACTAAAGGGTAAGGAAAAGAGAGGGGCATGTTCTCGACGACTCAATATGACGACCGAGCACAGAGAAGCTAATTGCTTGGGTCACAATTCGAGAGTTACTGAGGCTGCAGGTTCAATATAATGCTACCACAGACCTGCAAACTTCAGTTTTCTAACCCCATCGTTACTTCGCGGAATGGAAACATTCAATGCAGCTTCCAGACTTGAATGGAGCATTGCTAGCTAAGAAGAAACTTGTGGGATTCAGTTAGTTAGACAGTAATTGATATGCATGCATGGCAGATGGCACAAGATATATAGTTCAACTGCGAATCAACATCAACTAATCTAACCAAGAAATATCTATCCAAAGATAAAGAATCAAACCGGCAACAGCTTTGACGACGTTCTTCTGATCATTACGATTTCAATGTAATAAAAGGCAAGGCAAAAGAGAGAGAGAGAGAGAAACAAAAAACAAAAACAAAAACAAAGGCAGAAGATGACTTGACTGAGAACATGGGAAGCTTATCTGCAGATATATGCATGGCCGGAGATTAAAAAAAAATGCAAGCCCACATGTTTCCCAATCTCCATCACAAGCTGCCATTGACAGTGATATGATGCAGGCCTGAACACACATAGAAATATGCGCACAGTTCGGAAATATATGTTTTAACCTGTTACAGCATGCACTGAGAAAGAATTGTTAGATAGGACAAGTCAATCAATGTAGCTCATCTCATGCATCCATTGAACAATGCAATTAGGTGTGAGCATTGGTTAGATAGCCAGAAAAAGGTCCATCTCGCGACATCATGAAATGTTTAATCCATTAACAGGTAGATCTGCAGAGTGGAGTTGCTATTTTTTTTTTCAGAATGACAAAGAACAAGCTGTTAAGAAACTGTACGTTTTGGCAAGATTATGCTATCAGCGTAGCAACGAGTTTATTCAGATCTAGCTACCAGTCAGAAATTTGGCATATATATGCACATGCGTGACAGTAGAGCATATATGTCTTGAGTTTTCAATCAACTTGTCTTATCAATTTATATCTCTTGGGATAGATTAGATACAAAGTTAATTGAAATAAAAAAGCATCAACATAATGCAAAAAAATAAGATATATTTTCAAAAAAGATGTGTCTCGTTCAAAATCCAAATATATAATTGGTATGCATATAAAATTTGAATAGTATTTGTATTTTATTCAAGATTTAAATCTTATTCCGCATGCAGGGTATTGATCCTATAGGGCAAGGAGATGTAGCAATGTCATCGTCTCACGCATGCCGCGCGTCCAATGTCAGTCCTTCTACCGAGTCCTAACTGCTGAAGAAGAAGAAGAAGAAGAAGATGATGATGATGATGATGATGATGATGATGATGATACAAATTTACATGTTGATTTACCAAATTAAATTCGTCAAACTCATTCAATTAAATGCCGACTTGACCATTAAATATAATTCGTACCAACTAAACAAATAATAGAACCTACTGCGTCTGCCATTTGGTCACACAGTTCACATATAGCTGAAGTCTTACTGTGTATAAAAGTGATTGTTGGTGAAGTAACAAATATAATGGCAACATATTAGCAACAACAAACATCAAAGTATTATATTATATATATACACAACTATGCATCAAGAAGTCACAAATTCATCACCATTCACTAATGGAAAAAAAAACATAACTATCAAAAAAACAAAACAAAGTGCATGTCGTAATATATATATATATACAAACCAAGGATGGCTTGGGCCTATGCCTATTAGTTAAACTTTGAACTTGGTGAGTGATGTGAAGAGAAATATTCTAGTTAAGTCAACAGTCAAGTTGAATCAGAACCCCTCAGGCCGGTTAGGTCTGCTCAAGACATTACAAATATACATTAAAATAGTGATGAAATTTGACGACGAAAATAATTTGTTGTAAATTTACAACAAAATTTATGACGAATTATAAATTTCGTCGCAAATTAATAACGAAATTTTCAACAAATTTTTTTTATTGCAATCTTATTTACATTCGCAACAAATTAAATTTCGTTGCAAATATCATCGCAGTTTTGTAACGAATTTGATTTTTCATCGCAAATTTACGATGAAAAATCAATTTCGTTGCAAAATTTTACAACAAAATATAAATTCGTCACTGAATTTGCAATGAATTATGAATTCGTTGCAAATATTTGTAACGAATTATAGATTCGTTGTAAAATTTTCGACAAATTTGGCGACTAAAGATTTTCATCGGACATTTTCAATTAATTGACAAAAATAACAAACCCAGGAATTAAGAAATTTACGATGAATTTAATATTCGTTGCTAATTTGACAACGAATTTAATTTCCATCACCATTTTTGCGACAAAAAATAAATTTCGTCATAGAATTTTGCGATGAAATGTAAATTCGTCGTAAATTTTGCAACGATTTAATAATTCATTGCAAAATTTGCGATAAATTTAGCGACGAAAATTTTTTCGTTGGTATTTTTAATTGGCGACGAATACTCTATTTGTCATCAAATTGGCGACGAATATTGCAACGAATTAGAAATCGTCGCCGATTTCTCCTAATTAACATTCGATCTCTCCTTTCCTCTCTCCTCATGCACTCCTCCCCGTCGCTCGATCAGTTACGACGAAAAATCAATTTCATTACAAAATTTTACAATAAAATATAAATTCGTCGCAGAATTTGTAATGAATTATGAATTCGTTGTAAATATTTGTAACGAATTATATTATAGATTCGTTGAAATTTTTTTGACAAATTTAGCGATGAAAGATTTTCATCGAACATTTTCAATTAATTGACAAAAATAACAACGATGGGAATTAATAAATTAGCGACGAATTTAATATTCGTCGCTAATTTTCATCCCCAATTTTGCGACGAAAAATAAATTTTGTCATAGAATTTTGCGATGAAATATAAATTCATCGCAATTTTTGCAATGATATAATAATTCATTGCAAAATTTGCGATAAATTTAGCGATGAAAATTTTTCCGTTGGTATTTTTAATTAGCGACGAATACTCTATTCGTCGTCAAATTGGTGACGAATATTGCAACGAATTAGAAATCGTCGCTGATTTCCCCTAATTAACATTTGATCTCTCCTTTCCTCTCTCCTCATGCGCTCCTCCCTGCCGCTCGATCGGTACGCCTCTCCTCTCTTCCCCTAATTAACATTCGATCTCTCCTTTCTTCTCTTCGACTACCAAAGCAGCGACGTCATTGCCGCGAGCTCGCACAGCAGCGACATCTTGCTATCGTGAGCTCGCACGGTAGCTGCCACAAGGTCGACTGTGATCTCTCACGATAGCTGCCGAGCGAGATCGTAGTAGCTGTCGCGATCTCTCGCTCGCGGTAACTGCCACAAGGTGCCGCGAGCACACGTCGCAGGGGCACGACGACACGACAGGGGGTTCATCACTGCCCTTGGATCACACACCTGGGTGGTTCATCGCCGTCCCAGTTGGAGCTAGTGTTTGTTCCAGGCTCCGTCGTTCCCAGTTGGGTTGTTTATCGCTGCCCCTGGATCGCACATAATTGTTGTGGCGACCCCTGTTAGTGCTTATAAGATCCACATATCTCCACAATGATATGATATTATCCACTTTGGGCCCAAGCCCTTATGGTTTTATTTTTGGGCTTTACCCAAAAGGCCTCATGCCAATGAAGATATCTATTCATCTTATAAGCACATGATCTTTTCCATGTATTACCAATGTGGGACTTTGATTGTATTCCCAATACTCCAACAATTCCCCCCTCAAACGAAGGACCACATTGACCCTCTCCTCAAGCCTATCCGTCCTTGAAGGACATCCTCTGCTTGATGTCTGATCCTCAATCCACTAGGATTTTTCTCGCAACCGCGGTCCTCACGACCCGGTGGACTTCGTTGTCCTACCCTTCGCCCATTGGACTTCCTGCCAGTTGTTCGGTCCTCTCGACCCAACTGGACTTCCTGCCTGGTGTCTGGTTCTCTTGATCCGGACATGGGAGCTCAACTTCCTTCGTTCAAGGTTCATGGCTTGACATGGACCATGACTCTGATACCAATTGTTAGTGCTTATAAGATCCACATATCTCCACAATGGTATGATATTGTCCACTTTGGGCCCAAGCCCTCATAGTTTTGTTTTTGGGCTTTACCTAAAAGGCCTCATGCTAATGGAGATATCTATTCATTTTATAAGCACATGATCTTTTCCATGTCTTACCAATGTGGGACTTTGATTGTATTTCCAATACTCCAACAACCCCGTCCCTCTGTATCATGTACTCGGCCACAGCATAGTCAACATGTTATTTAAATTAAATCAGTAATGTGTAATATAAATATAAAACTAATGTTTTATTTTTCTCAAGTTTGTCGTACATCGTCCTTTAGGTGATCCGTATGTTCGTGAAGTCTTTAGCTGTGAACTCATACGTTGCTTCCATCAGGACAGGTATATTGTATATTCAAAAATTTATAGTATTATTATTTTATAATATATATAATTAATGTTCGATTTTAAGTAATTTTTTTACTGTAAATATATAATATTTGTTTGATATGTTATAGTTTGTAATTCAATATCATACAAAAATACAGTAAGCACTAGAAGAATTTATTTTGAGTATAAATTTATTGTTAAATTAATATGGATGAAATATGAAAAAAAAATAGAATTAATTCTTGATATAAATTTGGAAATAGGGCAAATGGAGAGAGAAAGAAGTTGGATGTATAAAAAGAATTTACCATAACATCGTGGTTTAATCGATGAATTTATTATTGGGATGGAACAATTTTTGAATTTTGCTAGTAGAAATGTTGAGTTTATGGATGAGAATAAATTAAGGTGTTCATGCAAAAAATATCATAATGATAATTTTTTTTCAGTGTGATAGAGTTCTAGAACATCTTTGTAGATTTGGTTTTACTCCAAATTATTATAATTGGACATGTCATAGTGAACCGTTCATATCCGATGAAAAGATTGGACGAAACATACAAAGGACAATTAGTGGAGATCAAAAATATTATGACCAATTCAATCCATATTAGAGGATGATAGTTGATGCAGTTGGTCATAAATTGAATACCAAATCGAATGCTGCAAGTTTTAGTTTTCCTCAAACATTTGAACACATGTATACTAGTTATTCATCACCATTGGAGGAGGTAGAAGTAACTGATGTTTATGAAAATGTATACAATGAACCATATCTCAAATTTCAAGAAGTTTTGAAAGCTACAGATGGACTCGTATGGTCTGGTTGTGATAGTCACACTAAATTATCTCTCACCGTAAGATTTTTGAAAGTTATAGCTGAGCATAATGTATTCGAAGATTGTTTTAATGATTTCGTTCAAGTAATTGGAGAAGTATTGTCGCGTGATCATATAATGCCCAATGATTTTTACAGTATGAAAAAACTTATGAAAGATTTAGGTCTTTCAGTGCAAAGAATTGATGTTTACAGAGATGGTTGTATGCTACACTGGGGAGATAATGCAGATTTAGAGATTTATAAATTCTGTAATCAATGTAGGTACAAGAGTACCACGAGATCATATCGTAATAAGCGATGTAAAACATTCAGACAAATGTTCTATTTATCTTTAACTCCTAGACTGCAAAAACTGTATGCATCAAAGGTCATTGCTGAACACATGACTTGGCATGCAATTCATGAAACAGAGGAGGGGCTAATGTGTCATCCATCAGATGCAGGAGTTTGCGAATGAGACTCGAAACATCAGGTTGGGTATATGTGCTGATGGATTTGCTCCATTTGGCAAATCGAGAAGAACTTATTCTTGCTGGCCAATTATCATAACTTCGTATAATCTTCCACTCGATATGTGTATGAAAATACCGTATATGTTTTTAACATTGATTGAGTCTGACCCTCTTAATCCCAAGAAGTTAATAGATGTTTACATACAACCACTGATTGCCGAGCTGAAACAACTATGGGATGAGGGTGTTTCTATATATGATGTTCATACTAATCAGATATTCGCAATGAGAGTTGCGCTTCTTTGGACCGTAAATGATTTTCCTGCTTATGGTATGTTATCGGGATGGAGTACCGCTAGGATTTAAAATGTCCAATATGTATGGAGAGATCAAAGTCATTCAGATTGAAACATAAAAAGAAATTGAGTTATTTTGATTGTCATAGATAATTTTTACTGCCAAATCATAAATTCAGAAGAAATAAAGAAGAATTCACTAAGAATAGAATTGAAAGAACATCTCCACCATTGAGATTCACTGTCAATTCTTATGACATAGAGTGATTAACTTTCCATCTATTATTGAAGAATCAAATGTTATAATATATGATTAAGAAATTATGCATAAATGGACTAAATGGAGTATATTTTGGGATTTATCGTATTGGCAGAGTAATTTGATTCATCACAATTTTGATGTAATGCATATTGAGAAGAATATTTTTGATAATCTGATAAATACGATGATGAATATTCCTGGAAAAACAAAAGACAATCTGAATGTAAGAAAAGATATGTGTCTCATATGTAAACGACCTACCCTTGATGTTGATGAAAATAGTAGGGGACCAAAACCAAAAGCAGTTTATATACTAAATAAGGATAAGAGACGAATTGTTTGTGAATGGTTGAAATCATTGAGATTTCCTGATAGTTATGTCTGTAATCTTGGCAGATGCGTCGATTTGAAGGAATGCAAATTGATTGGTTTGAAAAGTCATGACTGTCATATATTCATGGAAAGACTAATTCCTATTGCTTTTAAGGAAATGTTACCGAATTTTGTATGGAGTCCAATTACGGAATTAAATATTTTCCTTCATGATATTTGCTCGACAGTATTGAGTCATTCATGTTGAGAGTATGGAGAATACAATCAAAGTCCCACATTTATAAGAAATAGAAAAGATCATGTGCTTATAAGATAAAAAGATATTTCCATTGATATAAGGCCTTTTGGGTGAAGTCCAAAAATAAAACCATGAGGGCTTAGGCCCAAAGTAGGCAATATTATACCATTGTGGAGATATGTGGATCTTATAGGCATTAACATTTGGTATCAGAGCTATGGTTCATGTCAAGCCATGAACTCGAACAAAGGAAGTGGAGGTCCCATGTCCGGATCAAGAGAACCAGACACCAAGCAGGAAGTCTAATTGGATTGGGAGGACCGAACAACTAACAGGAAGTCCAGTTGAGTTGGGAGGACCGAACAACTGACAGGAAGTCCAGCTGGTTCAGGTGAACCAGACAATTGGCAAGAAGTCCTGGTGGGTTGAGAATCGGATATCAAGAAAAGGAAGTCCTTCAAGGATGGATAGGCTTGAGGGAGACTCAATGTGATCCTTCGTTTGAGGGGGCGGGGGGATTGTTGAGAGTATGTGGAATACAATCAAAGTCCCACATTTGACATTTATAAGACGTGGAAAAGATCATGTGCTTATAAGATAAAAAAATATTTCCATTGGTATGAGGCCTTTTGGGTAAAGCTAAAAAATAAAACCATGAGAGTTTAAGCCCAAAGTGGACAATATCATACCATTGTGGAGATATGTGAATCTTATAGACATTAACAATTCAAACATTGAGACATTAGAGAGAGACATTTCACTCATTTTGTGTAACTTAGAAAGAATATTTCCACCGAAGTGTTTTGATTCCATGGAACATCTTTTGGTTTACTTACCATATGAGGTTAAAGTTGGAGGTCATGTTCAATTTCTATGGATGTATCCGTTTGAAAGGTAAACTTTTTTTTTTTAATATTGTTAGTGCATTTGATTAATTTTAGTATAAATTAATTTCTAATACATTTTATTTTATTACTATTAGATTCCTTTATCACTTAAAAAAAGTGAAAAATAAGGCTCATATTGAGGCTTCTATTTTTAATGCATATATTGTGGAGGAAGTTACAACTTTTGCATCATATTTTGAATCTCACGTTCAATGCAAAAGTCAAAGAACAAGAAGAAATGAAGAGGGTCCCGTTGATCCCAATTTAAAGTTATTCTTAATTTTTAATTATCTTGGTCGATCGAGTGGATCTTGTACAAGTAGATACTTAACTGATTAAGAGTGGCGAGTATCCCACACATATATTTTATTAAACTGTCCAGAAGTAATGTCGTATTTTGAGTGAGTATATAAATATTATATTATATATTTCATATATCGTAAATTATTGTTCGTGTTATATTTAATTTTATGGTAGGATTTTTCAAACCCTATATTCTGAGCTTTCGGAGCATGAGTTTGATCGTTTCTGCGATGAAGAATTTGCATCATTATTCAAAAAATATGTAAGTAGTCTATGATAATAAATTGGATAAATCTTGACTTTAAAACATACTTATTTGACTTTAGGTTCTTGATAATCGCACTCACATTGAGCAAGAACTAGTAAAGCATCTATCATGGGGTCCAAACTCAGTGGTGAAAACTTGGTCAATATATTTTATAAACGGATATAATTTTTATACTTAATAATATGGAATTGGGAAAGCTACAATGAATAGTGGAGTTTGTGTTCAGTAATCTTGGATCACTTGGTTACCAGGATTCATAAACTTTAGTACTTAGCTTGGAGGTCTAGAGTTCGAATCCTGGGGAAGGCAAAAACCCACTTCCAGGGGTGGGAAGTCCAGGTGAGTAACGACGGGCCAACAGGGGCGACGGTCGTCGACCAATAGGGGTCGCCGAATTCCACCAATAGGGGCCAGGTCGTTACACTCAACCTAGTGGGATCCGCACAAAGGTGGTTTGATCTGCTTCCCCAAGGATCCATCTGCTCCTTTGAAGAATTCTCTGCTCTTTTCCTCCAACATTTCGCCAGTAACAAAAGGTACCATAAAACTACTCAGTATCTTTTGTCTATAAAGCAAAGAAGTCATGAGTCTTTAAGGAAATATATACACCGGTTCAACCGGGTAGTCGTGGACATCTCGAGTGTCTCGCTCGAGACGATAGTTAATGTCTTTTCCCAAGGCCTAATACGAGGAGATTTCTCAAAGTCCTTGATGAAGAGACCCCCGCCTCATTTTGAAGCCTTGCTGGGATGAGCAGAGGCATACATCAATTTAGAGGAGGCCGAGAGAGTGGCAGATGAACAGAAAAGCGTGGGGGAGTCTAGCAAGCCTCATCTGTCAAGGCCAAACAAAAAATTCCTCATCCCGGCACCGACTCGTCCTCCCCGAATCCCTCACGATTATGCTCCGCGCTTGACCAGAGATAAAGTAATTCATGTTGTACAGGAGACTACTTAGCCATCTGTTGATGCAGTGAGCATCACTTCTTAGTTTTGATGTATGAACCACAGTTAAATGTTAGGATTCACTTGTGTTCTAATATCAGTATTAAGTGTGCAAGCTTAATAGAAAGTCCTAGTAGGTCGTGTTGATCGGATACTAGGCACATATCTTGACAGATCATGAAGACTGGACACCAAGCATAAAGTTCAGATGGGTCGCGTGGACCGAACATTTGGCATGATGACCAATTGGATCAGGAGACTGGACAATCGGAAAAAAGTCCAGCTGGGTCAGCAGACTGGATAGCTGGTGGAAGCTCTGGTGGGTCAGATCGGATGTCAAGAGTGGTGAGTCCGATAGGTAGCTGACAGGTAAGCCTCGAGTGAAGAGGTAAGGTCGAGTCCTTTGTAGGGGGACAAAACTAGGCGTCAATCCGATGAAAAGTTCATGTGGGACTTAGTAGTCGAGATTGAGCAATATTACTACTGCTATCGCATTTCATATTATTTATTTGTGCTAATCCTATTTTGTAGGGATCAGTCGACTGGATGGATTCAAGTCGACTGAAGTCCAGTCTGTTAGTAATATATGAGAGATGTCCTAAGGCAATCGCCTTATGTTTGAACCATTTATATGATAAATGAAGATTCACTATTTGAGTATACATGTTTTCATGTATTTGATTAGATCTTAAACTCATTTACTGAATGTCCACGATATGATTCACAGCATGAGAGAATTTGTGATTGGATCACAACTAGTGAGTATCTCTACATGTGTAACTGTGATGTATCGGAATTATCCCTAGTCGATGAATTGATGGATTTGGACACCATTGATTATGTCAAGACTAGCATGAGGTATACTCCTTGGTGTATCCAAGCAGCTGATTCTCACTAGCTGGAGACATTGTGATGTCCGGAGTTAATCGTGGATGCTAGTTATGGTAACTAGTTCATTGGAGTAACCAGCCGTAAGACTTCATATGGTTCTCTGCATATATAGATATGTCAATGAAGTTCTTACTGCAGCTTAAGTGCGATGTTCCTTTGACTTGCGGTATTCAAGTCATCTTGATCATAAAGACTTATGCTTTGACATCTTAAGTAAGCATCTCTAAGGAGATGTGGACCCGGGATGATTGGGTATAAGTCGAAGTGATCGAAGGTGTTTGAATAGCCTATAAAGGATTCACCACTCCTTGCGAGGAGATGTATACCCATGACCTCTTATCGGATTGTTACTAAAGTCTTTGGCCAAAGCATTACATGTTTAGAGTAAGGTGCTCTTCGATACATGTGCAGTAACTAGAATCCGTAGGACGAGGAAATGATACTTGGGCTAGGTGTGACGTAGTCAGCCTAGTGGGGACTGACACTATAGACCATGTCCTGAACCAAGAGGGTATAAGATTAGTGAAGGGAATGGGGCACGATTCATTCGAGCTGCTGAAGGGTTTCAGAAATAGTTATGGATCAACCGTTGATCTTTTCGGTTAATTGGGGATCATGATGTACTACTAGGTGCCACTCATGATCGTTCTATAATTAATGGTTAATTATAGACGACCAACATAAACCGAGAACCTATTTGGTCACACGCACAACGAGCGTAATCCGAAGGATTTAAAACGAGCTTGAGAATGAGATTCTCAGACTGAGAGAAATTAGGTTTGGTTGGACCAAACATGGAGCGAGCATGAAATTATTTCAGTCGCAATGGAAGCGTGGATGGGCTGTGTCTTATGAAGACATGATGGATGAACCAAATTGGTTTGGTTCTAATCCAATGGAGGAGAATAAACCAAAGGGTTTGGTTTGTTTTAAACGAATGAACCAAAGTTGGTTCGGTTCGTTTTAACTTAAAATAAACCATCATGGTTTGGTTTATTTTAACTTAAATTAATGGAGCGGGTTAAGGGACTTTTGGTTATGATCGGATAACCATTAAGAGAATTTGTTCTCTATAAAATAGGGCTTAAGGGTTTTGTTAAGCCCTAATCCAAATCCTTGCAACCCTAAGTTGCCGCCCCTCCTTCTCCTTGGTGTAGTCGGCGCCAACCCCCCTTGCCGCCGCCCACCACCACCCAATCTCCTTGCCGGCGTCCAGCAACTGCCGTCCTCTCCCCTTGCCGGCGTCTAGCTGCTGCCGGAGGAGCTCCGGTGATCTCCTTTGGGTTCGGCAACAAGGTGAGCTTCAACCTTTCTTTTTGGCCGACCCCTATTCCTCCACCAAAGCTGTCCAGTTTTCTGGACAGCTTGTTTCCTTCTTGTTGAAGCGTCGTTTGGACGACGTTTGGAGCTCCGACAGCGGTAGTCTTGCCGGAGATTCGATCTCCGGTAATCCTCATAGGTGGAGGACGAAGGATTCGTCAAATGGTTGACGAATACCTCTCCGGAGAAGCAAGTTTTTGAGGACTCGTTTTGGATCCGAATTTTGATTCGGATCGTGATCTTCTCTTGATCACATCATCTTCAACACGAGGCTAGTAACCCGTACGAAGAGAGGCTCGTGACTTTGTGAAGTCATCCCGAAGATACTCGGCGTGGATACGGATAGAGACGATTCTAGCGAGAATCATTCCGGTTGATGCCTTTCCCGCTACACGTGATACGTTATGTATACGTAGTATAAATTTCCTTTTATTGCAAAATTTGAATTTACGGTTATATCTACATATGTTGTACTATGCATGCGTGTGATGTGTGTGTTGTAATAAATTAGATTTATTATTTTATTCCTTCCGCTGTGCACATATTTACGAAACATGTTCGAACACACACTCGCCGCGATGCCGGAAACCTAACAGTGGTATCAGAGCCGAGGTTGTGTTTCGACATAATCGTAAAATTATTTTACGATAGTCATAATGATATTTCTAGAAATTTTCTACTTTTGGAAAGTTAGAAGTATTTATGGAAATTTTTTATTTTAGAAAGTCTAGAAGTATTTATGGAAGTCTTCTACTTTTGGAAAGTTGGAAGTATTTATGGAAATTGATATTTTTCATAAATAAAATATTTGATTAGATTTTGAAAATTTGTTTTCTAATTTAATCATGATTTGATTTGGGAAATCAAATCTTAAAATATTTTATTTCCATAAGTAGTTTTGATGATTTAGGAAATTGGTTTCCTAAATTGACTTTCCTTAATCAACTATTTCCACAAATAAAATATGTGATTAGATTTGGAAATTTGTTTCCTAATTTAATCATGATTTTATTTGGAGAATCAAATCTTAAACATATTTTATTTCCATAAATAGTTATGACATATAAGGAAATTTTATACATGACATAATTGTATGCCGTGTAATTGCATTAGATGCATATCATTATGCCATGCGTGTCATGACATGTAGATGTATGCCATGCATGTCATGCCATGTAGATAATAGTTATTTGCATGCAAAGAGGATGAGACATAAAAACCCTAACTCAATATTAAAGCCTACACCTTCCATTAATATGGTTAGAACCAGAGTTTCGTTTCTTGTTCGGGTTGTTGGACTCTCTCCAAGCCTGGCTCGAACCCGAACATGTTCAAACCATGAAATAGTTTAATACTAATATGGTAAGAGTCAGAGGTCAATCGTTAGCTTTGGTTGTTGGACTCTCTCCAAGCTGGGCTAATTGGTTGAATGCACTCTAACCATATTAAAACTATTTCTCGATTAATGGGTTGGCTTTAACCTGGAGCATCGGCTTGTTGGACTCTCTCCAAGGTCGATGTTAAGGGAGATGAAGTTGGGTGCTATGTATATGATGCATACTTGTTAATGTGTTAACAACCCGATGTATGTGTGAACATTCAATTAGTTGATAGCACATTGTGATAGTTGCATATACGTGATATGCAATCGGTATATTTGATACCTACCATCGTAGTTATGAATGACTTGTTGGACTCTCTCCAAGGTTGTTCATATCTATGATGGATATCAGCCCATTCGGAGATGGACCTACGATCTCCCGAAGTGATTTTGGGGTTTTGTGAAATTCGAAAAATGAATGAGATTTATAAATATATGTTGATGCATTTTAAAATCATTTTCTCATATATGCTCGTTTTTTATTTCTAGGTTAATCGATTGATCATGACGTCTTTGAATTTGCGCACTATTTTGGATTCAAACAAATTGACTAGGCCTAACTTCCTGGACTGGCTTAGAAACCTGAGAATTGTTCTCAAAACGGAAAAGCTAGCATATGTCCTTGAAGAGCCTCTTCCCAACCGTCCTAGGGAAGATGCAACTCCAGACCAAATGTTGGTCTATCAGAAGCATGTGGCAGATTCTGAACTGACGAGTTACATCATGCTAGCTACGATGGTACCTGAGCTGCAAAAGCAGCATGAGCATATGGATGCTAATACCATGGTCTTCCATCTTCATGAGTTGTTTGATGAGCAAGCGAGATCCGAAAGGTTCGAAGTCTCCAGGCTCCTCTTCACCACGAAGATGCAAGAAGGTTCGTCTGTAGTGCAGTTTGTGCTAAAGATGAACGGGTACATCGAGCAGCTAGCCACCCTCGGGTTTGTGATGGATCATGAATTAAGTATTGACTTAATTCGGCATTGTTTGCCCAAGAGTTTCTCACAATTTGTGATGAACTATCGGATGAACAAATTAGAATCCACTATTCCTGAGCTCCTCAATATGCTGAAGACTGTGGAGCCTTCTGTGAAGCATGAGGAGAAGGTGGTTCTGTTAGTTGATTCCTCAAAGAAAGGTTCTAAGAGGAAGGCAAAGGAACAAAAGAAAGGGAAGAACAAGAAGGCAAAGAAGGCAGAACCAGCAAAAAAGGGCACTTGCCATCATTGTGGCAAGGAAGGCCACTGGCGAAGAAACTGCAAGATTTATCTTGAGTCCATGAAGAAGAAGAAGGCATCCGATGCCCCATTCTCTTCAGGTATCTTCGTTATTGATTGTCATTCTATTTCCTTAGACACTTGGGTATTGGATACTGGGTGTGTCTCACATATATGTAATGACATACAGGGGCTAAGGAATAGAAGAAGACTCGTCAGAGGGAATCAAATTTGCGAGTTGGCAATGGAGCAAAGGTTCCTGCGGTCGCCATCGGAACTTATTTGCTGAAGTTTCCTAGCGGACTAGTCTTAGAACTGGACAATTGCTATTGTGTTCCTTCTCTAATAAAGAACATTGTTTCTATTTCCTGCTTAAATAGAAATGGTTACCATTTGACGTTTAGTAACAATTGTTGTTATATAACTTTGAATGACGTACTTTATGGAACTGGAACTTTGAGCAATGACATTTATACGTTGGACGTATCCAGTGACATTTTCAATATTGAAGCGAGCAACACGCGTACTCGAAAGGGTAATCAATTAGACTCCTATATGTGGCATTGTCGTCTTGGCCATGTAAGCAAGAAACGCATGTCCGAATTACACCGATGTGGAATTCTGGAATCGTTTGAATTGGATTCATATGATACATGCGAATCATGCTTAAAAGGCAAGATGACTAAGTTACCTTTTATCGGAAAAGGTGAACGAGTGGGAGAGTTACTAGGTCTAATACATACTGATGTATGTGGACCTATGTCAACTCAAGCTTTAGGAGGCTATAACTACTTCATTACCTTCACCGATGATCACTCACGGTTTGGGTATGTGTTCTTGATGAAACACAAATCTGAAGCCTTTGAAAGGTTCAAAGAATTCAGAAATGAAGTAGAGAAACAATATGACAAGAGTATTAAAATACTTCGATCGGATCGAGGTGGTGAATACTTAAGTCAAGAGTTTCTTGATTATCTAAGAGACAATGGTATATTGTCTCAATGGACTCCGCCATATACACCACAGTATAATGGTGTATCTGAGAGGCGTAACCGGACCTTGTTGGACATGGTCAGGTCAATGATGAATCATGCAAATCTTCCCAGGTCCTTTTGGGGCTATGCACTTCAGACAACTGTTTACTTGTTAAACAGAATGCCAACCAAGGTAGTCTCCACTACTCCATATGAGATATGGAATAGTAAGAAACCTCATGTATGTTGGTGCAGGGGCACTAGATAATCGAACCTGTGTTTTGATTATGGCAAAGACACAAAGTTAAGTCTACATTGTTATCTCACGAGCTAAATCAAGTGTGCAGAAAAGTGTTAAAGCTGGAGCTGAAGGCTAGCGACACCCGGAGGAAGCCGCGGTGGTCGGGCGACACTCGAGTGACTTCGGAGGGAGCCGAAGGAATCGAGTGGAAGGCCGAAAGCGAGAGCTACTATCGAGGTAAGCTCGTGTGAGTGAGAGATTGTAAGGTCGTGTCCTCTTTACGGGGATGACCGTAGGCGGCGATCCGACTAAGACTTCCTATGGAAGGTCTAGGTTGAGATCGGACGGTTAGAAATCGTCGTATTTATCATTTTTCGAGCTAACCTCTTATTGCAGGGAAGTGGCCAAGCTGGTAGTCGATCACTTTGGAAAATGGCCGATCGATGCCCATCGATGATGGCGACGATTCGACTTTGCGGTCAAAGCGGATAACGCGTTGACGCGCACTTCAGCGATAAAATTTGGACAACTTCATGATCCGTTCCGAAATAAGAGGAGACAAATTCATAGGCCAAATTCTATAAAAGGAGGGGAGGAATCCAACTCCAAAACACATCAAGTTTATTCAGCCAACGCCCAACTTGGCATAGCCGACGCGTCAAGTTTCGATCTTCTGTGTGAGAATCAAGTAATATTTTTGATATTGTATTCTTTGTTTTTCTTCATAACGAGGTGAGGTAGACTTGTTGCCTCATCCTCGTATATTCGATTTTGTGATCGTTGTCTCCTACCTCCAACGAGGAGGAGACGTTATAGTGCTTTGCCCTCCGTACGCGGTCTAGGACCGATAGGGCATTGGAGTAGCAACCGCTGGGTTGTGAACCAAGTAAAATAAACGTGTTCATTTATTTTCCGTTGTGCTTACTTTGCGTATCGAATGAACGAAAAAGAAAATATTTACGATCGCTATTCACCCCCCCTCTAGCGACGCTTCTCGATCCAACAATGTATCTTACTTGAAGATATGAGATTGTCCTGCTTATGTGAAGCGGACTGTATCAGACAAATTGAATGCTAAGTCTGATAAATGTCTATTTATTGGATATCCTAAGGAAACAAGGGGTTACCAATTCTATCATCCCGTGGAACAAAAGGGGGTTTGTTTCAAGGCATGCTGTGTTTCTAGAGAAAGAGTTTCTCTTGCAAGAAAACAGTGGGAGTGTCGTCGAGCTTGAGGAGGCTCGAGAGACTCAAATAGACATTGATGAGATACCTGGTGAAGCATAACAGCCAATAACTCATAGTGATGAGCAATCGACTGGACCTATTGAAACACCACATCTTCGTAGATCTGGTAGAACACACAACATTCCTGAGAGATATGGATTTCTCGTAAGTGAATTGAATGACGTGTTACTCATTGACGATGAGGAGCCTACCAGTTATGAAGAAGTGCTGACAAGTTCAGAAAGGGATAAGTGGCTTGATACCATGAAGTCGGAAATGAATTCCATGTATGAAAACCAAGTTTGGAACTTGGTTGACCCACCTGAAAGCATCAAGCCTATAGGGTGCAAGTGGGTTTTCAAGAAGAAAATCGACATGGATGGTAATGTGATTACCTATAAGGCTAGATTAGTGGTGAAAGGATATCGTCAAAAATAAGGTGTTGATTACGACGAAACCTATTCGACTGTAGCTATACTTAAATCCATTCGGATGCTCCTGGCCATAGCAGCTCATTATGATTATGAGATATGACAGATGGATGTGAAAACAACTTTCCTTAATGGAAACCTGCTCGAGGATGTGTATATGATACAACCTGAGGGTTTCACATCGGTTGATAAAATAACGGTATACAAATTGCGACGATCCATATATCGATTGAAGCAAGCATCCAGGAGCTGGAATATCCGTTTTGATGAGACAATCAAAAAGTTTGATTTCTCACAAAATTCAGACGAACCTTGTGTGTACAAGAAGGTTAGTGGGAGTGCAGTCGTGTTCCTAGTATTGTATGTTGATGACATATTACTTATAGGAAACGATGTTTCAGTCTTACAGTCAGTTAAGATTTGGTTATCGAAGACATTCTCCATGAAAGACCTGGGAGAAGAAACCTACATCCTCGGGATTAAGATCTATAGAGATAGATTGAAACGGTTGTTTGGTCTTTCGCAGTCTACATATATAGACCGAGTGCTAAAGAGGTTTAGCATGTCGGAATCCAAGAAAGGTTTCCTACCCATCAGGCATGGGATACACCTTTCGAAGTCTATGTGTCCGCGCACAGAAGACGAGAGGATTTGCATGAGTAAGATTCCCTATGCATCCGCAATATGATCTATCATGTATGCTATGTTATGTACGAGGCCCGATGTATCGTATGCTCTGAGTGTCACGAGCAGATACCAGTCTGATCTAGGAATGGATCATTGGGTGACTGTTAAGACGATCCTTAAGTACTTAAGAAGAACTAAGGATGCACTCCTAATATATGGAGAAGGGTACATGGTGATACGTGGGTATACGGATGCCAGCTCTAGACAGATAATGATGATTCCATGTCTCAGTCTGGGTATGTATTCACCTGGAATGGAGGCGCAATAAGTTAGAAAGGTTCCAAGCTTGATACTATAGCGGATTCTGCCACTAAAGCAGAATACATTGTAGCTTTGGAAGCAGCAAAGGAAGCAGTTTGGATCAAGAAGTTCATCTCTAAACTTGATGTGGTCTCATCAATGATCTAAACATGTGCTTCGCCGCTATCATCTGATCAGAGAGATCATTAGTAGGAAGGAAATATAAATCGAGAAAATCCCCACTGAATGGAACTTAGCGGATCCTTTGACTAAGGCATTACCTCAAAGTAAGTTTGAGGGTCATGTTAGAGCTTATGGTATTGGATACCGTAGTGATTGACATTAGGCCAAGTGGGAGTTTGTTAGTAATATATGAGAGATGTCCTAAGACAATCGCCTTATGTTTGAACCATTTATATGATAAATGAAGATTCACTATTTGAGTATACATGTTTTCATATATTTGATTAGATCTTAAACTCATTTACTGAATGTCCACGATACGATTCACAGCATGAGAGAATTTGTGATTGGATCACAACTAGTGAGTATCTCTAGATGTGTAACTGTGATGTATCGGAATTATCCTTAGTCGATGAAGTGATGGATTTGGACACCATTGATTCTGTCGAGACTAGCACGAGGTATACTCCTTGGTGTATCCAAGCAACTGATTCTCACTAGCTGGAGATATTGTGATGTCCAGAGTTAATCGTGGATGCTAGTTATGGTAACTAGTTCATTGGAGTGACCATCCGTAAGACTTCATATGGTTCTCTGCATATATAGATATGTCAATGAAGTACTTACTGCAGCTTAAGTGCGATGTTCCTTTGACTTGCGGTATTCAAGTCATCTTGATCATAAAGACTTATGCTTTGACATCTTAAGCAAGCATCTTTAAGGAGATGTGGATCCGAGATGATTGGGTATAAGTCGAAGTGATCGAAGGTGTTTGAATAGCCTATAAAGGATTCACCACTCCTTGCGAGGAGATGTATACCCATGGCTTCTCATCGGATTGTTACTAAAGTCTTTGACCAAAGCATTATATGTTTAGAGTAAGGTACTCTTCGATACATGTGCAGTAACTAGAATCCGTAGGACGAGGAAATGATACTTGGGCTAGGTGTGACGTAGTCAGCCTAGTGGGGACTGACACTATAGACCATGTCCTGAACCAAGTGGGTATAAGATGAGTGAAGGGAATGGGGCACGATTCATTCGAGCTGCTAAAGGGTTTCAGAAATAGTTCTGGATCAACCGTTGATCTTTTCGGTTAATTGGGGATCATGATGTACTACTAGGTGCCACTCATGATCGTTCTATAATTAATGGTTAATTATAGATGACCAACATAAACCGAGAACCTATTTGGTCACATGCACAACGAGCGTAATCCGAAGGATTTAAAACGAGCTTGAGAATGAGATTCTCAGACCGAGAGAAACTATGTTTGGTTGGACCAAACATGGAGCGAGCATGAAATCATTTCAGTTGCAATGGAAGCGTGGATGGGCCATGTCTTATGAAGACATAATGGATGAACCAAATTGGTTTGGTTCTAATCCAATGGAGGAGAATAAACCAAAGGGTTTGGTTTGTTTTAAATGAATGAACCAAAGTTGGTTCGGTTCGTTTTAACTTAAAATAAACCATCATGGTTTGGTTTATTTTAACTTAAATTAATGGAGCGGGTTAACGGGCTTTTGGTTATGATCCGATAACCATTAAGAGAATTTGTTCTCTATAAAATAGGGCTTAAGGGTTTTGTTAAGCCCTAATCCAAATCCTTGCAACCCTAAGTTGCCACCCCTCCTTCTCCTTGGTGTAGTCGGCGCCAACCCCCCTTGCCGCCGCCCACCACCACCCAATCTCCTTGCCGACGTCCAGCAGTTGCCGTCCTCTCCCCTTGCCGGCGTCGAGCTGCTGCCGGATGAGCTCCGGTGATCTCCTTTGGGTTCGGCAACAAGGTGAGCTTCAACCTTCCTTTTTGGCCGACCCCTATTCCTCCACCAAAGCTGTCCAGTTTTCTGGACAGCTTGTTTCCTTCTTGTCGGAGCGTCGTTTGGACGACGTTTGGAGCTCCGACAGCGGTAGCCTTGCCGGGGATTCGATCTCCGGTAATCCTCATAGGTGGAGGACGAAGGATTCGTCAAATGATTGACGAATACCTCTCCGGAGAAGCGAGTTTTTGAGGACTCGTTTTGGATCCGAATTTTGATTCGGATCGTGATCTTCTCTTGATCACATTGTCTTCAACACGAGGCTAGTAACCCGTACGAAGATGAGGCTCATGACTTTGTGAAGTCATCCCGAAGATACTCGGCGTGGATACGGATAGAGACGATTCTAGCGAGAATCGTTCCGGTTGATGCCTTTCCCGCTACACGTGATACGTCAGGTATACGTAGTATAAATTTCCTTTTATTGCAAAATTTGAATTTACGGTTATGTCTACACATGTTGTACTATGCATGCGTGTGATGTGTGTGTTGTAATAAATTAGATTTATTATTTTATTCCTTTCGCTGTGCACATGTTTACGAAACATGTTCGAACACACACTCGCCGCGGTGCCGGAAACCCAATACAGTCGACTGAATATGTATCAGTCGACTGGATAACTATTTGGTAGGATCAGCTGGTGATCGATCGGAGAATGTACGATGCAGATGGAAATAATTTCAGTCGACTGAAGGGATTGAGTCGACTGAAGAGGCAAATTTTCCAATGTGGAGCCGAGTGACATGGAGTCGACTAGAGAAGTTTCAGTCGACTGGAAGACCATTAATTCCATATCGACGGGTTGATGTGGAGTCGCCTGGAAGGCATTCTAGTCAACTGGAAAAGGTTTATAAAATATTAGCTCAACCAGATCTGAGGAAGACATCCAATCTACGTCGAAGTGATGTCGAAATCAACTCTCATCCACTAAAGCTAAGGCGATCTTTCGACACTCAGAGCAAACTTCAACCATATACTTAGTGTCAGTATAAGCTATTGTTTACTTTCTTTTTTTGCTTCTGTACTTAATTTCATAGAGTGGGTAGTGTGTTACCCATCTCTAACATTTGTAAAAAGTGAAATCCTCCGAAGTCGAGAGTTCTCGAGTCGGAGGGCATTTAGTGAATTGTCCAATGAGGTAGCTCTCGGAAGAGCTACGAGCCTTGGACTAGCAACCCGATTAGGGTTATGAACCAAGTAAAATAAAAGTGTTGTTACTTTCATTTCCGTTGCATACTTATATAATTTTAATTATTCTAAATAGTTTTAAAATTAAAATAAATTTTTAAAACCTCTGAGATTCATCTCATTCTCTCAAAAAAATACGATCATACAATTAGTATCAGAGCGGGGGTGCTCCAAATTGGTGCAACTATCATCGTGAGCTTTAGAATAATTTAAAATATTTTTCTTGCTTTAGAATATTTTTTTTGCTTTATAATATTTTGGATAATTTTTCTTGCATTTAATATTTGCTAGTTAATTTTTCTTGCATTTAATATTTGTTAGGTAATTTTTCTTGCAGTTAATATTTGCTAAATAATTTTCTGCATTAAAAATAATTTTCTGCATTTAAAAAACATTTTCTACATTAAAAATAATTTTCTACATTTAAAAAACATTTTATGCATTAAAAAACATTTTCTACATTAAAAATAATTTTCTACATTAAAAATAATTTTCTACATTAAAAATCATTTTCTGCATTTAAAAATAATTTTCTACATTTAAAAAATATTTTCTGCATTAAAAATAATTTTTTGCATTTAAAAATAATTTTCTACATTTAAAAATTTTTTTCTACAATTTAAAAATCATTCTCTGTATTAAATTTAATTTTCTGCACATTAGATATATTAAATTTAATTTTTTGCACATTAGATCTATTTAATTTAATTTTCTGTACATTAGATATATTTAATTTAATTTTCTACACATTAGATATATTTAATTTAATTTTTTGCACATTAGATTTATTTAATTTATTTTTCTGCACTTAGAAATTATTTAATTTATTTTTCTACGTTTATAAATTATTTAATTTTCTCCACTATGAAAATAATTCATTAATAATGTCACACTTAGAGAGATACAACATTGTTCGCCCTCCTATCTTCAACGGAGAGGACTTTTCCTACTGGAAAAGGCGAATAGAGTATTACTTGAAGATCGACCCTAGAGGTATGGTTCTCAATTAGGAAAGGGTTCATAGCTCCGATGGACAACTCGGGTGAGTTATTAGAACCGGAGAAATGGACCGCGGAAATTAGAAAAAGAGCTCAAGTCGACTATAAGGCACTTAACACCTTGCAGTGCAGACTTACAAAAAAAGAGCTCAATAGGGTAGGTGCATTTGAAAATTCTAAGGAATTATGGAAAAAACTAATTGAACTGTATAAGAGTGCAAATGATACTAGGATAGCTAAATGAGACATGTTATTAAATAAATTATTTAATTGTAAAATGAATGAAAATGAAAGTGCTAGTCAACTTTATACTATAATTAAAGATATATTAAATGGATTACACTTAATAGGACACTAAATAGAAAATAGGGACATAATTAGGTATACGCTTAAGTCATTCCCAAGGAATGCCTTATGGACATCGATTGTCGATGCCTATAAGATTTCTAGGGATCTTTCCACAATTAGGTTAGACGAACTATTTTGTGAACTCGAACTACACGAACAAGCTAACTCGGGTCAAACCGAGAATGGTATAGCTTTGATGGCAGGTTCGACTAAAAAGGAAAGAAAAGTGAAGAGTGAATTCGAAGACGAGTCAGAATCGGAAACAAATGGAGAAGAGGAGATCATAAATATGGTCCGGAGGATGTTCAACCAGAGAAATAAATTTACAAAAAAGGATGCCAAGAAAGTTGTCGATAACAAGCCGAGACCCCGATCGGAAGTGGCATGCTATGAATGCAACGAAAAGGGACACTACAAGTTGGAGTGCGCAAATCTAAAAAAGGAAGAAAAACCAAAGAAGGAAAAGAAGAAGAAAGTGCTTAAGGCGACTTGGGACAAGTCGTCATCAGAAGAGTCAGACGCGGAAGAGACGAAGAGGAATTTCATCACATTTATGGCTGAATCGAGATCCGAAGCCGAGTCAAGTTCTGAGTATGAGTCCGATTCTGATTCTTAGAGAAGTCACGGATCCGTATCCATTTCCGAAGGTTCAAATGAGGACTCCAGAATGGACCAATGGATTCTAGATAGTGGCTGCTCCAGACATATTACTGAAGATAGTCAAAGGTTCTCGGAATTAAGCTACAAGAACCTAGGAACAGTCGCCTTTGGAAACAATGGCAAACTTAAGGTAATTGGATCAGGTAACATTGAATTATAGTCTAATTTTGTTATACAAAAAGTTCTACTCATAGATAATTTTAAATTTAACTTGCTTAGTATAAGTCAGTTGTATGATGCCGGTTATGTAGTGAAATTTTTATCTAATGAATGTTTGATTAACAGTATTGAAAATTCAAAAATATTACTTAAGGGAGTTAGGGATAAAAATATATATTCAATAAATTTAGAAAGATCCTCAATTAAGTTTCATATGACACAGCAAGAGGAGAGTTGGTTTGGCATAAGTGACTTGCTCACATCAACTTTAGGAATATAACGAAGTTAAGTGAAACTAATCTAGTTAGAGGGTTGCCCAAACTTAAAAATATTGAAAACAAAATTTGTAATGCTTGCCAACAAGGAAAACAAACCAAGTCTCAACATAAATTAACTAATCAAGGCCGAACAAGTTCAATACTCGAGTTAATCCACTTAGATTTATTCGATTCACATGGAGTAAAATCATTAAGTGGTAATCTATATTGTTTAGTAATAATAGATGATTACTGTAATATATCGAAATATATATATATATATATATACAAATTAAATAAAAATAAATAAATAATATAATATAATAATAATATAAATTAATTACGAGATAAATAAAGTGAATTTATTTATCTATTTTATTAAAGTGAAATTAATTATTTATTTGTATTTTAGTTGATAATTTTGAGATAAACTTTTATCAGATTGGACTAAGTCTACATGACTTTATCCAATAATAAAGTTGATTATTTCAAAAGAAGAGATTTAATTATTAATAATTAGAAAAGTTTCGGATAATTTTATTAGACTTTGAGATAGTTTATTTTATCCGAAAGATAAATATTTTGGGATAAAATTTTTAGGACTTTGTTTAATTGAATTAATCAAGGTTGATTAATTCAATCAAACCATAAAGTTATAAATAAGCCTTGATTTTTTCCTTTCCTTTGATTGTTTTCATTCCCTAGTTTTTTTTTCCCTCTTTCTCGCGCGCCCTCTCCACCGCTGCTTGCCCTAGCTGCACGCGCCGGCGGCCAGGCCACCGCATCGCAGTCCCATTCGCCCGCCGTCACGAGGCCAGCCTCTGCCGCCTACACCTCATTGCCGCCCTCCCGGCGCACACGCCGCTGCCAGCTGCGCACGCGCACACCGCCAGCCGCCCTTTTTTTTTTGGCCTGCTACTCACGCACGCCAATCCTCTTTGGTGCCGTTCCTCTTCCTCGCGTCCGCAGCCACATCGACGTCGTCGCTTCCCCGAGCTCGAACCGCCACCACCGCCTTCTCCCTGCGCGTCGCCCTTTGCTGTTCCTAGGTCGCCGCTGCTCCAGCTCAAACCACTAACGCCACCTTTGTGGTTGCGTGCCAAAACAAGCGATCGCCAGTGGAAGTTGCAACACAGGGAAGGAGACGATTGGCTTTAGTTGACATAGGTGAGTAATTAATTTAGCCGTAGGATTTTCGTTTTGTGACTTAGATAGTTAACACTTGATCAATCCAGATTTATTTAATTAATTAGCTTATGATCAAAAGTGGTGATCAATTGATTTAGTTGGGCTAGAATTATTGAATGGATATCTTTGAGTTAAATAAGGTTGGGTGATTAATCTGTTAATTAAAATCAATTGAATTAGCTTAAGTTTGATGAAACAGTTCAATTGATTTGTTGTTAGACTAATAAAATCTGGATTAATTAAACTGTTTAGGGGAATTAATTAGACTTTGATTAATCGGGTAATGTAAATAGAGTGGTGGTGTTAATCTATTAGTTAAGGTAATGGATATAATTAATTAGTTAATTAAAATGGAGTAATTAATCGGTTGAATGGATTAATTATAACAGAATTGAAAGCTGAAGCAAATTCTCGGATTGGAAGAGAGCTAGGACGTTCGACAATCAGAGGTGGGTGGATCTTTTACATCTTTAGAATTTAGTGCATGGTTTTATTGGTTATTTGGTTTACTGATGTTATTGCTAGAATTACTTTGATACTATATTCGCTGAACCCTTGGATTCTAGATTGCTTGCTCATCATTAACATGTAGTTATTGATTGATATTACTGTTGTAGGTGCCTATTTAGTGCTGAGATAAGATTAATTGTTAAAGGATATATAACTTTTCTCCTGTCTCGACTGCCAGCTATGTCTCCCATTCGTGGTTGAGAGGGTCTGCAGTAGAGGATATATAACTTTTCTCCTGACTCGACTGCCAGCTATGTCTCCCATTCGTGGTTGAGAGGGTCTGCAGTAGAGGATTTATAATTTTTCTTCTATCTCAGCTGCTAGCTATGTCTCCCATTCGTGGTTGAGAGGGTCTGCAGTAGAGGATTTATAATTTTTCTTCTATCTCGGCTGCTAGCTATGTCTCCCATTCGTGGTTGAGAGGGTCTGCAGTAGAGGATTTATAATTTTTCTTCTATCTCGGCTGCTAGCTATGTCTCCCATTCATGGTTGAGAGGGTCTGCAGTAGAGGTTCTCTACTTTTGAACTATGGTTGCTTTGTATACCTGTGGTCGCTTATGTCTCCCATTCGTGGTTGAGAGGATCTGCCGTGGAGTTATACTCTTGGACTACTCGTTCGAAGTTAGTGATAGTTGGATTCGTGTATCGTATATAGCTAGATAGCTACCTTACATCTTGACTGCCCACGAGACCCGGTCGTGGTAGCATGTTGTTGCGTGCAGTCCATAGCTAGATAGCTATATACTCTGTCTGCCCATGAGACCAGGTCGTGGTAGCATGTCGTTGCCCGCAGACATGGAGTCTTTTATTGCTTATCTGCCCACGAGTCCCGGTCGTGGTAGCATGTGGTTGCGCGCAGATAGTGTCTTTGTATTACCTCGAGAGTCACGAGGCTTTGTCGCGGTATCTTGGTATGTATTTCTTGTAGATTGCAGTTGGTTATATATGTTGCAGGTGTATTTGTTATATTATTGATCAGGTTAGTTGCAGACTGATATTGGTACTCTGAGGTTTGGGTTACTCTAGTTTGTTTCCTTTGACTTCCATTATGTCCATTATATCCATTATGATTATGCACTATTTTCTATCCACCCACTGAGTGGTTGTACTCACCCCCTCTTCTTTTATCCTCCAGGTTAGCTAGTAGAGGACATGTCCAGTTGGCTTACCTTTGCATCGCTCAGAGAGTCCCTTGTCGTGTTGGTCCCACTGCATCATCGAGATGTCGTTTTATTTACTTTTTGTTATTGCATTTTGTTTATGTACTTTAGATTTTGGTCACAGTTTGATTTGGTGTCATAAAACTAATTTACTTTTAATTGATTTATATTTTAGTTGTGCATGCATGCGGTTAATAAAATACTTATATTTTTATATTATTTCAAAGTTTTTATCTGATTTGGTTCCAGCGATGAATATCGGAATAATTGTCGCTAAGGGGTTCCTCCATCATTGGATGGCGAATAGGCCCCCCGGGGCGTGACAATTACTCTATATTTACATGGGTAAAATTTCTAAAACATAAAGATGAAACATTTGAAGTATTTAAAAATTTTATTAAACAAATAGAAACGAAAAAGATCGTAAGATAAAAAGAATACGAAGTGATAACAGAGGAGAATTTAAAAATGAAAAATTTTCAATAATGTGTTTAGAAAATGGATATCATCATGAATATTCATGTCCTAAAACACCTCAACAAAATGGAATAGTAGAAAGAAAAAATAGAACTCTACAAAAAGTTGTTAGGTCAATGATAAATGAATATAACCTACCTAGTTATTTATGGGTCGAAGCAATAAACACTACATGTTATGTGCAAAATAGAGTAATAATTAATAAAATACATAACAAAACTTCTTATGAAATTTTTAATAATAAAATACCTTCAATAAAATATTTAAAAGTATTTGGATGTAAAGTATTTATTTTAAATACGAAAGACCATCTCGGAAAATTCTCTTCAAAAATCGATGAAGGGATATTTTTAGGGTATTCGAACACTAGTAGAGCCTATAGGATTTATAATAATAAAACCCTAAAAATTGAAGAAACAACAAATGTAAAATTTGATGAGGAAGAAATCACTAATAAACAATCAAATACATTAAAAGATAATCAAAATGAGCTAAATAAAATTACACTTGATGAAGAAGAAAAAATTAATCCTATCCAATGTGAAGAAAACTTAAAGACATCTAGAATTAATCCTAATCATCTACTTGATCCAGTATTAGGAAATTCAACTTTAGGAGTTCAAACTAAATCAGCTCTAAGAAACTTAAGTCAAATCACATTAATATAAAATATAGAATCAAAATCAATAGATGAGGTTTTACCAGACACTGATTGGATAATAGTCATGCAAGAAGAACTAGCACAATTCGATAGAAATGAAGTGTGAGACTTAGCACCTCCACCTGCAAATAAATCAATAATAGACACTATATGGATGTTTAGAAATAAATTAAATGACCAAGGAGAAATCATTAGGAATAAAGCTAGATTAGTAGCTAAGGGGTTTAGTCAGGTAGAAAGGCTAGACTATGATGAAACATATGCCCCAGTAGCTAGACTTGAGTCAATTAGAATGTTGCTGGCATACGCGCCACATAAAGGGTTCAAATTATACCAAATGGATGTAAAATCTACATTTTTAAACATAGTAATAAAAGAAGAAGTGTACGTAGGTCAACCTCTAGGTTTCGAAAGCTTAGAATATCCTAATTGTGTATATAGATTAAAAAAAATGCATTATATAGATTAAAACAAGCTCCTAGAGCCTGGTATGAGACACTATCCTCATACTTAAGCTCGAAAGGGTTCAGACAAGGTCAAATTGATTCAACACTTTTTGTAAAAACCTTGAACAAAGATATTTTTATTGCTCAAATATACGTAGATGATATAATCTTTGGATCAACAAATTCAAATTTTTTAAAAGAATTTATAAACCTTATGGAACAAGAATTTGAAATGAGCTTAGTTAAACTTCTTCTTAGGTCTACAAATAAAATAAACAAGAGACGGTAACTATATATATCAAAATAAATATGCAAGAGAATTAATTAAAAAAATTTATATAGAAAATGCAAAAGATATTAAAACACCTATGGCTATGAATGTTATATTAAATGAAGACAAAGAATGAAAGTCTGTAGATCTAAAGTACTATAGGAGTGTCATAGGTAGTTTACTAAACTGCAAGTAGACCCGACATATTATTTGAGTGAGTATGTGTGCTAGATATCAAACTTGCGCTAAGGAGTCACATTTGACACATGTTAAAAGAATACTAAGGTACATTAAAGGAACAATTAATGTAGGTATGTGGCACCCAAGATCTAGTAACTTTGAGTTAATAGGACACTCTGACTCTGACTATGTAGGGTGTAAAGTAGATAGGAAAAGTACTAGTGAAGGATGTCAACTCTTAGGATCATGTTTAGTAAGCTGGTTCAGTAGGAAGCAACATTGTGTTGCTCTTCCACAATCAAGGTAATACATAGCATTAGGTGAATGTGTAGCACAACTATTATGGATGATGCACACACTTAAGGACTTCGAACTAGATTACAAAATGGTAAAAACTTTAGTTGATAATACAAGTTCAATAAATTTAACTAAAAATCCAATTTATCACTCACACATTAAACACATTGATATTAAACATCGTTTTATAAGGGATCATATGACAAAAGGTAGTATTGAACTCAACTATGTTGAGTCCAAATCAAACCTTGCCGACATCTTCACTAAACCACTTTCAGAAGCAGAATTTAGTATGCTTAGAAGACAATTAGGTTTATGCTTGGTAGATTAGGAAATTTTCATGCTTAATATTCAGAATTATTTTGAAAAATAATATTATTTTTAAAGGAAAATAAAAATTAATCTAGATTAGGTCAATCTAGATTTTATGATCCTATAGATTTTGTTAGACTTCGCATCTCACAAACACCTAGGATTACTTGTTTGTGTATTGATCATGAGCCACGTAGATGGGAGTGAGATGTTAGGATGGTACCCCTGGTTCCAGATATAGATACAGTGCATCGACATGAACTAACATGGGATTTACAAGAGCAAATTGATCACTTCGGTGACTAACTCTAATTCAAAGCTTAATTATTAATTCTATATCATTTGAGCTAGTAAAGAGTTGGACATTTACTTTAAGGATAATTTTTAGATGTGTATTTTCAAAATATAAATATAATATTTAGGAATTCATGCTTGAACTTATTTCCTATCACTTTTGCATCAAATTAAAAGCTTTGGAAAATTTGAAAATTTTAAAAAATTTTGAAAATAAGTTTTTATTCAGGAGGAGCTTTGAAAATTTTTGAAAATTCCTTAGAAATTTTGAAAATGAGTTTTTATTCAGGGGGGTGTTAAAAAGTTTGAAAATTTTTAAAGTTTAAATTTTTTTGAAAAGTTAGAAATATTGTTTGAAATTTATTATAAAGCTTAAATTAAGTTGTTGAAATCAAATTCGCGGGTGAAAATTTTAAAACTTAATTTTTGAGCTTGAAAACTTCTTATTTCAACTCTCCACTATATATTGTTGGCTTTTAATCCTTATTTTGATTTATGCCAAAGGAGGAGAAAGAAATATAAAGTTAGAGATTTATTTATTAAAGAAAAAATTATTTATCAAAAAAAAGATGCAAAATTTTTTTGATAAAGACTTATGCATCTCCTACATGGTTTAAATTATGCATGTCAATATTTGGATATTGGTATTTGATTCTTCTAACTTTAACTGGTGTATTGTCATACATCAAAAAGGGAGATATTATTGATGCAGTGAGCATCACTCCTTAGTTTTGATGTATGAACCACAGTTAAATGTTAGGATTCACTTGTGTTCTAATATCAATGTTAAGTGTGCATGCTGAATAGGAATTCCTAGTAGGTCGTGTTGATCGGATACTAGGCACGTATCTTGACAGATCAGGAGAATCGGACATCAAACATGAAGTCCAGATGGGTCGCGTGGACTGAACATTTGGCATGAAGACCGGTTGGGTCAGGAGACCGGATAATCGATAAAAAGTCCAGCTGGGTCAGGCAAACCGGACAGCTGGTGGAAGCCTTGGTGGGTTAGATCGGATGTCAAGAGTGGTAAGTCCGGCATATAACCGACAGGTAAGCCTCGAGTGAAGAGGTGAAACCGAGTCCTCTGTGGGGGGACAAAGTTAGACGTCGATCCGACGAAAAGTCTGCATGGGACTTAGTAGTCAAGATCGAGCAGTATTACTACTATTATCACATTTCATATTATCTATTTGTGCTAATCCTATTTTGCAGGGATCAGTCGACTGGATGGATTCAAGTCGACTGAAGTCCAGTCGACTGGATATGTATTAGTCGACTAGATACCTATTTGGCAGGATCAGCTAATGATCGATCGGAGATCGTGCGACGCAAATGGAAAGAGTTTTAGTCGACTGAAGGGATTGAGTCGACTGAAGAGGCAAATTTTGTAAGATATGAAAAAATAAATAAATAAAATAAAATAACAGCCCTTGCTAATTGAGAATTAGCTCGTGGAATTTTTAGGAATTTTCAGAAATTTTCTGGGATTTGAATGGAGTTCATATGGTTAGTCTTAGGTCAACTTGAGCTAGTTTAAGCTTGACATGGGTTAGCCTAACCACAAGCTGAACCCCATTGGACTACCTTTAAAAGGGCCGAGCCAACCCATATCCGCTAACCCGATTTCTTCTTCTCCCTTCTCATCGCAATTTCGTTTCTTTCTCCTGATTGGTGTCGTCTTCCCTATCCTCACACTGCCGACCCCCAGTTGTCGTCGCCGACCGCCTGATCGAGAGGCCAGTTCGACGACACCCTCACCGTAGCAACTGCACGAGTTGGCGATTTCGAGAGGAGAAGCTGGCGGCTTAGCGTTCTCGGTGACAACCCCGATCTCGGCGGAAGCAAGCTCCTCCAACCGTCGAGTTTGCCTCGGCACAAGGGATAATCTCCGGTGTCACCAAGCCAATTTGTCGTCGACCCTCTGTTCTGTCGATAGCTGATCTCACCGTCGCACGAGCTCAGATCGGCGGCGTTGTCACCGCGCCTGGGTTCTGCTGCAATAGGTATTCTCTTCATTTTGGTTGTGATTGTTAGATTCCCGACCTTCATTGCTAACTCCGATCTGGTGAGCCGCTCCCTTAAGCTTTGTTTGCTTTCTCTCCTTCTTCTTCAATCGCGTGCTACCTCCACCTGTATCTGTTTGGCCAGCTCGCAGATGACCTTTGTCCACTTCGCGAGTCACTGTCGAGGCCAAGAGGGAGATCCGGTGGATAAGGTTGGAACGGGAAGGTATGTGGCATTACAGTTTGATTTGGAGTGTTAGTTAATTGTTCTTTAGGGATCTGGTTGATTTCGGTAGTAGTTGATTGAAATTTTATGTTGGTTCTGTGATATTGTGATTTTGGATAGGAAGGACGATTGGAGTAGTGGACTGCCGTTGAACGGAATTACTAGCAAGATCCAGGAATTTTGCAACTGTGATTGAGGAAGGTGAGTTTGATGAATTGTTAATTTCGAAGCTAGATCTTTGTGGTGACGGGCAGCTGTGAACTCGAGAGCATATTGAGGTAAGATCTGTATTGATTTATTGATTACTGTTATTGGAAGAAGTTGTTTATTTGGTAGAGATTCGATTGATGGATTTATGTGGATACTTGATTAGGATAATTGGATCAATCTAGTTGATCGAGATATAAAGTTGATGTAGGATTAGGATTCGAACCTAATATTAGAATTGACAGCATGATTGGATCAAATATATTTTGTTTGCAGGATGTTGATTTCAGGACTTTGATTAGTGATGATGCTCGTAGTTAGAGATGGCCGATACGAGCTACATAGCAAGTGGGTAATATCTACCTGGTCCGGTAGTTTTGATCAAATTCCAGTGCATGAATTTGGATATATGTTTATACCTGTTTATCTTAAATCCACTCATGTTTAATCATATGCTTGTACTGCCTTTGACCTTTGAGATATTTTGCTGTTATTTCATTGATTATCTATCATGGATATGAACTACAAACCCTATTATGTGTTAGCTGATAGATGTTCAGTAAGTACATGTGGTTAGGGTTATCTTTGTGACCTCAGATTGGGTTACTGTGTTACATCACTAGGGTTAGGTGATGGATTGGATTATGGAGTCGATTGTTATATCATACCTATATTAGTGGTGCATCTATGGTGGATCTAGTTGTCTGTGCATAGATAAGTGTGTGGTTGTTAGTATGTGGTCATGGACTAGAGGTCCTAGCGTGATGGTATATCCATTATGGATCGTATATCTGTGTATGGTTATATGGATTATCGATAGTATCTCGCTACTGACTAGAGGTCTTAGCGTGGTTGATTGTCAGATGTGTATGACTCTTTTTGCGATAGAGAGAGTCTTGTGGATTATAGTCCTTGCATAGTTGACTTTTGGTTGACCAGGACTCTCCGTGGGATAGGGAGTGTTGCGAGGATACATGTATGGAGCTATGCATCATTACATTGCATGCATGCTATCGACTGGGGTCTCCCTTGTGGTTGAGACGGGTCGTCAGTCATCCTGCCTCCCCGGCCACTCGGGGTAGTGGTAGCAGGGTTGAGGGCAGAGCATTGTTGTGCGTGCCATTCTCGGCCACTATGGATGGTGGTAGCTGGAGATGCGCACTTGGCCACTGTACGGAGTGGTAGTTAGCGCACTCACCCACTATAGACGGTGGTCGTGTGATGTGCAATTGTCCCGGTGCGTGCGCTCGCCTACTCATGGGTAGGGACTGAGCGCCAGCGAGGACCCCATGTGAGTAGCATATAACTCTATGGCGGCTAGCTATTTCATACTACCCAACCCTGGCCACCGAGAGTGGTGGTAGGCTCGAGGATAGTAGTCATGTCGTGCCACCTGGGCTATACTGGGGTCATGGTTGGACGGGTCCGCAGACATGGCCATGCATATGCATTGCTGATATATATGTATGCATGTATTCGATATATGTTTTACATATGCCTGTGAGATGTTGCATTTGTTTGTACATCATGATACATGTCATTTGCATATTATATACTGCTGTGTGTTGAGCATGATATATGTGTTGGTCCAGACTGTTGTATGCATTTGATTAGCGTCATGACATAGTGTGGTATGGACCGGAATGTTATTACATGTGATTATATACTGTTCATATGTCTGAGTGTTGGTCAGGTATGGGATTGACTTTGTACGTTATATGGGTTATGTTATTGTATATATGTTCAGGATGATATAGCTTATGGTGTTGCAGACCGTCAGATACGTTGGTACATTACTTCATGTTCAGTTGATCAGTTTAGTATATACATTGAGTATGACTTTACTGTGGTTACTTGTTATTAGATTTGGATAGGACTGTATGTCTATTGGACTCATGCTGTATACCTGTAGATCTTCACATGTATACTTATAGATCTCTATATCCTTATATGTTGTTCATGCACTTTCTACATATTACCCCTGAGTTTATACTCCCCACCCCGGGACCCTGGGTTTCTTGTCACCCAGGTAACAGGTAGAAGATTCCTTGGACATTCGAAGCTTCGCCAGCTGATCCCATCTCACACCGGACGGATGGATATTTAATCCGTATCGTTGTATTTGTGTGGATTGTCATTTTGAGGTTTTAGCCTGTATTATTTCCGTATTTGTGATATACAGATGTGTTGTATGTATTTAGCCTTTGATGTGGTTTCTATTATGATTCTTATTGTGTCAAGTCACTCCGGAGTGCACAGTTGGGTCTTTGTATCTTGTTTTATCTGTCAGTATGTTTCTGCTGTATTTGGTATGTTGATATCTTTATATTATATTGTTGTTGTGGGCCTACGGGCCTTGTATTAACCCGATATGTTGTCACGTACAGGGGAGATGTCATCCGTTTTCTTTTCAGCACGGCATACTCTCGGGGCGTGACAAATTTTTCGATGTAGAGCCGAGTGACGTGGAGTCGACTGGAGAGGTTTCAGTCGACTGGAAGACCACGAATTCTATATCGAAGGGCTGATGTTGAGTCAATTAGAAGGCATTCCAATCGACTGAAAAAGGTTTATAAAATATGAGCTCGACCAGATCCGAGGAAGGCATCCGATCTATGTCGAAGTGCTGTCGAAATCAACTCTTATCCTCTAAAGCTAAGGTGATCTTCCGACACTCAGAGCAAACTTCAACCATCTACTTAGTGTCAATATAAGCTATTGTTTACTTTCTTTTTCGCTTCTATACTTAATTTCATAGAGTGGGTAGTGTGTTACCCATCTCTAACATTTGTAAAAAGCGAAACCCTTCGAAATTGAGGGTTATCAAGTCAGAGGGCACTTAGTGAATTGTCCAACGAGGTAGCTCTCGGAAGAACTACAGGCCTTGGACTAGCAACCCAGTTAGGGTTATGAACCAAGTAAAATAAAAAGTGTCATTACTTTCATTTCTGTTGCATACTCGCATAGTTTTAATTATTCTAAATAGTTTTAAAATTAAAATAAATTTTTAAAACCTCCGAGATTCACCCCCCCCCCCTCTCTCAGAAAAACACAATCCTACACCATCAATAATGCCAAGTCAGCACGACCCCTTCTATTCCTTCCATCAAGTATATGGACACTCGACCCGGAAATGCCACAACTTGGCCGAAGAAATCAAACAAGTGATGCGGGAGTAGCAGCAACATTTTAATACCCAACCTAGATTTCTGTGGATAGAAGCAAGGCCTAAGTCGAGGAACTATGCTCAGCAAATCCCTTTAAGACAGGCTCACCAACCTTCATCGGAGGAGCCGAATAGACGAGCCCAGGCTCCGCGGAGGGCCAGGGAGTCTTCCCCAAGGTAGCCGACCCCTCGGCCAGATTTGCCAAGAGACCTCTCTAACACTCCACACCACGGTACCATCAGCATGATCACGAGTGGAACCATGGATGGAGATTCAAATCGAGCCTGGAAAGCTCATGGAAGACGACTGGAGAACATGGAAGTAAACACCAATTAGAGACGTGCCGAAGGACCCTCGATGAACTTCACTTCGAGGACCTACGAGAAGTTTCTGTCCCACATGATGATGCCTTGGTGATCCAAGCAACCATAGTTAATTATGATGTGGCTAGAATCTTCGTGGGCACAGGTAGCTCGATCGGTTAATATTTTATTTAAAGAAGCTTTTGTTCTCATGTAGCTCGACTCAGCTCAACTCCAACCGATGAACACGACCTTATTCGATTTCTCGGGTCATGAAGTATCTCCACTCAGCCGGATTGATTTGCCTCTATCCTTGGGAGAAGAGCTCCTCTGTCGAATCAGAATTACCACTTTACAAAGGGTAGATGTCGCCTCCGCTATAATGTCATCTTGGGAAGGCTAACACCATTCCATTCCTTGAGCCCGTCGTATCCACTTATCACTAAAAGATCAAATTCCCGTAAATGATCAAGTGGGCGGTTGCGAGGACCAAAAGGCAACTCGAAGATGTTACGTGGAAGAAGTTCGGATAGGTCCCAGGAAGAGTTGGAAGATTGAAGCCACGGAAGTTTACACCCTCCGAGAGGAGCCACTAGGTGAAGATGAAGCTGTGCATATATGGCCGGATCAACCTAACTGAGTTGTCCGAGTTGCTGCTGACTTACTATCTGAGATAAAACAAAGGATAGTCAATTGCCTTGAGGACAACCGAGACGTCTTCACCTGGCCCGGGGAACGAAACTGAAGCATCTCTCAAGCTGTAATGGAACACAATTTGAATGTTCTCCCTAGAGTCTGATAAGTGAAACAAAAGAGGAGACACTTCGGCCCAGAAAAAGATCAAATCATCCGAGCCGAAGTACAGAAATTGCTGCAAGTCAGATACATCCAAGAGGTCCAGTTCCCCGAGTGGTTATCAAATGTTGTATTAGTGCCTAAGCTAGGAGGGAATTGGAGGGTATGTATAGATTTTCGAGATCTCAATAAAGCATGCACTAAAGATTGCTACCCCTTGCCTCGGATAGATCAGCTAGTTGATTATACAACAGCATGTGAGTTAATTTGCATGTTAAATGCATACCAAGGGTACCATTAAATTCCATTAGCACAAGAGGATCAAGAAAATGTCAGTTTTATCACGGTGGATGGCACTTTTGCTACAAGATTATGCCATTCAGATTAAAGAATGCTCACACCACTTATCATAGGCTAATGGACAAGATCTTTCGGTCACAAATAGGTCGAAACATTGAAGTGTATATGGACGATATTCTCATCAAATCCACCAAAGCCGAAGACATTGTTAAAGACATGGCTGAAACATTCAGCACACTACACCGATACGAAATCCAACTTAATCCTAGCAAGTGCATATTCGACATCAGAAATGGTCGGTTTCTTGGATATATTGTGACCGAGTGGGGTATTGAAGTCAACCCTGAGAAAGCGCAAGCCTTGCAAAATATGACTTCTCCCTAGAACACCAAAGAAGTGCAAAGGCTGCTCAAAAGGATAATAGTACTCTCACGATTCATCCCTAAGTCGGTTGTGCGGAGTTTACCTTTTTTAAGATACTCTACAAGTCGGCTCAGTTTTCATGGGATGAAAAATGTGAACAAACCTTTATGGAGCTAAAGCAATATATATCTATACTACCTACGCTAGCAAAGCCAGTAGCAGGAGAAAGCTTGCAATTATACTTGGTTGCATCTGAAGAAGTTGTAGCCTCCATCCTAATCCGGCAGGAAGCAGATAGGCAACTCCCAATTTATTTTGTCAATCACTTGTTAAAAGCTGCTGAAAGCCGATATACAACACTTGAGAAGTTGGTTCTGACTCTTATAACATCCCAGAGGCTCCGTCCTTATTTTTTATCTCATCCGATCACGATATTGACTAGCAGTGACCTCAGAAGAATATTAACTAACCCCGAGGCATCCGGTCATTTGGTCAAATGGAACACAGAATTAGCCGAGTATGATATTCAATACCAACCTCGGACGACTCTCAAGGGATAAGTATTAGTGGATTTCCTAGCCGAGACATCGGGATCCGAGAAGAATGATGTATGAAAAATATATGTTGATGGCTCGGCTACTAAGCAAGGAAGTGGTGTAGGAGTGATGTTGATATCTCCTCAAGAATACATGATCCGTATAACTGTGCAACTCAATTTTCAGGCCTCCAACAATGAAACTGAGTATGAAGCTTTACTGGACGGTCTTCGGGTGGCTCGGCATGTTGGAGTTTCCCAGATTGCTTTACATTCCGACTCACAGTTGGCTATAGAACAAGTTAAAGGAGCATTCGAAACCAATAATCAGCAGTTCCAACTCTACATACAGGCTTACCATAAGCTGGCAACAGAGTTCCAAGAAGTAATCCTTCATAAAATTCCTCGGGCAGATAATCAGAAGGCTGACGAGTTTGCTTGCATGGCTAGCGCACTTACCACTTGGAGCCTAGAGGACTCACTGGCCGAGACCCATCTCGTCACTCATATAGACCGAGATCAAAATGTGTCGAGAAGCCCTCTGGATTGGAGAGATCCTTTAGTTGATTATTTGAAGAGGGGAATATTACCGGATGACAAATCATCAAGAAGAGAGGGACTCACTTTGTCTTAATTGGAGATACCCTATATAAGCGTGCCTTCGCTCCTCCCTTTCTTAAATGTCTCGGCCCCGAGGAAGTCGATTATGTCATGAGAGAAGTACATGAAGGCTATTGTGGAAACCATTCAGTTGGAACATCCCTAGCTCAAAATATTATATTGGCAAGATATTTTTGTCCAACCCTCCAAAAGGACGCCACCCACTGTGTACGTATATACCTCAGTTGTCAGAAGTATCAGAATTTCTCTCAACATCCAGCGGAGTTATTAAAGGCGTCAGTAATATCATGCCCCTTCGACCAGTAGGGAATGAATATAGTGGGTCCACTACCAACCATGTTAAATCAGAAAAAAGTTTCTACTGGTCATTGTGGATTATTTTTCAAAGTAGGTAGAAACAGAACCATTGGCCAAAATAATTGAGGAAGTTGTACTGAAATTTCTCTGGAAGAGTATAGTTTGTCAATTCGACATCCCGAGAAGACTAGTCTCATATAATGGACGACAATTTCAAGGCCGAAAGATAAGAGAATGGTGCCAGTAGCTAGAGATTCAACAAGCTTTCATATCAGTAGCTTATCCTCAAAGCAATAGGCAAGCTGAAGTCACCAACCGGGAGTTAATACGGGGGCTCAAAATCAAGCTAGATCATACAGGAGAAGTTGGGTTGAAGAACTACCGAGCATTTTATGGGCGTATAGAACAACCCCCAAAGACAGTACGAGTCTCACTTATTTTCATTTGGTCTACAGTTCTGAGGCCTTTGTCCCTGTGGAAATCGGCATGGGCTCACCCAAGATCTTAGCTTACACTTCAGATAACAACAACAATGATGAAAAAAGACTGACAGAATTAGACTTGGTAACCGAGACGCGAGAAAATGTTGCCAACCGAATGAATGCCTTTCGGAGAAAGATAGCTCAAGCCTACAACAAGAAAGTTGTACCTCGCTCCTTCCAGCCTGACGACTTTGTATGGAAGAAAATTCAGCTAGCAGGGGAGATTCACAAATTGACACCCCGATGGGAGGGCCCCTATAAGATTACTAAGAGGCTCAGCTCGAGAGCTTATTATCTGTAAGATAGCGAGGGAAAAGAGCTCACTCGACCATGGAACACTTTCCATCTACAACCCTATCATGCGTAATGGTCAACCGATATGTAATGGTGCTTTTCTTTTGAATAATAAAATGTCTCTCTCATAGTTGCATGCCTATATTTCTCTAAGTCGCCTATCATGGCTCATTCTTATAAAAGTCACATATCACAGTACATCTCGGACAAGTCACCTATCACGGTGCATTCTTATAAAAGTTATCTATCACGATGCGTTCTTATAAAAGTCGCCTATCACGGTGCATCTCGAACAAGTCACCTATCATGACGCATTCTTATAAAAGTCGCCTATCACGGCGCGTTCTTATAAAAGTTGCCTATCACGGCACATCTCGGATAAGCCGCTTATCACAGTGCATTCTTATTAAAGTCACTTATCACGACGCATAGTTACCTATCACGGCGTATTCTTATAAAAGTCGTCTATCACAGTGCATTCTTCTAAAAGCTGCCTATCATGGTGCATCTCAGATAAGTCGTCTATCACGGCGCATTCTTATAAAGTTTCCTGTCATGGTGCATTTTTATAAAGGTCGCATGATGGCACACCTCGACAGAGACACTTATCATGGCATGTTATTTCTAAGCTGCCTATCACGGCGCATCCCTCTGGGTCCTTTATCATAGAGCCTTATATTGTAGAGGAAATATTGACCGCTAGAGGGGGGGTGAATAGCATCGTGCTCGTAAGTTGATGGAATTCAATTGCATTCGTCTACAAATCTCGTTATCGCACAGCGAAAATAGAAATAAAGCAATAACGAAATAGACAAACACGCAAACACAACTATTTAACGTGGTTCGGAACCTAACGGTTCCTACTCCACGGATCGAGCTCTAAAGAGCTCTAGCGATGCCAATCACACACCACTATGCAATAACTCCTTCTCGACACAAGTCGGAGGCAGAGAAATCTCTTACAATAGTTTACAACAATAAACTAAATACAACAAGAAAATATAATATGAAATACAACAAGATATGCAAAGAAAACTTTACACAAAATTCTTTTGAATGCTTGCTTGCTAAGTTGATCGAGTAGCACTTGGAGAGTGGAGACCCTGAATTACAGAAGCAACTCGCCCCAAAACACCTCAAAAAACCTTCTTGATTTCCTCCTCCACGAGCTCCATTTAAAGCTTCTGCCTGGGTTGGAAATCGCTGATCAGTTGACTGCTCAAGACCATCAGTCGACTGATGACACTGTTGCTGTGAGACAACGATATAATCCATCTTTTACACATCGGTCATCGATCGATCATACCCATCGGTCGGTGATCATACCTATCGATCTGATCGAGCCTTCACTCATTGCTAACCCGGCGGATCGAGTCTCGACTCCATTACGTACGAAATCGAGCACTAGTCGGTGATCACATGATCGATCATCCACCTCTGACAGTCGATTGCTGGGACACTTCCCGCAGTCAAACCCTAGTTGACTTACACCAGTCGACTTCCATATGACACTAGTCGACTAGCACACCTCAAACATGAGATTTTAACCCAAGTATGGTGCCCCCATACTTGCTAGACCACCCTTAGCCTAGACCTAAGCCTTCTAGCCACCTCCATCAGCCTCACGCCTCTCGGATCCCTCCAAATCATCCATTGTAGGGGATCGATTGGAAGCTAGAGGGGTGAATAGCAGCGTCTTTAGATGGTGGAATTTGT